>CM054935.1:9132492-9186070 GCA_029168755.2 Tillandsia fasciculata | reverse complement strand
TGCGTCGAGTTGAGGTTTTACCCACTAGGGGAGGTGATGGTTTATCTGGTAGTTTCACCCCAGTGTTATTTTAGTGTCTCTTCATCTTCTCCCTTTATTTTTGCAGCGCTCTGCGGAGCTGCTAGGCCATCAGCAGCGGATCGAGGTAAGGGATCGCGTACTAGATAGATCTCCTGGAGATGAGGGCTGTAGAAGACGTTGTACCTTCACTCAGACTGTGGTATTCTCATTTTATTTTTGGTCTTGCTTCCGCCAGCTGATTGTGCTATTTGGTGAGCTGGGAGATTATTGTACCTATTACAGTTTTATTTGTATTTCCAGTCTGAGGTACTATGTGGTTCTTCTATTTCAGCTCTGTATTATGCTCTGTTATTGTTATATTATATCTGAGCAGGTTACCAGCGCTTCGTGTACGGGGAATTCCCGTATGCATGGCGGATCTGTTGGCGAGCCGGGTTCGGTTTACACCCGGGGCGTGACAGATTAAAGTTGGTATCAGAGCTTAGGGATAGGTCAGTTGGGACTTAGGAAACCCTAGGCTTTTGGCAGACCCTAGGATAGTAGGGCGTGAGAGACGTGGCATTTTGCGAAAGTCGTTGATTTATTGTTGACTCTTCCAGTGAGGGAAGAGGGACCGACATACCCAATTTCTGGTGACAGTTATGTTGGCTGCAGACAACATAAAGTCACAGAAATAGGGAATGTCCTTGACTTTCGCTAGACTGTGTTCGAGTCGTGTGTGGCTTCGTTTATTGTTCAGGGTTCCTTGTGTGGTAGGATGCCTCCTACGGCGGAATTCTTCCCCGGGATACTCCTACACCCCTGAGGAGCCGGAGCAGTCCGGGCATCCATGAGATTAGCGAGTTGCGGGCCATGGTGGCCCAACTGGCGGAGAATCACCGCCAGCAGGAGCAAAGGATCGAGCAGCTGCTCGCTTAGGCAGGGGCACCTCCCCTACTACTGTTGAGACCCCTGTACCCACCGGTTATACCGCCGGCTATACCGCTAGCGCCTGCGGCACCATCTTCGAGCAGTGGTGCCCAGGGAGCGATTCGGCCATTGACTCATGCGGAGGAGCAGGAGATTGCTGACAAACTTACCCAATTTTTGTCAGCGGGGACCTCCAGGTTTTCTGGGCGGAATACTCAGCCTTGGAGATCGGGACTTGGATGTCATCAATGGAGAAGTTATTTCGGACTTCTTCATTGACCCGAAGTACAGGGTACATATGGCTGTACACTGCTTAGACGGGGATGCTGATGCATGGTGGCGTCGAGTAGTAGAGCCCCTGGAGTTTCAGATTACTCGACAGCTACCCTGGTCAGAGTTCAAGAGATGATTCTGGATACGTACTTCTCCACGAGCGTGAAGAAAAAGCTAGAAGATGATTTGAAGAATCTTCAGCAAGGCGACCGGGCAGCATGGGACTACTTCCAGGAGTTCACGCGGTTGCTCAACTGCGTACCCTATGTCGCCAGAGACGGACCGCACCAGGTGGAGCTCTTTGAGTCGGGCCTGCGCCCAGAAATCTATACTTTGGTGCATGCTCAGAGGCTACAGACCTTGGAAGAGGTAGCAGAGCATGCCCAGTGGGTTGAGAGGGGAGACCACGTCGTCGCCAGACGTGGAGGCTTGGTCGCTCAGAATTCTGACAGAAAGCGACCAGCGCAGGACGACGGGGGACAGGCCAGTTCCTGGAGGCCGCCCCGACCGCCACCGCCTCAGTTCACGGGCCATGGGCGTTCGGAGCGGCGAGGGCCTGGTGGATCCCAGAGGCCCCAGCAGCGGCAACAGCAGCAGCAAAGATCACAGTCGTCGCAGCGTGGGTCGCAGCGGCAGTCCCAGCGACAGCGGCAGTCTCAACAGCAACAGCAGTCACGACAGCTCCGGGCCCCCGGCAGTTGTATTTTCTGTGGAGGCCAGCATCTTCCCGGCACCTGCGACCAGCGGTGGGGTCGCTGCTATGGATGTGGACAGCCCGGGCACATTAAAGCTTCGTGTCCCTTTTCGGCTGCCGCCACCCCTTCTTCAGCATCTGCTCCATCTTCATCGCAGCAGCGGTCGACGGCTCAGCGGCCATATGCTCCAGCGAGCAGGCCATCTTCTTCCCATCCCACGGATTATCGCCCTCCAGCTCAGAGTGGGCGAGTGTATGCTGCGCAGGTAGAGGACTCTTCGGCAACAGATCACGTGGTGGCAGGTATCACCCTACTTTCTGGCATTAGGACTCGTACTTTATTTGATACTGGAGCATCGCATTCTTTTATTAGTAGATCATTTGTATCATTACACGGGTTAGAAGTAGGACTTTTACCATGTGCACGAGAGGTTCAGGTTCCCGATCACACTTTGCACGTGGAGGAGTGCTGTTGGTCCTGCCCGATGCAAATCGAGTCCTGGATTATGCCAGCAGACCTGCTGGTCTTGAGACAGTTAAGGGACTTTGATGTGGTTCTAGGGATGGACTGGCTGGCTCGGTATTTCGCGACTATTGACTGTGCCGCAAGGACTGTCACTTTTAGAGAGCCAGGCCAGGAAATGTTGGTATACCGGGGATGTCAGAGTGCTTTCTTTGCCTCTATGATTTCGACTTCCCGAGCGAGGCAGATGATCCGTCGAGGATGTGTAGCCTTTTTGGCTAGTGTTGTTGAGGGGCCTACGGCGGCGCCGGGACTCGGGGATATCCCTATTGCCCACGAGTTTCCGGATGTTTTCCCACCTGAGCTGACTAGCATGCCGCCAGAAAGGGAAATTGAATTCGTGATTGACGTAGTTCCGAAAACCACGCCAATCTCGAAGGCTCCTTACCGGATGGCACCGGCTGAGTTGCGAGAGCTTAAGGCGCAACTCCAGGATTTGATGGACAAGGGCTTTATTAGGCCGAGTGTATCGCCTTGGGGAGCGCCGGTGCTATTCGTAAAGAAGAAGGATGGGTCACTCCGACTGTGTGTGGACTATAGGGAATTGAATAAAGTGACCATCAAGAACAAGTACCCTTTGCCGCGCATCGATGATCTTTTCGATCAGCTGCAAGGGTCTTGTGTCTTTTCTAAAATTGATTTACAGTCCGGTTACCACCAGTTGCAGGTGTAGGCCGAGGATATCCCGAAAACGATATTCAGATCACGGTATGGGCATTATGAGTTTACAGTTATGCCTTTTGGGCTAACTAATGCCCCTGCCGCATTCATGGATTTAATGAACCGGATCTTCCGACCACACTTAGATCGATTCGTGGTAGTTTTCATTGATGATATCTTGGTCTACTCCCGAAGTGATGCTGAGCATGAGGAGCACCTGAGGATGGTACTGCAACTTCTGCGAGAGAAGAAGTTGTATGCCAAGCTGGCAAAGTGCGAGTTTTGGCTTCGGGAGGTAGTCTTCTTGGGCCATGTGATTTCTGCCGCAGGTGTGGCAGTGGACCCAGCGAAGATTGAGGCAGTCCGTGATTGGCCCCGACCAACAACGGTTTCTGAGGTGCGTAGCTTTATGGGCTTAGCTGGGTATTACCGTCGGTTTGTGGAAGGCTTTGCGAAGCTCTCCACACCCCTCACTCGCTTGACGCGTAAGGGAGTCAAGTTTGTTTGGAGTGAGGACTGTCAAAGGAGCTTCGAGGAGCTGAAGAATAGACTGATGACCGCTCCTATCCTTTCCCTTCCTGTTATGGGAAAAGGATATGTGATCTACAGCGATGCATCACACAGTGGACTCGGTTGTGTGTTGATGCAGGAAGGGAGGGTAATTGCATATGCATCAAGGCAACTCAAAGAATATGAGAAGAATTACCCTACCCATGACTTGGAGCTTGCTGCCGTGGTGTTTTCACTAAAGCTTTGGCGCCATTATCTGTATGGGGAGCATTGTGAAATCTACACCGACCACAAAAGCCTAAAGTACCTGTTCACGCAGAAGGAGCTGAATTTGAGGCAACGTAGGTGGTTAGAGCTATTAAAGGATTATGATGTAGATATTCTCTACCACCCAGGCAAGGCTAATGTGGTCGCTGATGCCTTGAGTAGGAGGGCAGTGCAAAGTTTGTCTATGTTGATCACAGACCAGGCACCGCTATTAGAGGAGATGAGACGGCTCGAGATAGAGGTTGTGTCCCCTGGGGTCTCTGCTAGACTGACGTCTTTAGTCGTACAGCCCACTCTGCTGGACAGGATCCGGGAGAAACAGAGTGAGGACCCCCACTTGACCAAGATTAGAGATCAGATTTCGAGTAATCAGTCAGGGGACTTTACAGTGGATGCCTCGGGAGTACTGAGGTACAGGAACCGAGCATGTGTGCCAGTGGATGCGGAGATCAAAGAGCAGATATTGCGAGAGGCCCATTATACACCTTATACCTTACATCCTGGTGGGACTAAGATGTATAAGGACCTCAAGGCACACTTTTGGTGGAATGGCATGAAAAGGGATATCGGGAGATTTGTGGCTCAGTGTTTAACTTGTCAGCAGGTGAAAGCTGAGTATCGAGTGCCAGCTGGCAAGTTACAAAGTCTCCCAATTCCCGAGTGGAAATGGGACCACATTACGATGGATTTTGTGGTCGGACTGCCGAGGGCACAGGGAGGAGCAGACGCTATCTGGGTAGTTGTAGATCGACTTACCAAGTCAGCACACTTTCTGCCTATGCAGACTACTTGGTCACTTGAGTGACTAGCCCAGCTATATCTAGAGGAGATAGTGAGATTACATGGAGTCCCCGCCTCCATTGTATCAGATAGGGACCCGAGGTTTGTTTCGCGTTTCTGGAGGAGCTTGCAGACAGCCTTGGGGACTCAGCTTAGGTTTAGTACTGCTTTTCATCCGCAGACTGATGGGCAGTCAGAGCGGACGATACAAATCCTGGAGGACATGCTGAGGGCTTGCGTCCTGGATTTCGACGGAGGGTGGATTCGACATTTATCTTTGGCTGAATTCGCGTACAACAATAGCTTTCAAGCGAGCATTCAGATGGCTCCGTTTGAAGCGTTGTATGGACGCAAGTGTCGATCACCACTTTATTGGAGTGATGTGGGCGAGAGGCGGACCTTGGGACCAGATGTATTGTTAGAGGCCGAAGAGAAGAGAAGGTCCGAGTGATTCGACGGCATCTTCAAACCGCCCAAAGCCAACAAAGGAGTTATGCCGATGTTCGGCGACGAGACTTAGAATTTCAGGTTGGAGATCATGTATTCCTGAAAGTCTCGCCGTCCAAAGGAATCAGGAGGTTCGGCATTCGTGGAAAACTTAGCCCCCGATATATTGGACCCTTTGAGGTATTGGAGCGTATCGGGCCAGTTGCCTACCGACTTGCACTTCCTCCGAGGCTTGCTGGTGTCCATGATGTATTTCATGTCTCTACATTGAGGAAGTATGTCTTCGACCCATCGCACGTCATCGACTTCACACCGCTTGAGATCAGCGAGGATTTGAGGTATGAGGAGCGCCCACTGCGAATTCTGGATCGAGAGGTGAGAGAATTGCGCAGTCGGGCCATTCCCTATGTGAAAATCCAATGGAGCAATCATGACGAGCGCGAGGCTACATGGGAGCTCGAGTCGGAGATGAGGGATGCTCACCCCTACTTATTCAAAACATCGGACTGAGGATTATTGTTTAGACTCGTTTCGAGTACGAAACTCTTTTAGTGGGGGAGAATGTGATGATCCGAACTCCCGCAGGAACTGTGCAACATTAAACAGTGACTGTAGGGAGCTTATACGGTGAAACGGAGCTTGTAAAATCGAAATTGGACATTAAAAATAGACTCGGCACGAAAATCGAAGCAAATGGGCTTTTCCGGGAGCTTTCGGCAAAATTTCGGATGAGAATTTGGCGAAACGGACGGCGGATTTAGACTCAGCGCGCGAAAACGATCGAAACGGTATATTTACTTTATTTTTTCCGGCGAAAAGTCACTGTTCATGCCGGAACAGTAATTCCGGCGGCCGGCGGCGCGGCGGCGGAGCGCGGCAGGGCGCAGCGGAGCGCGGCGCGGGCAGCGCGGGCAGGCGCGCCGCGCGGGTGCGCGGTCCATGGACCTGGCGTGCACCGGGAGCACCGAAGAATTCCCTTGCCACGTGGCGTTCTCCTATTGGTTGGTCGGCTTCTAGAAGGCCTGTGGGAAGGTGACACGTGGCGCTTCCCTATTGGCCGACATCTTCCGGAAAACCCGGAGCGTGGAGCAAGCACGTGCACCACGTGGACACGTGGCAGATTCTCAGTGGCATTGCACAGGCTGTTTCCTGTTTTGTGGACACGTGGCGCAATCTGGTTGGCCCATTTCGGTGTTTCCTGTTTTGTCTGGATCCTCTGTGGAGCCCAAAGATTCCCTTGGCCCATTATAAATAGAATCTCTCTCACCCCTCTCATTCCCACCTTGAATTCCGAGCTTTAGAGAGAGAAACTTAACTTGGGCCCTATAGGAAAATTTTTCCCCTCTCTCTCCTCTCTCTCTCCTAAAAATTTCAGAATTTTTGGAATTACCGATAGTGAGTTATCTGCGACGCGACGCACTGCGACGATTTCCTTTTTCGGCCCATTTCCCGTCGCAGTTCAGTCAAAAAATCCCTGTGGGCTAACCAGGAGGAATTTTTGGACGATTTTCACGACAGCGCGTTCCTAAGAGGTAAGGCTTCGATTTCCGTGTTGATCACTTTGCTCCATTTCGCACTTTTGGCACGGTTTCCAAGGCCTCTTTGACCCCCTTTTTGCTGTGGAAATTTCTGCACAGCGTCGACTTCTCCGATTTTTATCTTGGCGTAGGAGCATCAGATCGAGGCGTTTAAAGAGTCGATTTTGATCTACTCTTCGCGAGGAACGCAACCGTAATTTTTCTAGGATTTTTGGAGCACTGTACAGAGGTGAAAAACTCCTCTTTTTCCGTGCTATTTGAAAAACAGCAAAAGCTGTGTTTTTACGAATACTATATTTACACCTGGTGCAATGTGTGTTGCTGTAGGGTACCGTTTTCGGCAGATAACAGTCTTAGGGGACTGTGGACGGCCAGGAGACTTCCGGGGTGTGGTTTGAGCTGCTCGAGGTGGGCGGTTGTTGCTTACCTCATTTTTGACAAGCTCACTGGGATTACTAGAAATCCCCTAAAATTTAATTGATGAGGACCATTGGGACAAACTAATATGACAAATGATGAGAACCATTGGGACAAACTAATATGACAATTGATGAGAACATTGGGACGAACTAATAAGACAATTAATGAGAACCATTGGGACGAACTAATATGACAATCGATGAGAACTATTGGGACGAACTAATGTGACAATCGATGAGAACCGCTGGGACGAACTCTCCTAAAATTTAATATAACCCCACAGATTATATAATAACTTATCTTGGGAACTGTGATTGGGACAAAGGCTATAATCTCGCATGCAAATAACTTTTCCAGTAAATCAATCTTTTTAAAATAAATATTTGACACCTTTTTACAGCTTTTAAATGGTACAATTGCATGCTCATCTAGTTAGCCACTAATCATTGCTACACTATCATCTTGGGATTTGTACATGTTTCATTGTTGTCCTTTGCATCCAGAGGCTTGTTGCTCAAGTATGAGCAGGGGTTTGGGATAGTGTAGTCGAGATTGCATTAGATTGTGGATTTGTGGGGTATTGCGGTGACCGCGGACAGTAGGCGGTCGACCAGATGTTTATCCTTGCATCAGATTGGGGGTTGAGTCTGGTTTATTTTTGCATCAGCTGGGGATTGGGTTTCTTTAGTGGATGGAGTTTCCCACTTTGATCATAGTTATGATCCAGTCCTGCTATATTGAGATATGTGCTACAGAGATACTTGTGATACTGATGACAGAGATACCTTACTCGTGTGGGTCGCTCCCCTCGAGTGCCACTCCGGAGGTGGGCTTTTTCGGACCCAGCCTTGTGTGCCGGTCTGATACTTATTTTGGGATGCGAGCCGTGCGGGCCGATCCCGCGGTTTCGAGCCTTGTGTGCAGATTCCGCTGAGCAGGCAGTACCAGTTGTTACTGGTGTCTAGATTGGGTTTATTTGGACAGATACTATTTCTGATGCATGCATACAGTTTTGACAGCATAGTAGTGGTAGTTTTCCTGTTTCAGCATCTTATGTATCTTACCACTTCCCTTTTTTCCTTTTGCCTCTAGTAGTCCTAGTGGGTACGTCAGAGTTGAGGTTTTACCCACTAGGGGAGGCTGCTGGTTTATCTGGTAGTTCTCCCCCCCATTGTTATTTTCTGTCTCTTCCTTCTCCTTTATTTTTGCAGAGTCATCTGCGGGAGCTGCTAAGCCATCAGCAGCGGATCGAGGTAAGGGGATCGCCGAATAGATAGATCTCCTGTGAGATTGAGGGCTGTAGATAGACGCTGTACCCTTCACTCAGACTGTGGTATTCTCCTTTTATTTTGGGTTTTGCTTCTGCATGTAGGGCCCCTGAACTCCCTACAGCTTTTTCCCGCATTTTCACTGTGCATACACCTGTTGATGGTGTATTCGGCCCATAGCGCATCAAATGGATGCCACAGATGGACCCTGTGAAGCTTTGGCTTGTTGTGTTTGGCCGTCGGCTGTCTTTGCCGAATGTTAGAGAGGTTTTAGGCCAAAGCGGAGGTTGGGTTTTGGTTTCCGTCGTTTTGGAGCTTGTCTGCCTATCCGGGAGCCCATTTGGGGTGTTAGAGTGGTTTGCGCGCTTATTGGAATCAAGATTGCGACCCGGCGCGAAAATTGGATTAAATTTACCTTTCCGGGAGCCTCCGGCAAATTTTGGAAGTGGATTTTGGCGAAACGGACGTCGTTTTTGGAATCAGCGCGCAAAAACGGTCAAGATGGGCTATTTACTTGCTGTTTTTGAGCTTGCGGTTACTGTTCACGCCGGAACAGTGTCTCCGGCGATCGCCGGCGGCGGCCGGCGGCGGCGGGCAGCGGCGGAAGGCGGCGGAGGCCGCTCGGGCAGGCGGCAGGCGGCGGCACGGGGCGCGGGCAGGCGCCCGGGCGCGCGGGCAGGCGCGCGGTCCACCGCGGAGGGCGTGCGGCGGGTGCGGGCCACGTGGCGCTTTTCGGTTGGCCGACGCAGCTGGCGCGGTCCACGGAAATTGGGCCCGGGTGCACGGTGAACCGGGTGGACACGTGGCAGGCGATTACTGGTTCGGTGTTGTGCTCCCGGTCCACGCAAGCTGTGGAGTGGTTGACCGGGGCAGGTGCCGTACGCGGGGGCAGGTGACCGTACGCGCAGGGGGGCAGGGCGACGTGCGCGGTGCACGGCGCGACGTGCGCGGTGCACGGTCGCCGGCGGCCACGTGGCGCGCGGCCACTGGCGGGCGCAGGTGCGCCGGGTGCAGCGGGGCCCGGAGGAGTGCGGTAGTGGGCCACGTGTCGGGCCCAGGCCGTTTCGGGCTTGCACAGTAATGGGCCGGGCCCATTACTGTAGCAGCCCGAAAATTTCGGGCGCCCGAATCTTGGGACTTGCTGGGTATTTCTCCAAAAGATTTTTCTTCAGCCTATTTATACCCAACCCGAGCCTCCTTCCTCTACTTTTTTCTCTCAACCCTCACCCCATCTGCCCGAGCCACCTTAAGGAGATTTGTTCATCTCTTAATCCTTGATCTTCCTGCCAAGTTCTAGGATTTTAGGAGGCTCGAATCCCGAGGTTCCCCATTTTACGGCGCGGCGCGACGTTGCATTCCTGGGTTCTTCTTCGGCGCAGCGATAGTGTTTTAGCTCCCCTGGGCTACCCCAAGATCATTTTTCAGTGATTTTTGCGCCGACAGACTCCTAAGAGGTAGGACTTCATCTTTCGTTTTGGTCGCGCTTTCCCGTTTGGAGGTTTTGGCACGGATCCCGAGGCAAACAGTGACCCCCTTTTTCTGTATGGATTTCCTTGATAGCACTGAGATTATTTGGCCATATCTTCGCGCACGAGCGTCAGACGGAAACGAGCTTATACAACTTTTTCATCTACGGATCGCAAGGAACGCGCTCGTATTTTTCTTGGATTTTTTAGAGGATTATTTCGAGGTGAAAATCACTGTTTTCTCAGTGAACAGTGCACAGTTTTCAGCACAGATTTTTGTATGTGTGTGCCCCTTGCCGAATTTATATCTTGACTTACCGAACTCTGATTTGGGCGTGCAAGGTACCGTTGCGAAGCTATCGACGCGAGGATCGCCGTGATATTTTTCTTGGAATTTCTGGGCACTTTCTGCAGGTGATAATTTAACAGTTTTGGGATAGATGTTGTATGTGTTAATAAGAGCAATATTTGGGAGCCTTAGTGTATTTAGTGAACTTTGTTTTGTGCCAGGAGTAACACGGGTGTGCTGATTTTGCTAGAGCAAGGAATTGGAGTTTTGGTATTTTCATCTGTACGAATCCGGACAGTTTGCACTTCAGGTGGGTGGTTGTTGTACTCCTCTCCTTGGTATGCCCACTAGGAATATCATAGTACCCCTGATTTGATGATGCTAAATGTGTTGATTGGTAGACTTGCATGCTTTAGGGAGCAAATTGTTGGTTATCTGATCCATGAAATATTATTGTTAGAATGATCACTTGATTTATTTCGCTTAATTATTCTGGACTGTATGCTTAGAGGCAAAATAGTAATTGAGGACTGCAAAACTGATGATTTTTCTTATGAGACTGTCACCCTAGCTTATGTCACTCTAAACTGTTTATTATTGGAAATTGGACAAAATATTGGAACAATGCATGATTAAACGGGTCTCATAATATTGTCATCTTTTACTGCTACACTATCTTTTGGGACTTGACTTAGGAGAAACCATGCATTTATTCTTTTCTTCTCCTATTATTGATAGACTTGAGGCATAGTTGCTCGGGTTCGAGCGGGTGTTGGACAGTGTAGTCAGGTATTGGGGTTTTGGGACAGGTTGGGTTTTTGACAGGGTGTTGCGGCAGCCACGGATCTTGGGTGGTTGACCGGGTTGTACTATTGCATCAGATTGGGTGATGGGGATCGGGCTATCTTTCGTGGAGGGTTTTCCCACTTCGATCCTTGTCATGATCCAGTCCTGCTACAGTGAGATATTGAGACATGATTCCCTTACTCGTGTGGGTCGCTCCCCTCGAGTGCCACTCCGGAGTGTGCGACCGGACGGATCGAGGCCGGTCTGTTATTACTTTAGAGCTTGATCGGACGAGCCGAGGCCGATCTGTTACTTACTTCGGGGACATGACCGTATCAGGCAGTAGTCGGTCAGTATCCCCACAGATGAGATTAGCAGGCAGTGCCAGTGTCCACTGGCGTCAGATTGGGTCGTTTTGACAGGCTTCTTGATACTGATGCACACTTTTCCATCCTTATTGGTTTATCATGTAGAGGCATATTAGGGGTAGCACTTCATCAGTTGTCATTCATAGCTTCACCCCCTTTCTCTTCTTCCCCTTTTGCCTCTGATTACCTGGTGGGCATATTTGAGCTGAGGCTTTACCCACTAGGGGAGGCTACTATTTATAGTAGTACTTACCCCCATTGTCTTTTCTTGTCTCTTTTCCCCCTTGTTTTGCAGAGTCCTCTGTGGGAGTCGCTGGGCCGTCAGCAGCTGAGCGAGGTAAGAAGATTGCGGACTAAATAGAGAGCCACCCGAGGGTTGTAGCTGGAGATTTTGGGTACCTGGTCTTCTCAGACAGCTTTTATTTATTTCTTTTTTGGTCTGGCTTCTGCCAGCTGTTTGTACTTTTAGTGGTGAGCTGGGAGAGACATCTGTATTTTATTTTACTATTGTACTTTTTACTTCCAGCTTCTGTCTGAGATACAGTAGTTTTAGTTTAGCTCTGATTATTATGCTCTTTTATTATTATTTCTTATATCTGAGCAGGTTACCGACGCTTCGTGTATGTGGGGAATACCGCATGCACGGCGGATCTGTAGACGGACCCGGGTTCTGGTTTACACCCGGGGCGTGACAGATTAAGTTGGTATCAGAGCTTAGGGATAGGTCAGTTGGGACTTAGGAAACCCTCGGCTTTTGGACAGACCCTAGGATAATAGGGCGTGAGTGGCGTGACTTGCTGCGAAAGTCGGTGATTCTTATAGTTAACTCTTCCTGTGAGTGAAGAGGGATCGACATAGTCTATTTCTGTTGAACCATTATGTTGGCTGCAGACAACATAAGGTTACAGAAATAGGGGGATGTCTTTTGACTTTCGCCAGATTAGGTCGTGTGGGGTTTTATTGCTGATGTTTGGTTTCTTGTGGCAGGATGCCTCCTCGACGTCGGATTCCCACTCGGGGTGCCCCTTCACCCCCTGTTGAGCCAGAGCAGCCTACACCCCCCGAGCTTACTGAGTTGAGGGCCTTGGTGGCCCAGTTGGCGGAGGGTCAGCGCCGCCAGGAGCATAGGATCGATCAGCTGCTTGCTCAGAGGGAGGCACCACCCCCAGCTGTTCCTGAGGCCCTTGTGCCTCCTGTTGCACCTTTTGTGCCGTCAGCGCCATCTTCGAGTAGCGGGGCTCCTGGAGCTATTCAGCCTTTGACTGCGGAGGAGGAGCAGGATTTTGCTGACAAACTCTCCAAGTTTGTTCAGCGGGGACCACCTAGATTCTCGGGGCGGGATGCTCAGCCCCGGGCTGTTGGGAGATGGCTTTCTGCGATGGAGAAGCTTTTTCGAGACTTCTTCATCGACCCGAGGTATCGAGTGCACATGGCGGTGCACTGTTTGGACGGAGATGCAGATTTTTGGTGGCAGCGGGTAGAGCCACTGGAGCTCCGGATCACTCGGCAGTTGCCTTGGGAGGAGTTTAAACGGATGGTGTTGGACACCTATTTTTCTACCAGTGTGAAGAAGAAATTGGAGGACGACTTGAAGAATCTGCAGCAGGGCGAGCGACCGGCTCATGCCTATTTCCAGGAGTTCATGGAGTTGCTGAACTGTGTGCCTTTCGTCGCCCGTGACGGTCCGCACCAGGTAGAGTTGTTTGAGGCAGGCCTTCTGTCACGCCCCGGGTGTAAACCAGAACCCGGGCCCGTCTACAGATCCGCCGTGCATGCGGTATTTCCCACATACACGAAGCGTCGGTAACCTGCTCAGATATAAGAAATAATAATAATAGAGCATAAAGTCAGAGCTGAAATAAAACTACTGCATCTCAGACAGAAGCTGGAAGTAAAAGAGTACAACAGTGAAATAAAATACAGATGTCTCTCCCAGCTCACCATTAAAATACAAACAGCTGGCAGAAGCCAGACCCAAAAAGAAGTAAACAAAAACTGTCTGAGGAGACCAGGTACCCAAAATGTCCAGCTACAACCCTCGGGTGGCTCTCTATCTAGTCCGCAATCCGCTTACCTCGATCAGTTGCTGAAGACCCAGCAACTCCCGCAGAGGACTCTGCAAAACAAAGGGGAAGAAAGAAACAAGAAAAGACAATGGGGGTAAGTACTACTATAAACAGTAGCCTCCCCTAGTGGGTAAAGCCTCAGCTCAGATATGCCCACCAGGTGATCAGAGGCAAAAAGGGAAAGGAGAAGAAAGGGGGGGGTGCAGATAAATGAAGCAACTGATAAAATGCTATCCCTAATATGCCTCTACATGACCAGCCAACAAGTAAGGAGAAAGTGATGCATCAGTATCAAGAAGCCTGTCAAATCGACCCAATCTGACCGCCAGTGAACACTGGCACTGCCTACTCTGCTGTCGAACTCAAGAACCCCGCATGGTGCCCGGCGCTCTGCACCGTGGAAAGCCTACTCCGGAGTGGCACTCGAGGGGAGCGACCCACACGAGTAAAGTATCACTGTAACAAGCATCTCTGTAACCACTGTCTCATAATAGCAGGACTGGATCATGACTATGATCAAAGTGGGAAACTCCGTCCACTAAAGAAAGCCCGATCCCCAAAACACCCAATCTGATGCAATAGTAACAACCCGGTCAACCACCCAAGATCCGTGGTCGCCGCAACACCCTGTCAAAAGCCCAACCTGTCCCAAATCCCCAATACCTGACTACACTGTCCAACACACGCTCGAACCTGAGCGACTATGCCGCAAGTCTATCAATAATAGGAGAAGAAAAGAATAAATGCATGGTTTCTCCTAAGTCAAGTCTCAAAAGATAGTATAGCAGTAAAAGATGACATAATTAAGTGACCCGTTTAATCATGCATTGTCTCAATATTTTGTCCATTTTCCAAGAATAATCAGTTTAGAGAATAAAGGCTAAGGTGACAGTCACATATGAACAATCATCCATTTTGCAGTCCTCAATTACTATTCTGCCCCTAAACATGCAGTCCAGAAAAATTAAGCGATTAAATAAAGTAATCATTCTAACAACAACTTATCATGGATCAAATCACCAATAATTAGTTCCCTAGAGCATGCAAGTCTACCAACAACCAATTAGCATCATCAAATCAGGGGTACTCTGATATTCCTAGTGGGCATACCAAAGGAGAGGAGTACAACAACCACCCACCTGAAGTGCGAACTGTCCGGATCCGTACAGATGAAAATACCAAAAACTCCAATTCCTTGCTCCAACAATTTCAGCACACCCGTAATACTCCTGGTACAATACAAAGTCCACTAAATACACTTAGGCTCCCAAATATTGCTCTTATAATCACATACCACATCTATCTCAAAACTGTTAAATTATCACCTGCAGAAAGTGCCCAAAAAATTCCAAGAAAAATATCACGGCGATCCTCGCGTCGATAGCTTCGCAACGGTACCTTGCACGCCCAAATCTGAGTTTGGTAAGTCAAGATATAAATTCGGCAAGGGGGAAACATCATACAAAAATCTGTGCTAAAAACTGTGCACTGTTCACTGAGAAAACAGTGATTTTCACCTCGAAATAATCCTCTGGAAAATCCAAGAAAAATACGAGCGCGTTCCTCGCGATCTGTAGATGAAAAAGTTGTACAAGAACGTTCCCGTCTGACGCTCGTGCGCGAAGATATGGCCTCCCCAATCAGCTGCTGTCTCAAAATCCCTCACGGAACAAGGGGGACCATTGTTACCTCAGGATCCGAGCCAAGAAGTCAAAATGAGAAAGAGTGATCAAAATAAAAGATGAAGCCCTACCTCTTAGGAGTCTGTCGGCGCAAGAATCACAGAAGAAGGATCTCGGGGTAGCCCAGGAGAGCTAAAACACCGCTGCTGCGCCGAAGAAGAACACAGGAACCACAACGTCGTGCCGCACCGTAAAATCCAAAACCTCGGGATGCGTGCACTCAGAAATTTCGAAACTCTGCAGCAAGAACCAGAACTCGAAGATGAAAATCTTCACTGAAGGGAGCTCGGGGAGATGGAGCTTCGAAGTGGCAAAAATGGCTAAGTGAAACTCCCTCGGATGCAACCATGAAGAAAAACCAAATCGAACAATTCCCAAAATACCAGCTGTGTCCCCAAAACAGCAAACATCGGTAGAAGGCCTATAAAACGCCGCCACGTGTCCCCTCCAAGGTCAACAGCGCACAGTGCGCGGCGTCAGCGCGGCATGGCGCGCACGCGCGCACGCGGCCCGAGGCAACCAACCCTGTTCCGTGGACCGGGTGCACAGAACCGACCAATCACACCATGCCACGTGTCACCCTTCGGTCCACCGTGCACCCGAAGAAATTCCGTGGACCGCGTCTCCTGGACCAACCAACCATAAGCCGCCACGTGGCACCGCCCTGGTGCACGCCCGCCGCCGTGGACCGCGCGCCTGCCCGCGCGCCGCCGCTGTGCCGCCTGCTTGAGGCTGCGCCGCCGCCCGCCGGCGCTGCCCGCCGCCGCCAGCCGCCGCCGGCGATCGCCGGAACAGTAAAATTACTGTAGCACCTCCAAAAATAACAATTAAATAGCCCATCTTGACCGTTTTCGCGCGCTGATTCCAAAAACGGGTCCATTTCGCCAAAATCCACTCCTAAAATTTGCCGGAGGCTCCCGAAAAGGTATCTTTGATCCGAATTTCGCGTCGAGTCCAACTTTGATATCCAAATTGCGCGGAAACACCACTAAACATCCGACGGGGTCTCCCGGTTACCCACGTGATCCAATTGAAGCCCCGAGTTCAGCACTTGTGTCCAAATTGGCGCACGAACACCGCCAAGATGCCCCATAGGCCTCCAGAAGCTGCTGGTGACACTGTAGAAGCCCTGCAAAGATCCGGATCGCAGCCCAGGCAGCAGAGATCTCAGCAGCAGTCCTCGAGGCAGCAGCAGCAGTCGAGGCATATCCGGCCATCAGATAGGTGTGTTTTCTGCAGGGGGCAGCACCCGTCAGATACATGTGACCAGAGATGGGGACGATGCTTCCGGTGTGGACAGCCAGGGCATGTGCGAGCTACCTGCCCCCTTACTACTTCCTCGGCACCTTCTTCGACATCGGCTCCATATTCCCCTCAGCAGCAGCGGCCACCAGCTCAGCGGCCTTATGCTCCAGCGAGCAGGTCGTCCGCCTCTTATCCTACAGATTCCCGACCTCCAGCACCGAGCGGGCGGGTGTATGACGCCCAGTTAGCGGATTCTTCGGCGGCAGACCAGGTGGTGGCAGGTATTACTCTACTCTTTGGTATTCGAACTCGCACTTTATTTGACTCTGGAGCTTCGCATTCTTTCATTAGTCGAGCTTTTGCATCCCTTCATGGTCTAGAGATAGAGTCCTTATTATGTCCTTTAGAGGTGCGGATTCCTGATCATATTTTGCATGTCGACGAGCGTTGTGTGGCATGCCCTGTGCAGTTGGGGCCTTGGATATTGCCTGCAGACTTGCTTGTCTTGCAGCAGCTCCAGGATTTTGATGTGGTGCTAGGGATGGATTGGCTGTCACGGTATTCCGCCACTATCGACTGCAGAGTGAGGACGGTGACTCTTCGTGAGCCTGGACAGGAGGAGTTCATCTTCAGAGGCTGCCAGAGCACGCTGTTCGCAGCGACCATTTCCTCGGCGAGAGCTAGGAGGATGATGAGCAGAGGTTGCACTGCCTTTTTGACCACTGTGGTGGAGGTGCCTACGACGGCGCTGGGACTCGAGGATATCCCTATCGTCCGAGAGTTCCCAGACGTGTTCCCCCCTGAGTTGACGACGATGCCGCCGGAGAGGGAGATTGAGTTTGTGATTGATGTAGTCCCCGGGACTGCACCAATCTCAAAGGCACCCTATAGGATGGCGCCAGCTGAGTTGAGGGAGTTAAAAGCCCAGCTTCAGGATCTTTTGGATAGGGGCTTCATCAGACCCAGTGTTTCTCCGTGGGGAGCGCCTGTGTTGTTTGTGAAGAAGAAGGATGGGTCACTTCGGTTGTGTGTGGATTATAGGGAGTTGAACAAAGTGACCGTCCGGAACAAGTATCCCCTCCCCCGGATTGATGATTTGTTTGATCAGCTGCAGGGAGCGTCTGTGTTCTCGAAGATTGATCTGCAGTCCGGTTACCACCAGCTGAGGGTGAGGGCCGAGGACATCTCCAAAACGGCTTTCAGATCGCGGTACGGGCATTATGAGTTTACTGTGATGCCTTTCGGGTTGACAAATGCCCCTGCCGCATTCATGGATTTAATGAACAGGATATTTCAGCCGTTTTTGGACCGGTTTGTGGTGGTGTTCATCGATGATATTCTGATCTACTCCCGGAGTGATCTGGAGCACGAGGAGCATTTGAGGACTGTGCTACAGCTTCTGCGAGAGAAGAAGCTGTATGCTAAGTTCAAAAAGTGCGAGTTTTGGCTCCGGGAGGTCGCCTTTCTGGGTCATGTTGTTTCAGCTGCTGGAGTGGCGGTGGATCCGGCCAAGGTGGATGCTATTCGTGATTGGCCGAGGCCGACGACTATCACCGAGGTGCGGAGCTTTCTTGGTTTGGCGGGCTACTATCGGCGTTTTGTGGAAGGCTTTGCGAAGCTTTCCTCTCCCCTCACTCGTCTGACCAGGAAAGGGCTTAAGTTTGTTTGGAGCGAGACTTGCCAGAGCTGCTTTGAGGAGCTGAAGCAGAGGTTGATGACCGCCCCAATCCTTGCCCTCCCAGTTATGGGGGAAGGATTTGTGATTTATAGTGATGCCTCGCATAGTGGTCTGGGGTGTGTGTTGATGCAGCGTGGTAGGGTAATTGCCTATGCTTCACGGCAATTAAAGGACTATGAGAAAAATTACCCTACTCACGATCTTGAGCTGGCAGCGGTGGTGTTTGCTCTGAAGCTGTGGCGGCATTATTTGTATGGGAGCATTGCGAGATATATACTGATCACAAGAGCTTGAAGTATCTGTTCACCCAAAAGGAGCTGAATTTGAGGCAACGCCGGTGGTTGGAGCTGTTAAAGGATTATGATCTGAGTATCCTTTATCATCCCGGCAAGGCCAATGTCGTGGCAGATGCTTTGAGTAGGAGGACGAGTCTGAGCTTATTGATCTCGCAGCAGGCGCCGTTGATCGAGCAGATGAGGCGGTTACAGCTGGAGGTAGTATCCCCTGGGGTCTCTGCTAGACTCATGTCCTTGGTCTTGCAGCCCACTCTGTTGGAGAGGATCAGGGACACTCAGAGTGAGGACCCCCACTTGACGAGGATCAGGACGCAGCTTCAGGCGGATCAGTCAGGGGATTTTTCTGTGGATAGCTCGGGAGTACTACGGTACAGGGACCGAGTGTGTGTGCCTATGGATCAGGAGATTAGAGATCAGATTTTGAGGGAGGCCCATTATACACCTTATACTATCCATCCTGGAGGTACTAAGATGTATAAGGACCTCAAGGCACAGTTTTGGTGGCCCGGAATGAAGCGGGACATTGGGAGATTCGTAGCTCATTGTTTAACTTGCCAGCAAGTGAAGGCAGAGCATCGCGTTCCTGCTGGTAAGTTGCAGAGTCTCCCAATTCCCGAGTGGAAATGGGACCATGTCACTATGGATTTCGTCACTGGATTGCCGAGGGCGCAGAGCGGGGCAGATGCGATCTGGGTTATTATGGACAGACTCACCAAGTCGGCGCACTTCTTACCGGTTCAGATGACTTGGTCACTGGAGCGTTTGGCACAGTTATATCTGGATGAGATAGTGAGGCTTCACGGCATACCTGCTTCGATTGTGTCAGATCGAGACCCGAGATTCGTATCACGCTTTTGGGGGAGTTTGCATTCTGCATTGGGGACTCAGCTCAGGTTTAGCACCGCTTTCCACCCACAGACCGATGGACAGTCAGAACGCACCATATAGACCCTCGAGGATATGCTGAGAGCGTGCGTTATGGATTTTGGAGGAGGGTGGTACCGGCACTTGTCTTTGGTTGAGTTCGCGTACAACAACAGCTATCAGGCGAGCATCCAGATGGCTCCGTTTGAAGCGTTGTATGGACGCAAGTGTCGGTCTCCCTTATATTGGAGTGACGTGGGTGAGAGGAGGACTTTGGGACCGGAGTTACTTTTGGAGGCAGAGGAAAAAGTCAGGATTATTCGCCGGCATCTTGAGACAGCCCAGAGTCGTCAGAGGAGCTACGCAGATACTCGACGGCGAGACCTGGAGTTTCAGGTTGGTGATCATGTCTTCTTGAAGGTCTCGCCCTCGAAAGGGGTCCGGAGATTTGGAGTACGGGGAAAGCTCAGTCCCCGCTTTATTGGACCCTTTGAGGTACTTGACAGAGTTGGTCCTGTGGCATACAGAGTTGCCTTACCCCCGCGCCTGGCCGGAGTTCATGATGTCTTCCACGTCTCAGCTCTGAGGAGATATGTTTTTGACCCGTCGCACGTGATTGACTTCACTTCGTTGGAGATCGGCGAGGACTTGGTCTACGAGGAGCGCCCGTTGCGGATTCTTGCTCGTGAGGTGAGGGAATTGCGCAATCGGGCCATTCCATATGTGAAGATCTTGTGGAGCAATCATGAGGAGCGAGAGGCTACTTGGGAGCTGGAGACAGAGATGAGGGACGCCTACCCTTTCTTGTTTGAGGCTTCTAGTTGAGGTACGTCCATTTTGTTTTTCCTTGTTTCGGGGATGAAACTTTTTTTTAGTGGGGGAGGATGTAGGGCCCCTGAACTCCCTACAGCTTTTTTCCGTATTTTCACTGTGCATACACCTGTTGATGGTGTATTCGGCCCATAGCGCATCAAATGGATGCCACAGATGGACCCTGTAAAGCTTTGGCTTGTTGTGTTTGGCCGTCGGCTGTCTTTGCCGAATGTTAGAGAGGTTTTAGGCCAAAGCGGAGGTTGGGTTTTGGTTTCCGTCGTTTTGGAGCTTGTCTGCCTATCCGGGAGCCCATTTGGGGTGTTAGAGTGGTTTGCGCACTTATTGGAATCAAGATTGCGACCCGGCGCGAAAATTGGATTAAATTTACCTTTCCGGGAGCCTCCGGCAAATTTTGGAAGTGGATTTTGGCGAAACGGACATCGTTTTTGGAATCAGCGCGCAAAAACGGTCAAGATGGGCTATTTACTTGCTGTTTTTGAGCTTGCGGTTACTGTTCACGCCGGAACAGTGTCTCCGGCGATCGCCGGCGGCGGCGGAAGGCGGCGGAGGCCGCTCGGGCAGGCGGCAGGCGGCGGCACGGGGCGCGGGCAGGCGCCCGGGCGCGCGGGCAGGCGCGCGGTCCACCGCGGAGGGCGTGCACCGAGAGCGGGCCACGTGGCGCTTTTCGGTTGGCCAGCGCAGCTGGCGCGGTCCACGGAAATTGGGCCCGGGTGCACGGTGAACCGGGTGGACACGTGGCTGGCGATTACTGGTTCGGTGTTGTGCTCCCGGTCCACGCAAGCTATGGAGTGGTTGACCGGGGCAGGTGCCGTACGCGGGGGAAGGTGACCGTACGCGCAGGGGGGCAGGGCGACGTGCGCGGTGCACGGCGCGACGTGCGCGGTGCACGGTCGCCGGGGGCCACGTGGCGCGCGGCCACTGGCGGGCGCAGGTGCGCCGGGTGCAGCGGGGCCCGGAGGAGTGCGGTAGTGGGCCACGTGTCGGGCCCAGGCCGTTTCGGGCTTGCACAGTAATGGGCCGGGCCCATTACTGTAGCAGCCCGAAAATTTCGGGCGCCCGAATCTTGGGACTTGCTGGGTATTTCTCCAAAAGATTTTTCTTCAGCCTATTTATACCTAACCCGAGCCTCCTTCCTCTGCTTTTTTCTCTCAACCCTCACCCCATCTGCCCGAGCCACCTTAAGGAGATTTGTTCATCTCTTAATCCTTGATCTTCCTGCCAAGTTCTAGGATTTTAGGAGGCTCGAATCCCGAGGTTCCCCATTTTACGGCGCGGCGCGACGTTGCATTCCTGGGTTCTTCTTCGGCGCATCGACAGTGTTTTAGCTCCCCTGGGCTACCCGGAGATCATTTTTCAGTGATTCTTGCGCCGATAGACTCCTAAGAGGTAGGACTTCATCTTTCGTTTTGGTCGCGCTTTCCCGTTTCGAGGTTTTGGCACGGATCCCGAGGCAAACAGTGACCCCCTTTTTCTGTATGGATTTCCTTGACAGCACTGAGGTTATTTGGCCATATCTTCGCGCACGAGCGTCAGACGGAAACGAGCTTATACAACTTTTTCATCTACGGATCGCAAGGAACGCGCTCGTATTTTTCTTGGATTTTTCAGAGGATTATTTCGAGGTGAAAATCACTGTTTTCTTAGTGAACAGTGCACAGTTTTCAGCACAGATTTTTGTATGTGTGTGCCCCTTGTCGAATTTATATCTTGACTTACCGAACTCTGATTTGGGCGTGCAAGGTACCGTTGCGAAGCTATCGACGCGAGGATCGCCGTGATATTTTTCTTGGAATTTCCTGGGCACTTTCTGCAGGTGATAATTTAACAGTTTTGGGACAGATGTTGTATGTGTTAATAAGAGCAATATTTGGGAGCCTTAGTGTATTTAGTGAACTTTGTTTTGTGCCAGGAGTAACACGGGTGTGCTAATTTTGCTAGAGCAAGGAATTGGAGTTTTGGTATTTTCATCTGTACGAATCCGGACAGTTTGCACTTCAGGTGGGTGGTTGTTGTACTCCTCTCCTTGGTATGCCCACTAGGAATATCAGAGTACCCCTGATTTGATGATGCTAAATGTGTTGATTGGTAGACTTGCATGCTTTAGGGAGCAAATTGTTGGTTATCTGATCCATGAAATATTATTGTTAGAATGATCACTTGATTTATTTCGCTTAATTATTCTGGACTGTATGCTTAGAGGCAAAATAGTAATTGAGGACTGCAAAACTGATGATTTTTCTTATGAGACTGTCACACTAGCTTATGTCACTCTAAACTGTTTATTATTGGAAATTGGACAAAATATTGGAACAATGCATGATTAAACGGGTCTCATAATATTGTCATCTTTTACTGCTACACTATCTTTTGGGACTTGACTTAGGAGAAACCATGCATTTATTCTTTTCTTCTCCTATTATTGATAGACTTGAGGCATAGTTGCTCGGGTTCGAGCGGGTGTTGGACAGTGTAGTCAGGTATTGGGGTTTTGGGACAGGTTGGGTTTTTGACAGGGTGTTGCGGCAGCCACGGATCTTGGGTGGTTGACCGGGTTGTACTATTGCATCAGATTGGGTGATGGGGATCGGGCTATCTTTCGTGGAAGGTTTTCCCACTTCGATCCTTGTCATGATCCAGTCCTGCTACAGTGAGATATTGAGACATGATTCCCTTACTCGTGTGGGTCGCTCCCCTCGAGTGCCACTCCGGAGTGTGCGACCGGACGGATCGAGGCCGGTCTGTTATTACTTTAGAGCTTGATCGGACGAGCCGAGGCCGATCTGTTACTTACTTCGGGGACATGACCGTATCAGGCAGTAGTCGGTCAGTATCCCCACAGATGAGATTAGCAGGCAGTGCCAGTGTCCACTGGCGTCAGATTGGGTCGTTTTGACAGGCTTCTTGATACTGATGCACACTTTTCCATCCTTATTGGTTTATCATGTAGAGGCATATTAGGGGTAGCACTTCATCAGTTGTCATTCATAGCTTCACCCCCTTTCTCTTCTTCCCCTTTTGCCTCTGATTACCTGGTGGGCATATCTGAGCTGAGGCTTTACCCACTAGGGGAGGCTACTATTTATAGTAGTACTTACCCCCATTGTCTTTTCTTGTCTCTTTTCCCCCTTGTTTTGCAGAGTCCTCTGTAGGAGTCGCTGGGCCGTCAGCAGCTGAGCGAGGTAAGAGGATTGCGGACTAGATAGAGAGCCACCCGAGGGTTGTAGCTGGAGATTTTGGGTACCTGGTCTTCTCAGACAGCTTTTGTTTATTTCTTTTTGGGTCTGGCTTCTGCCAGCTGTTTGTACTTTTAGTGGTGAGCGGGGAGAGACATCTGTATTTTATTTTACTATTGTACTTTTTACTTCCAGCTTCTGTCTGAGATACAGTAGTTTTAGTTTAGTTCTGATTATTATGCTCTTTTATTATTATTTCTTATATCTGAGCAGGTTACCGACGCTTCGTGTATGTGGGAAATACCGCATGCACGGCGGATCTGTAGACGGGCCCGGGTTCTGGTTTACACCCGGGGCGTGACACCGCCAGCTGATTGTGCTATTGGGTGAGCTGGGAGATTATTGTACCTATTACAGTTTTATTTGTATTTCCAGTCTGAGGTACTATATGGTTCTTTATTTCAGCTCTGTATTATGCTCTGTTATTGTTATATTATATCTGAGCAGGTTACCAGCGCTTCGTGTACGCGGGAAATCCCGTGTGCATGGCGGATCTGTTGGCGAGCCCGGGTTCCGGTTTACACCCGGGGCGTGACAGTTTCTAACCTATAAATAAACCCTAATTTCATCGTTTAGGGTAATCCAAAAAGGAGAATCCAATACGACCGAAAAATAGAAAAATCCACATATAGAGAAGAAAGGAAATAACTAGATTTATTCTATGTTTCTTCATCTATATTGATTAATTTGATTCTAGAATTTCAAACTCATATTTTGAGTAGAACCAAATTAATGAATACTTAGATGGTATTTCCGACCTATCTTTGATCTAAGTATTCGGCGGATTTTCACCACCAATAAAATAACGATTTTTTCAAAAATCGACGCGTGGATTCGCGTGGCCTTGTGGACTCAAGGTGTTACCGTTTCGTAGATTCGAAACGAGGTGCGCTCGTGGATTCGAGACGTGCTACTTGGTGGAGACCGTGGATTCGGTTAGACGTCGTGGACTCGACGTTGGACGCCGTGGATTCGGCGTTGGACGCAAATCGTGGATTCGAGGCGCGTTGTGGAACGAGCGGAGAAGATCTACTAGGAGCGTATGGTAAAAGGTTAAGTCGTGTGTGAATACGTTATATCACCTTTGTACGTGTTTGATTCTGGTGGATTTCACCGTGTGATCGGTCCCGTGGTTTTTTACTCCTGGTTTTGGAGTTTTCCACGTAAAATCTCTGCGTGTTATTTACTTTTCCGCATTGGGTTATTTTTACGTAAAGATTTTGGTGTGTTTATTGTTTACACCTATTCACCCCCCTCTAGGTTTTTTTTTTCCTGTTCAGATCCATATTAGTAATAACCCAGAATCCCTAGGTAGGCACAATCAAGTTATATATATATAAATCTAAACATGGCAAATAATTATCGTGTTAACTTAAAATATTTTTTCTCGTCCACTATAGCGCCTATGTACTTAATGGGGTATACAGGTATCATTTTCCATAATATAAGGTCATTTCTGGATTTATAAATTTTGCAAGATAAATTATAAAATCAAACAAATGCAAAAATATTCTAAGAATGCTTACGCACATGATTTTTACCTCGTTCATGTCACTTAAATGAATTACCAGTGTAGTAGAAATAAATTTCACTATGCATCTCTACTCTTAAGACGTGATGTTTCAGATATCTATTACGTTTGATAATAATATCACCCCCTTCTATGCCGGTTATACATTTACTTTCAGATTGCTTCTACTTTAGTATTATTTTGTAACATCTGGGCTGCTAGTGTTTCTCAAATAGCTCGACTACTCTGCAAGTGTGACAGTCCCGGAATGTGTATTAGTCCTATATATAAATAATATAATAGAACTAAATCTCTTAACCCGGCTATAGCATTTTGAATGATAGCAAGATCCAAGAGGTTATGAGGGTTAAGCGTGCTAAAATTAGAATAGTTCTAAGATGGGTGACCTCCTGGGAAGTGGGGCGTCACAATTGGTATTAGAGCTATTCACCAGTCGAAAATGTGAGATAGTCTCGGCTGAGCCAGGATTATATAGCGGGTAGAGTGAGGCTCCCCGGCTAATGACCGTTGTGGATGGATTGCAGCTCCCCACAAGGTCGGCTAAGGCTAGCGAGACGAGTCTCACATTGCCTGGTGCTTGTGAGTGTTTTTGAACCTGACGAGGACGTCAGAGCTTAAAAGGAAAAAGAATGTGACAGTCCCGAAATATGTATTAGTCCTATATATAAATGATATAATAAAACTAAATCTCTTAATCCGGTTATACCATTTTGGATGGTAACAAGATCCAAGAGAATATGAAAGTTAAACGTGCTAGAGCTAGTAGTTCTAGAATTGGTGACCTTCTGGAAAGTGGGGCGTCACAGCAGGTGTTACAATTGGGTTTATCTGCTACTAAATTAGCAAACAAACTTACTGAAGTAGCAAACAAACTTGCAACAGGAGCCAGGAGAAGAACTTTTACACGAGTTCATTACCAAACCATGTCGACGAGTGCAGCTAAAATAGCCTAGAACTATATAGTTGGTATCCATATGATTAATAACAAGAGAAATTAATTAATAGTAACAAGAGAAAGGGCATTCCAGATGCTGAAAGGAGAACTACTTATTTCTGTATATTTAAATTAAAAGAGCATTTTACAAAATGGGATAGGATTTAACAATACAACGACCCCCTTTCATCCCCTGACCCCCACCAAAATAAGAAGAAAAGAAAAAGAAGATTAAAAATAGAAAGGAATAAAAAGAAAACAATAAAACGCAAAGACGATATTTCACTGGGACGGACATCTTTTTGTACAGCCACCACCAGCAGAGGACAAAGTGGTACGATACAAGACAAATAAAAGAATCACCCCCACCATAAGAGGTTGAGAGTAGAGACCTATCAAATAACCTTAGTGGATTGGCGAGATCATGGTTAGCATTGGAGATGATAACCAATTGCACGACTTCCTCCCACCTTGTTCTACAACACAAAGTTGGAACGGAGGGGCAATTATTGTCCACTCCCTGAATTTGAATCTGAGCAGCGTTGGCAAGGAACCTTTTCCCACTTCACAACAATCTGTCAAAAAAATTACTTCCACAATACAGTGGACTGCCCGAGAAAGCAGTTGGAAACCTGCTCCTCGTCCTCTCCTTGCAAATTCTGATCTTACTGCTCGGCAAAAGCTATTATGTGATCTGTACAGAAATGTTGAGTTGGCTTGGTTACTCTGTGGTGGAAGCAACTTCAGCGGCTCGCTGTCTCATCATCTCCATCACTGCAGCCCTCCGCCTGGACTCAGACTGCTGCTGCGACCTTCTTAAATGCTCCTTCAAATCCCTGTTTTATGAATGTTAGGATATTCCTTCCGGTAGTGATAGTATTATTGATGCTATTACAAAATACAAGGAAAGAAAGAAAGACAAGGTTCCAACCTGCAGCGGGGCACAGTACATTCTGATTCTTTACAAGCTCGAGCATGAAGCTGAAGAAGATACCACATTTTCTTACACAGAACACAACCTCCTGAAGCTCGTACTTTGCACTGTATACCATGGCGAAAGAGTCCCTTCACTTTGCGGCAGTTCGGGTATTGGCAATATGCAATGCGACACTGTGATGCGTGCACCAAAAGATCTAGCATTTTCCTTAGCTGCACCACAGCAGAAAAAGAAAATTAGTTTCATACACTTGACTAAACAACTAAATATGTGCATAATCTTCAGAACGAAGCCAACATAATTACTAATTTATTAATGGTCAATTACTGATGTCAGAAAGAAAGCTGTTGAAGACGTAACTATACAACATCTAACTATTTCACCAAACTGCACTAATTTAGCCTAATCCAGTACAAGCAACAAGCACTGGATAAGGAAAAAAACATTAACTAGGTCTAATCCAATACTCCCTTATACTTGATAGGAAATATAAGGAAATATAAGTATGACTTTCAAATTACAGAAAAAAGGCCTTAAAGTTGCAGACTTATCTAAGACGGAGAGATCCACTATTATGTCATAATAATGTAAGCTTAATAGCTGCCAAATTATAATAAATATCCATGCAAGCAGCTGTACCAATTATGTATCATGTAACAACATCCGTACCTACGCAGCTTAGGGGCCTTTTGGTTGGATGTAGTTGCAAATACAATGTAGTTGAAAAGACATGCAGCTGATAATGTAGTAATTGTAACTACACACAATTTGTTTGGTTCTATGTAGATACAACTGCTAGAGTTGCATTTTCTCTATTTGGTAATGTGATGCTGATAATTGTACTCGCGAATCCCATCACCTTTTCAGATAGTGGTGAGATTACCTCCACTATACATAAAATAATAATATGATTATATTATCCATTAAACTTGCTATCTATAAATAAATAAGCGGATACATATATATATATATATATATATATATATATAGAGAGAGAGAGAGAGAGAGAGAGAGAGAGAGAGAGAGAAAAGTACAAGCTCATCCATACTTGTGAATTTTTTACCATAGAATTTATATTGGGATCCGTATTATTGTAAAGACATTTAAGGAGAGAGAAAATAAAATTGTACAAATCCCAATACAAATTTTATGGTAAAACATTCACAAGTATGGATGAGCTTGTACTTTTGAAACTATATAAACTCTACTCTCTCTCTCTCTCTCTCTCTCTCTCTCTCTCTCTCTATATATATATATATATATATAGTTGAGCTGGAATGCTATTAGTAGCAAACGGGCTCCGTTGCCACCCATTTGTTTTTGATGTGGAGCTTCCAAATCGACGATCAGCATCGTTAAACATGAACTATGCCACTGGAAGTATCTAGAAACCAAATTTTAAATCTTTTCGACATCATTGGCCTAATGATCAAAGGGTTGCAAAATTTATAATTTTAATAGTACATATGCGGCTTTTGCTCATTTAACGGTGTAAAGAAATCTAAATCAATTAAATTTTGGTTAGAAAAATTTTTAAACTATTTAAAACAAGATCTATACTCTCGATCTTGATTATAAGACTATTATCATCACTTTTTAAAGGATATTCATTTTCAGCCGTTCATTTTTGTGTCCACTTTATGGACAAAAAAAATATATCAAAAAAGCATGAAATTTATTTTTCAGATAGTTTGAATGGTTTAGATCATCATATTTAACGATGCCGATCATTAGCAGCTCAATCATCAAAAACAAATGGGTGGCAACGGAGCCCGTTTGCTTCTGATAGCACTCCAGCTTAACTCTCTCTCTCTCTCTCTCTATATATATATATATATAATAATAATAATAAGAATAATAATAATAATAATTTTTCAACTTACTAATCGACACAATTTAAAATTTTCAATCTATTTAACTTTAATAAAGAAATCAAACTTAAAATGTCTATAACAATTCTCTCTATATTTTTATCAAATTGAATAATTATAATTAATTAAAATTTATTAAGTTAACATACACAATCAAATTATAAAAGAAATTACAAACAAAAGTATATTTTGTATTTTAAATGAAACTATTTTTAAAAATTTTAATTTTTTTTACACAAAGCTTGCATTGCATACAAACTTTTATTAGTATTTAATTATTTTCAAGTATTCTTATTTATCTATATACAAGTATATATTTATTTATTTATTTATTTATTATTTATATACCAATTTATTAATTTAATTATTTATATAGCTATTTATTTATTTATTATTGTTAATTAGTGGGTGATCCGATCCCTCACCAACTGCTATAGTTGGAACTACAATCAATTTGGGTGTACTTCCAACTATAGCATTTGAGCCTTCTTGTGTAGTTGTAACTACAGCAGTTGGACTCAACTGCATCAAACCAAACACAAACTTTAAGTCTGCATGTAGTTACAACCGCAGTGTAGTTGGAATTGCGTGCAACCAAACAACTCCTTAGGCACCGTTTGGATTGGGGATAAGAGAGAATGAGTTATACCAGGGATAAGTATAAAGTTAGGGATAAGCTAGGTATAATATAAAATTGTGTTTGGTTGAGAATGAGGCTTAAACCAGGTATAAGAAAAAAAATGTTTGGTAGTGATTGAAGAATAAGAAGGAATAAAGAGTTGACTTTTATGTTAAATGACGATTTTACCCTTGCTTTTATATATGTATTAAATTTTAATATTTATTAATTTTAATTTTTATAAAAATTTTAAGTGGGAAAAAAAAAGTAATTTTTTAATTTTAAGTGGGAGTAAAAATTTTAATTTTTAAATTTATATAAATTTTAAAATAATTATAAAAAAATAGTATAAATTTAACAATTTTAAAATTAATATTATTTTTTAAAAAATAAAATTAAAATTTATACTTATGATTTATTAAAATATAAAATATAAAAATTAAAATTTATAAAATTATAAATTTATAATTTAAATATTTTTTAAAATTTAAACATTCTAATTAAAAATCAAAAAAAGCATAAAAGAAAGGAAAAAGAAAAAGATAAAAAAAAAAAAAAAAAAAAAAAAAAAAAAAAAAAAAAAAAAAAAGGGCAAATGCCCCTTCCCAAGGCAGAGAGCCTTGGAAGGGGCAGAAAGTAGTTCGGGGGGGGGGATGGGATATCCCCCCCCAAACCGGGTTTAACCCCGTTTGGGGGGAATATCCCATTCCCCCCTTATCCCAAAAGGGTTTGGGTACAAAGGGGGGATATCCCCCCTTTGTACCCAATCCAAACAGGGGCTTAGTATCTTGCATACAAAAAATAACGTTCCAAACTCAAAATTATTTTAAAATTCCAAGCTATTCTGACAGTGCAGTAAATGCTTGAATACAGAAATTACCTGCAAAACTCGTTTCTGTCTAGCTTCCTTATTTTGTGCATCACGATCAGCGTTGGATGGATGATTTGTTAGTTTATGAGGATGATTAGCACCGCCTTCCTTCTGGTAACAAGCATTGCAGACATCAAAATCAGGGCAAACTTCGCAACGCCAACCCTGACCAGCTTCAATATCATGATGGCACATATTGCACGTGGTTACAAAAGCCGGTGCGGTTGGATTATGGAGGTGGTATAAGACCATCATTGACGAATGCTTAGCCCGACGTAGGGTGTCATATTGATAATGATTGCCTTGACAAAGACTCAAGAATGCCTGCCTCGTGTCAAAGAACTCGCTCTCTAGGATCTCGTCTTTATCCTTCGTATCAGCAGGCACATCATTGATTTCAACCTAAACAATACCAGAGGTAAGTGAGCTTTTTTTTTTTCCCTTTTTCTCTAACTAATGTAAAAAAGTACTGCATGGTAAAAATGTTTAATAACTTACTGGGTAGAGCATATGCTTCTCCCTACTATTAGTTGGATGTCTGTCCCTCTCCTCAACTCTTAGTTCAGCTTCATGACACCTAAACGGAATGGGAATCAAATGATATTTAAAGTATACAAATATTAGCTGGTAAGTTCCCTTCAAGAGTTTCCTAATAATTATCTAACCACTGGATTATACAAGATCAAGTTTAAAATCATACTATAGAACAATATTTCATGTCATGAGAAGCTGAAAGTCAGCTCTGCCTCTAAGGAACTGAAGTTTCTCTCCTTAGACTAGCACAAACAAATATATAAATGTATATGCATGCATGTATGTATATGCTTATACATAGGAATATATGTTTATAAGAACGGAACTATGTACATATAAGCATATGGATATATTTATATGCTGATTAAATTAAAAATGACCTACTTGTCACATAGTTGAAAATTTTTGCACTGGTTGCAAGCCCAGCGTGTCCCAGATACCATTAGGAGACAGCAGTGTGAGCACGCATGCTGCAGATGGACCATAATGAAGTCTTCCTTCATCGGATAGATTGTTTCACCAAGCTACATGAGAAAGACACCGACCGGTTAAGAATGTAAAAAAGCACATAAATTCTGAAAACATGGCAGCGCCAAAAAATATTAAAAAAAAATTGGAAAGGCCTCCGATAACTCTCTAGCATACAAAAAGCCCGTCAGAGTCAAGTCCACACAAAGATCACTCTTTGGCAAGATGTAATGCTTGGATGAAAAATAAACAATTATGTTTCCATAGAATAGGATAAAGAAATCAAGAGCCAGAGGACTAGAATTACTTTCTGCATCAATAAAGCATCCTTGGAGGCATTGGTAGAAAGATCAGCCTGACCAGCAGCTTTCAAAGCCCTTTTTGTAAGTGTCTTTTTGGTTTTCCCTTTCTTTTGTTGCTTCCTATCATCTTCTTCCTTAAGCAGTTGGTTGATCATATCTTCTGCTGCCCCTGGCCAATAATCTCCATCAAAGTATGGCAAACGAGCTGCAGTGACCTTAGCCTTGCACTCCCCAACGGTTATGAAGAAATGATCATAAAGATTTGTTAGATCTACAACAATATTTTCCTTGGCAGCTTTTCGAAGCATAGACAAGTACCTACCAAAAGAAAACAAGATATAGAGGATAAAAAAAAAAAACAAAGAAAGCATGAAAGTTCAAAGTTTGAAGGAAGCACAGAAGACATGACCATACTGAAATATGAGATTTTTTTAACACTCACCACTCACGCAGTTTGTCAGATTTTGGGGTTTTCTGAATCTCAGGATGACAATATAAGATGTAATCTTCACCCTTGAGAGGAGGACAAGCCCATATATAGCAGCTAGTGAACCCACGCTTCTTGCAATATTCAAGATATCCTATCTGAAGCCACATAATAATAGATGTTCACATAAAGCCTCAAATATTTACAAAGAAAATAAATCAGGAATAATGAATGATTTAAAAGGTTTGAAAGTGACCAATCAATGTAGACAATACAAAACTTAAAGCAGAGAGGGGGGGGGGGGTGGGAGTACCAGAATTTCATGATAAACAAAAGTGCGTAGAGCTTCCCCACCCAATGTTCTCGTATCAGGTCTGAAGTACTTGACAGAGTCCAGATATGATAGATACACACGCCGCTGGTTAGGGAAAAAGCATTCTGAACCAAATTCTTGAACATACATGCCAAACAGGCATACTTCTACACCTTCTATTTTCTGGAACAACAATATAGCCTGCAAAAATAAATTTAGTCGCAGTGCCAACAATTTAGTATATTGGAACTTTAAATGAAGCATAGCTTCACTGCAGACTAATTGAAATATGCGGTTTTGTTTTCATTTTACCTTAGACTTATATGGAAACTCTGTAGGGTAGTTCTCTTCCTGAAATATTTCCAAAAACCGAGGTTTCACTTCCAATTTTTTGTCAACTGATGAAACAACTCTAACTACAAGTCCTTCTGCCCCAGGTACCTGATATTTGAAGTAAAATTTTAAGCAAGAAAAAATAAATAGAAGTTTTTGTTAAATAATATGAAACAATCTTTTGTCTCCGAAAGATTAAGTTGTCAGAGAACAATATTTTTAATATTTATATTCAACACTTCCCCCCTCACATTCGGACTCGAAACTTCTTGATAGGCCCAAGACATCGACTTAATTAAATGGGAGAAAATCAAATAACGCTTGGAGCCGAGCGGGACTCAAACTCAAGACCTCTTGCTCTGATACCATAACCGTTTGTCTCCAAAAGCTTAAACTATCAGAGAACGGTGTTTTAAATATTTATATTCAACAATTCTCTATCCATCATACAAAACCACAAAAACAAGAAATAATTTGCTAGAAGCTGCCTGCAGTTTGTGGGCGGTCAAGCCACTGCCTGTGCATACGAATGTAGTAATATTGTTATAGCTGGCAGTGAAGCTCATATACATTTGCAGTCACTTTTGTCATAGCTGGGGATGAAGCTCAGATCCCTTTGCAATTGCCACTCCCACTATGAAACCATTAATAAAACTAAACTCTATGGAAATCTAATTATATACTTTGGTGCCTAAGTATATCTACAATCCCTCCGTCCTTCAATGCACAAAGCATATCCAAATGGGATTTTAGCTTATGTATAGATGATCTTAGCTTATGTATAGATGTTCAAGATCTTTCTTACTGCGTATCATGTTACATGCCATAGAATCTTTTTCATTTTGCAAGAATCCATACTATCAAGGCGGTGTGTAGGCAAAATCTTGAGCAATAATCTGAGATAAATCAGACTTGAGTATGATACTACAATAATATTTCAGATTTACTAGAAGAACGAAATGGGGCAGAACCTGAATCTGCCAGAAAACCAGGAAGATATAAACTGAAGGAGTTGTTGTAAATTATACAGTGATTCCTATTACCGCAGTTACCTCATCAAAACATTTTGACAGATGACTTGCTCGCTCCTGTCTCTCTTGCTTAAGCCGCTTGGAAAGTCGTAGCTCTATGTGATCGCTGAGTATAGTTCTTGGAAGATCTTTTGCTCCAAGAACAGCACTCTGTGGCAAGGGCTTCCGCTCGCCTCTTTCTATCTCTTCTATGTAGCAATTAGGGCAAGTGTATTCAGCTTGTCCACCATCATTTCTTCGACCATTAAAAAGAGCACAAATTTGGTGCTGCCACGCTTCACATTTATCACATTGCACCCACTGTAGGAAATGTAAAATAGGTAAGTATGTTTAACTAAAGAATAGTCTGCAAACCCAGACCTACTCAACCTTCCAAGAATGAAATCTAATGGAACATTACCCATTCTTCAGTTTCCTCGTCATTTTTCTTTTTCTCAAATTTTGCCTTCAGATACTGAGAACCTTCCACCTCCATGGTGTCACCACGACACTCATTATAGCAAGGAACACATATATAGTGTCGGGTTTCACCACTTCCAATTGTATAATACATTGCATTTCGCTTTATGCGAGCACCACAAACTGAACAATATATCGGCGGAGGTTCAAAAGTAAGCTTTTCCACTGCGCACAGCTGGCATGAGTTCTCGCTCATTGAATGTTCCATTGCCTGATTCTTTTCAGCTTTCGCCTTACTCTGTAGCAAACAAAATATTGGTAAAATTAGTGACAAAACTGTTCCTGAATGTAAGTATGAATGAAATTCAAGCTTTGCTAGCAGAATTAAATTGGAAGGTTGGTGCACTGGGAAATAACACAGTATTGTTAAGTTGTGAAAAGATTCCCCAGTATTGTTGAGCAGAGAAAGACTTAACAGAATTAGGAAGTAGATCTATCATTCAAACACTACAGAGGATTTATCTTTTCTATCACGTTTTGGCCTTGGAAAAAAAACATAGGACCCATTGTTTAGAATAAAGTTGAGAGATCTCGACAATATTTGGTCTAACAAGCTTCATGGAACCAAAAAAATCACAAAAGAAAATACAAACCAAAATATCTCTTCACTATTGTCATACTACATGACTATCCGACTCCTACATGCATAAATTTTATTATTCCTATCAAAAATGCTTATTTCTGGATGGTCATACAACATATTGATCAAACCAACTATAAATTCCGCCCCTACCTTGTGCAGATCAGTAATCAAAAATCATTATTTGTGGGTTCGTAGTATTAATGCTACAAATACAATCCAAACAGCATAAGTATCATATATTATGAAGTATCATATATCTGTGCATTCATGATCAACAGAATGTATAAACCTGAACACCTAAATAGGAATTTAACACCAACCAGTTACAATATATATGCAGTTAAATCCGCATAATGACTGATCGATGACCAATTCTCCCTACAAAATTGATTAAATGACGACGAAGATTATTAAAATGACACACTCGTACAGCCGTGCCTACTGAAATCCATAGTATAAGCAACATGTATAAAGGTAAGATAAGAGAAACAAAGAGCATCCATGCTACTCAATTAAAAGAAATATCTAATTGGGCCACCAACGCAAATAATAATAATAGCAATAATCTCAACTAACAAACCAACTGGTGAACATCCAATAAGTAACTAAAAAGTTTAACGCTTCAATGCGTCAATAAAATACGTACATATTCTATCTATGACTCGCATGAAAAATAACGAGTTTACAAGAAATTTTAAGAAGAATAAAGCTGCATAAAAGAAGCATTAAAAAACACCAAGATGATTAATGCAAGACCACATCCATCAACTAATATATCCCAAAATGTCAAACTTAGCTAGAGATAAATATTGTGTATCCAGAATCTAACCTGACCAACCCACTGCCTAAGACTAACAATGTGCTCCCTGATTTGCTCTGGAGTGAACAATTCCGTCATTGAAACACCTTTTATCTTTGGCTTTCCTGATTTACTTCCCGTTGCAGAGTCTGCTGTTAAGTCATTCATTTCCTGCTTAACTTCAATGTTATTCTCACGGATCTCTCCTTCAGCCACCATTGCCTCTTGCTTGACATGACAATCAACCTCATTTGAAGTACACATCTCTACATTAGGTCTCACGGTGCATACATTCTCATCAATTCCATAACCGAAGGTAACCGACTTTTCCGGTGTGAAGCGTGCGACAGGATCGATCTTCGCATCAAAGACCTCTGTCTTTGCAGGCAATGTCATGTTAATCTGTTCAACAACTTGAGAAGGTATCTCCTGTGGAGCACCAGGGGCAGGCACCCGGGATGCGCCAAGTGTAGGCACCTTTGACGCAGCAAGTGTAGAGTTTATGGGATGAACAGGAATAGAAGAAATTTCACTTGGCAGACCAAGAGACGGGGATAGAGGCTGCATTATTCTCATACGCTTTGGCAAGGACTGCTGATCAAATTCAGAGGTTTCAATTGAAACAGTGTCAATCTCCATCTTATTGGCACCTGCCTTGTTGATTATCCTCCATGGTGCATTTTGATCAGATGTCTTTTGAGTTGATGCCTTTTGATTATTAGGTGCCGACAAATATTTGCGCGCACGACTACAGACAGGACAATCTACTATGTTGCAATTACGGTAGTGGAGAAGGACTTTCCTAGAGTCCAAACAGTAAGTGTACGTGCACTGCTTACTGTTACAATTATTAATATGCTTCACCAATTGCTGAGCTTTCATGCAGGAACGTTCTGGACATTTTCCTGGTGGATCAGGACAACGACGAGCATGGTGCAAGAACAGCAGCAACCTTAGTTGATTATAGTAATTACTTTCTCGCGTGGAGTGTTCGGATCCCTTAGCAACTGTGTTTTTTGGATACCTTGGAGCAGCAGCACTTACTGTATTGGCGGTAGAAGTATGGGTGATACTTCCTTCTATGGGGATGCAAGGTTGCTGAGCTTCATCCCGTCCTGATGTCCTCTGATGAAGTTCTTCTTGAAGATGCCTTTCCAGCAAAGAATTATCAGCAGCCATGTGGGTTTTCTGCAGCAGTTGAGGTCTCCACTGACTGCCAGAAAGGCAATTCAACTCATTATGAGATCCATCAGATTGCTGGTGTGAAAGCACCAATTGCTGTGAATCTTGTGAAACTAGAGCATGGATGTCCTGCGAACCAACCGAATGACCGTTCAATTGATCAGCTTTACTGTTACTGTATGGAGATTTTTGCTGGTATTGACCCGGTAACTCTGGAATTTGAACTTGTTCAATTGATTGTGGAAGTACCAAGTCGTTATGAGACAGCACAGGATGTTCAGGCATCACTTGTTCGGCCAGACAGGAAGCCACTGAAGATTGCCTCAAAGCGCCCTTCAACAAAAATTGTTGGTGCCGTGGGCTTTGTTGATGTTGTCGATGTAATTGGTGTTGGTTTTGAACAAACTGCGCGTAAGGCTGATTAGACTGTTGCTGAGATTGCTGCATCAGCTGCTGTGACTGCACTAGTTGTTCGGGAATCAAATGGGATGACTGAAAGTTGACCTTATCTGGATGGTCAAACATTTGAGATCTCAAATGAGGCTGCTGCTGCGGCATGGTTTGCACACCAGAGTGATGGCTAAGCAATGCTTGACTTGTTCTCAACTTGGACTGCATGTTTACAGCATTCGCATTCGGGTTGCTTGTTGAGGATATAACAGATGAACCCGGGCCATAAAAATTTCCAGTACCAGCCAGATCACCTGGTTTCATTGCATAACCATCAGCCATCATCGGCATTATTTGCTGTGACAATGATGCTGCACAAAATTGACAAAAAAATAAGAAAAACAAAGAAGCCAATTTAGTACAGAAAATAAAATAAGAACAAAAAAAACAATCTCCCGTGAATAAGCAGAACGAAGACAAATTTCCATAAATGCAATACACAATAAGATGAGTCAAAAAGAAAGCCGACAGGCATAAACTTAATGCACAGGATAGAGAAGAAAGGCATGTCAAACATGATGCCAAAGTAATGATAGTAAAGAGGACAAAAGTACTTGGAATTCTTTGTTGAGGGTGCTGCTGATTGAAGTTCTGCTGCAGAGGTTTTGGCGTACTGCCATAAGAGGCTAGGTTCATGTATCCTTCTGATGCTGCAGGTCCATTCACTAGGTGCTGATTGTTACTCCCAGGTAAACTCAATCCACCATTCATTAGACCATTTGAGAACCCATAGGAAGAAGGTTTTTGCTGCAAATTCGACTGCATTACAGCACCAATTTGCCCTCCAAGATGCATCATATGGCTACTTTGATTTCCAGCATACTGTTTTTGCTGCTGCGGTTGTATTTGCGCAGACATAGTAGAAGAATCAGTGCTGATGAATCCACCTCCATTAGAATATTCAGAATTCATTGGCATCGTCCCTTGATTATTGAATCCAGGAGTTGGTATCATTTGACTATATTGTCGGGACGACATGCCCATTGAAGCTACTGAAGATGCTACGTTACTTCCAGAAGAACCAAGAGAAACATTGGCAGACGAGTGTGGGTACCCATTAGTAATTGACCCTAAAGAAGTTCACAAGTGTAAATGACATTTATAAAAGGAAAATAAATTAATAGTATCAGGCTAAAATATATGCTACCATCGTATGCATTGAAGGAGGCATTATGCCCAACATCAGCTAAGCCACTGGCTGCTGGCAGTAAGCTCCCCATATTGGTGGTCTGAGGCAGCATACCAGCACCACCCATTGTGTTTGTGGCATTTTCCATCGCATTACTAGAGATTGTAGAATTGCCTCCTGCACTGTGGGGCATACCAGGCGTCGGAATCATCGTACTGTAGGTGGAAGCAGATGTTATATTTTGTGACGAGTGTTGGCTGTTGTGCTGTAGGCTTCTTATGGTAGACTGCAAACGTTGCTCAACTGACCCCACCAACATTTTCAGGTACTCCTCCTGGTGATGGGTAGACGAAAGTTTAGGTAAAACCAATAAATTCAGCATCTAGCCAAAAAGTTAATGATGATTCTGGTACTCAAAAAAGTTACCTGAATAAATTGAACTCGTTTAAATAGTGATTAACACAAAATACTGTTAATATATGCAGAACTTTCTGTTGGAACATGTATAGAATACAAGGAAAGTATAATTGCCAAAAGATTTGTTTTATCTCAAAGAAATAAAAAGGAAATATACCTTAGTGGTATTTTCCTTGTATATGCATTCTTCCAAGCGCTTTGCAAGTTCTGGTAGCCTACGCTGCCAGTCACCAGTCAAGGGATGATTTTTTCTTTGTAGAAAAGTAAAGCTGCAAATCATCCAAACGTTTATGATGGTCATACAAATATGTGAAAAGGAAAAAAAAATCTTTCGATACTTGTAGAAACATCAAATATTTAATTAATAACCAGCCTAACTTCCCAAGATTATCTATCGTCTTTCCGTATTCTAGGTTACAAAATTTAGAGTTTCTATTCGCCTCCTATTGGCGAATAACACAACTCCCCCTTCTCATGACAATATTGTCCCCAAAATTGACTTGCATATAAAAGCAGCATGAATATGCTGAAGACAAACTTAGATTTATAGATATACATTCTTCAAAGAATTCATGCCATGTGCTTCAATACCCGGTATAAAAGGTTTCTACGAGTATTCTGAAGATGAGATCTATTTTAAAGAACAGTAAATTTTCAATACAAGAAGCGCACTTATATAGAGGATAATAATAGTGTGGATTGAGTTAAAAATCATTTTCTATTATCCTAATAGCAAACATATATATAGCAAGGCCAGAAGAATTAGTGATGGAGCATTATAATATGGCCAACATGCAGCTATAGTCCCACCAAAGTGGTGAATCTAGGAGAGAGTATTTCAAGATAGTCCTACCCTTTGCATGAAGTGACAGATCCCAAGACTCAAACTTGCAACAACGTACTTGCAAGCACAGGGCATTTTACACTACACCAAACAATGGGCCCTAATGACAGCAAATAAATAGTAACTATCGTCAACATATGTTTCACTACTGCTATTAATTAGCTCATGCATAGCTCATGCATCCTCAAAACAGTTATCCATTCAAAAACAAGAAAAGGCCCAGAACAAAATTGAGCTCCTGGATAATTGACTAGTCATATTAGATAACATTAGCAAGATTACACCCAGCTACTTTACTGCAACAACAGCTAGTCATAAGAAAGACAAGGAAATACTAGACTATTAACTAACTACTTATAAAGACATCCGTAGACGATGCCAACTAGCTAACAGTTAGCATGCTGAGATTGCAGCCCGAAATTATCATTACATCAGTGATTGAAATACTTTGCATATTAATTTGTCCATGGGGAAATACAAGTGCAATGTAATAGTGAAAATCACATCATCTGAGCAGAATACAGTTTCTACTAAAAGAGCCAAAAAGAAGAAGGCAAGGCTTGAATAAGGTCATGCATGCATACGACTACAATAGACAGAGATAACACGAATCTTGTTTTGCCGGTCCGACAAATGGGGTGCCACAACAACCTCAAACTCTCAAGGTAAATGACAAACACTCTCGACGGCAATACAATTCATTTATGTTAAAAAGTTCTGCCTCTGCCACAAACTGTTGTTTATTGAAAATTCCAAAATGAAATGTAATATTAGCCATTCGAGAAAAGCAAGATAAGAAATCAAGAAAAATAAAACTGTTGTTTATCGAAAATTCCAAAATGAAAGGTAATATTTGCAATTTGAGAAAAGCAAGATAAGCAATCAAGAAAAAAAAAAAAAAAAAAAAAATGCAGCAATCCGACACTTTGCTTACATCTTCTCGCACATAGTTTTGCGGCCAGCAAGAAATTCAGGGTCCATGCCAGGGTTCCCGGGATTCTGCATAGAGTTTCCGTGATGCTGAGACATCGAAGGCAGCTGCGAGCCACCCTGATTAGCAGATACCTGCCCCGAGATCTGCCCCGATATTCGAGCCTGCACATTCATACTCCGGGATCCTTTTCTCGTCACACCTCGGTCGCTGCTTCTAACAAGCAACAGTTTGAGGACCCCACCACTCTAATTCGTTCGCATGCAGCTCGGATCATACGACCATCTGCGCCGCCGATTCGATTCGATGCCCTGAGGAAGATGAAATAGCAACCAGAAAGGAGGATGTTTGCTTAATTATTCCTAGGATATAGAGGGCCAAGTGTAGGGCAAATCAAGAAGTTAATTCTTAGGAAGAGAAGAAAGAGAAAAGTAAAGTAATTGGAGGCAGGAACAGAAGGAATCGGAAACCCTAGGTAGGACGTCGGGAAGGGAATCAGTGGCGAGGTAAGCAGCGGGGAGCGAGGCAGGGCACGAACCTGAACCTGAACCTGAACCTGAACCTCATGTCGTCGTGGCCGTCGTCATCGACCGACCCTGCGTTTATCTTCTCCTTTCAGCAGCAGCAGGTACGATCAACGGATGGATTGGTCAATTGGGTTAGAGCAGGCGAGAGACGGGAAAAAGGGAAGGTCAGAGTCGGGAAGGAGGAAGAACGGCGACCAATCACGGATCTCGCAAAATTCTGTCCCAATACGAGCGAGAGCGAGAGCGAGAGAGATGTCGCAGGATCGCGTCCGACCGAACCAAAATCCCCTTTTCGCTCTCTCTCGGGGCTAGGCAAACCCAACCCAACACTCCGAATATTATATTTCTTTTTATTCGACGTTCTTTTTTAACGGACGGGATGACTTATTAGCTTTTACCTTCTTTCGATTATCTCGATCGATCGCTCCGAAGGCCTATATCTATAATATATCAAAAAAAAAAAAAAATAACTATAATTTATTTTGATTCGATTATTTAATATTTTAAAATTTTAATTTTAATTTTAATATTGTTGGGCCGAAAAAATTGTACTCACGGTCGGTCTTGCAGTTGTCCCTCTAAGTGTGATGCGCCACGTGCCAAAAGGATCAAGCAATTAGGCCGAGGAGGGATACGCTCGGCAGGATTCTTCTCAATCAAACTCTTGAGAAAGTTCGGTTTAGATTAGCTGAACCTGGATTTAGAGACAAGCAGAGTTCAGCCTTAGATGAGCCGAACAGGAATTCAGAGATAAAAAATTGATACGACCGAATAGCCGATTTTGAAATTGTATTGCTTTGAAGGGAGTAACAGGAAATCTATTATAAGTTAAGACTACTATTAGGAAGTACGGTAAATGGTGGTATGAAACTTATCTAGGAAAACAGTTGTTGGGCCGAAAAGTTGCGGTCCGCGATCAACCTGTGGGGGTGACCCTCTGAGTGTGATGCGTCGCGTGCCAATGTATCAAGCGATCGGGCCGAGGAGGGATCTACTCGGCCAGGTTCTTCTCAATCAAACTCTCGCAGGGTTCGGCCTAAATCAGTCGAACTGGGGTTTTGAGGTTAGCAAACTTCGGCCTAAAATAGCCGAACTGAGATAAGGAGACAGAGATTTGACACGGCTAAGAAACCGATTAAGAAATTGCATTGATTGGAGTGGGGTTATAAGAATAACTGGGAACTGATTACAGGTTAATCTACTCCTAAAAAGTGCAGTAAATGCAGATATAAAACTTATCTAGAAAATTAGTAAATTCAGATATAAAAAAGTATGAAAAATCCGGGATGGTCACTGGCTTACGAGGTTGCAGGATCCCCTTTTTCTTCGATGATTCGCTTATTTATATATTTGCGAATCGTGTATATAACCGCCGATTTTAGAAATCGGCATGATTTAAGGGGAATTATCGTAAATTCCTCAACTACTTCCTTTGAGTCGATTCTTCTCAATAGGATAGTAGTCGTTTTCCGTCTAGGTTCATTCCTAAACCGTCGCGCCGAAACATGATCTTCAACGCTTTCTAATGCTGGGCGCCGCTTGCTATTCCGGAGTCAGTTAAGATATTCGAGCCCAAATCTCGCATTCCTTCCTTTCAGAGTCCTTACTTCCACGGCTTCGACCAGCAGATAGTTGATCCTGACTTCGCCTCTTTCGTCGCTCGACTGAGGTGGTCGGATGTTTGTCTTCGACCAAGGTCGTTTCCGGGTGAGACGATACGCTTTGTCGGCCACTTCTCTTATCGGCTGATGCCTTTAACTGATGGACGTGCGTCACGTGTCATACTCTTACATGACCGAGGCCGGTCTTGGTCAAGATGTGGGTCCCTCTCTACTAACTTATTTATCTATCGGCTGATATCCTCAGCCGATAATATACGTCATGTGTTACTTTCTTAAGTGGTAAAAATTTTGGTCTCAACAATGCCCCCTCGCAATCGCCTGATGTGTTGTTCGGGCGATTGTTGAAGTCTCAAGGATGACCGGCGCGAGCTGAGGGATCTTGATCATTCCCTTCATATGTTGTCCTAATGTGATCTTTCCATTCTCCAGGCTCTCTAATCGAGAGATTGTCCTCAACAGCGGATCCTTCTTCCACGCCGGTTGATCAAATCTTTACCGATTTTGCTTCGGTCGCTTCCCCATTAAGGTTTCGCTCATCGATTTTCGCAACTGATTATGACTTGAGCTGATCTGGCGTCACTGATCCATCTGACGGTTCGCGTCCGTTCGTAGATCATTTCGCCATAAATATTGCCGATTTTCGAGGGACGGCGGTTCCTATTTCATCGGTTCAAAACCCTAATCTTAAGGTGCACGCCATCTGTCACGCCCCGGGGGTAAACCATAACCCGGGCTCGTCTACAGATCCGTTGTGCACACAAAATTTTTTGTGTATACGAAGCGCTAAAAGCTGCTCAGATATAAGAGAAGCATATAATAGAGCAAAAGTACATAGTTGGAATAAATTAAAACCAACACAGACTGAAATTATATACATAAAAGAATCTCCAAATATCAATATACAAATATCACCTCTCAGAATCTAAATAATACATCAGTCTGCACAACTAAGCTGTAAACAAAAATAAAGTAATACAGGGTCCATCGCTAGCTCACAAGTGTGGTAGGAGATCTATCTAGCCCACGATCCCCTCACCTTGATCCGCTGGCACCGCAACCGCCGCGGAGAAATCTAAAAAAAAACTGAGCAACCACAGGTGTGAGAACTACTAGAAAAATTAGTAGTTCTCAGTGGGTAAATTATCAATACTTCGACGTACCCACTGAGTCTACCAAAGGCAAGAAAGGAACTGGAGTGGTAAAAACTGAAAATAACTCTGTTGATAAAGAAAAACTACTACTACTATGCCTCTAATGCTATAATGAATGATAACAAATGTATATGCATGCATCAGTGAAAGTAACCGCCAAGATATAACCTAATCAACCCGAGCCGGACAAACTCGGGCCCGCCTGCACAACCATCACAATCGGCAAAAAAAACCGTGTACCACTGATGTGGAATCATACTCAAGTATGAACTAACTGACCGGCACACAGTCCGGTCCTGCCGCCTACTCCGGAGTGGCACTCGAGATGAGCGACCCCGCTCGAGGAAAGTAACCCAGTCAAGTATCTCAATAAAGCAGGACTTAGTCACAACTATGCTCAATGTGGAAGGCTCTATCCACTAATAAAATCCTAGCCCCGACCTCATGCAAAGTCACTAACCGGTCAAACCGCCCAACATCCGCGGTGATCAAACATCCCACGAGTCAACAATCCGGTGCTAACTCTCCCCGACTCGATACAAGATCACAAACTGGTCCAACCGCCCAAAATCCGAGGTTACCATACAACCCACGAGTCAACAATCCGGTGTAAAACTACCCCGACTTGATAACCTCCACTACACTATCCCCAAACCGATACTCAAAACCCCGAGCAACATGATCATATACAATAAGGAGAAGAATAAATGACGAGTTTTCGCCTAAGTTAATTTCCAACATGATAGTGTAGCAATAAGAAAAGTGGTCTATCTAGATGTCCATACAAGCATGCATTTGTTCTCACATAATATGGGATAAAGATCATCAAAGCTAACCACTCTCACATAAGATAGGCTAAGAATCATCCAAGATAACCATTTGAGCATGATTTACATAAAGATAGGGAGTCATGGAATCAAATACATAATGCTGAATTTTCATAGCCCAAGAGGGTAAATCGAAGATTTCATGTGCTCAGAAACCCATCTAAAAACTCGACGATTCGGGGTTCGATCGTGCTAAAAATTGGCGTGCACAATCCCCTGCCTCCTACTGATCCAACAAACCAAGAATCACCCCAAGATCACTGCCGGATTGAGCACAATCGCCAAAACAACCACCACTGCACAGAAATTTCAAAAATTTCAGCAAACAACAAACTTGGAAAAAGAATGCAATATCTGTAGAAATTATGTCACGCCCCGGGTCGATACTGCGATCCGGGCTCGCCAACAGATCCGCCGCCCATACGAGAAGCCCCGTATAGACGTAGCGACTAACCTGCAAAAGAATCATCTACACTAACAGATATCAGAGCTGAAAAAGTAAAAGTTGAATATAAAGATAAAATAATACAGCTACAGCTCTAAAATATACAAACCAACCTCACCAAATACAAGAGTCTCTCTGAATAGCAGAAAAAGAAAGATACAACTCGATACCTCACTACAAAAGTCACTCGACATAACACACTCAAAAGGAGTAAAGGGGTACATCTACTCTCACTCTGAGGATGACAGGAAGGGATCTATCTCTCGACTCCCTTACCTCGGTCTGAAGGAGCTGGATCAGCAACTGGAGCAGCAGGAACCGGAGCAGAAGTCCTTGGGGAAAAGACACCACGACGGGTGTGAGAACTACATCCCACAGTAGTTCTCAGTGGGTAACGCCAACAAGCCCGACGATCTGCCCACTAAGTCTACTAGAGGCATAAAGTAACATATGCAGTGCTGTAAGGAAAAACTGGAAAAGTAAAGTCTACAGCTACTATGCCTCTATCTAGATGCTCAAAGGGTGGAACAGAAAGAACATGATGCCACAACTCACCCTCAACTGAGATCACCCAATCTAAACTGACTACCACATCGGGTCCAGTCAAACCTGCGCCTACCTACTGCCGTTATATCCCGGAGGACCGGACTTACGTAGGACGTCCGTGACTGCCAAAACTGGCTCAGCCAGAGGGACGGTGTCCGTGACTGCCAAAACTGGCTCAGCCAGAGGGACAACTGCATCGACAAGCCGCGATAGAAGTATCAGGCCCAACTCCGGAGTGGCACTCGAGGGGCGCGACCCCACCGAGCAAAGTATCCGCGCATCTCTGTCGAGCTCAAATGTGGCTCATGCAGGCTATGATCCAAATCATCGATCAACAAGATCGGCTAAAACCAATAAATCACTGTCTCACTCACAGGCTGGAATCTACACAGCTGAGACTCACTCACTGTCACTCTGACAGCTCCCAAGAACCCAGATCTACAACCACTATCACTCTCCCAAGAAACCTGATCCACAGACTGCTATCAACTCCACTCGGTCCCCAGACACGAGTGTAAATGCATCCCACAACCACCCGACCTCCCAGCCCACAACCCGGGTGAGAAAAGCTAAGTCCAGAATGACAAGTATAATAGTGATGTGGGAAATGTCTAGAGCAATAAAAGAAATCTAGCCCAAGTTGAAGTTTTTCTACAGTATGGCTGAACATGCTGCATATGACGGGGGTGCTAGGTCAAGTTCCAAAATCTCAATAATTAACATGTTGTAGGAGGTAATAAGATCACAAGATTCATCAACTGATATCAAGAGTAATAACATTCAGTTTCCACATGCTAATAAGTCCAATTACTAACATGCATGATCCTACATACATAGAATTAGCACGCAGTCCATAGATCCTGAAAGCAAAGTCACCCACCTGAAAATGCTAACTGTCCGAAGTCGTACAGCTAAGAATGCCCAGAAACAGATATAGTAGTACATCCACCAAGCCATCAGTGCTCAATACATCCTGGGTACAAAATTTATCCCAAAGTTATACTTAATTTCCACAAAAATCCAAGTTTATAAATTCTGCGGTGAACAGTCATCTTAATGCAAAAATTTCACCTGAAAAACAACCTCCAAAAATTCCAATAAAAATATGACGGCGATCCTCGCGAAGAGTAGATGTCGATAGAGCCCTGAAACATCGAATTCCGATGTCCGGATGTGGAGATAAAAATCCGACAAGTAGGTGCTGTCCAAACAGTCCATCAGCCGCAAAGGGGGTTAAAAACGTACCCAAAACCCCAATAAAAGCTCAAATCCAGAAAAAGTGACCAACACGAACTTTGTAGATATACCTCTCGTGAAACCGCCGCCGTAGAAATCATCCAAAAATATCGTTGGGGTAGCTCTGTAGACCTCCCAGACTGAAGTGCGACGAAAATGGGCCTCCAACAGGAAATCGTCGCTCCGCACCACGATGCAGAAATCGTCGTCGTCGCGGTCTCCAAAAATTCTGAGCTTCCACCGAAAGATGCACAAGAGGATAAGCTTCAACTTTGCTGAAGGGCACAATGGCTAAAAAGCTCGGGCAAAACCTTAAAACAGAAGATGAGGGGTGGTATTTATAGGCTCCACCAAAAAGAAACAAAAAAAAAGCAACATGGGCTTTCTGGGCCCACTTTCGGGCGCCCGGGTGATTCGGGCGCCTACAGTGTTGGGCCAGGCCCAACACTGTGCGCGCCCGAATTTACCAGGGGCTACCATGTGGACACAGGACCCCTCCCCGCTCCCGGCGCACGCGCGCCCGCGAATCGCGGAGCGCCGCGTGTCCCGATAGCGGGGCATGGGGCGGCTGTGCCCGGCCAACCGCGGGGCGCCACGTGGCGCCCCCACGTCGCGAGCTACCTGCCCCAACTGCCCCGACCTGCTCCCCTAGTGCGTGGACCGCGCGCGCGTGAGTCGGTCACTCGCAGGCCGCCACGTGGCGCGCCTTGGTCCATGCGCCAGGCCGCAAGTCCCCATGGACCGCGCATACAGCACCCGCCAATCACGAGCCGCCACGTGTCCTATGCGCCAGCCCATGCACCAGCGCCAAGTTCCGTGGACCGCGCCGCGTGCGCCGGCAATCCGGTGCTGCCATGTGGCACCAGGCCGGTCCACGGCCTCTCCCATGCACCAAAATGCGCGAAAAATTTCCGGGAGCCCTTTTTGGGCATCCGGACTCAGAATCAAACAAGCAAATAGCCATTTTCAAGCGTTTTTCCGTGCTGAATCCATTTCCAACCTCTGTTTGGCCTAATTCTTTTCAGAAATTTCAGCAAATCTAGCCGAAAGCCAACACAGCTAATAATATCACACAGGGTCCATATGTGGTATCCCATTGATGCACCATGGGCCAGATACACCAACACTAGGTGTTCTAATAGTGGATTCATCGGAAGAACGTTGCATAGGAACCAGGGCTCGGCCGAGCGCAGTGCGGGGGCACAGTGCCCCCTCACTCTCTCTCTTTCTCTCCCCTGTTCTCTCTCTTCTTTCTTTTTTTTTTTCTTCTTCTTCTCCTTGTAGCAGCTCTTCCTCCCCCTTCTCAAGCTTTTTGCACCTGGGATTCTTCACAGCAGGACACGTCTACCTCTTCTACAACTTCGCCTCCACCATTGTTGGCCACAAGGGAGCTTGGGGAGACCATCTTCTTCCTCAAGTGTAGCACACCATTAGTGCAGTTTCGGAGCTTCACCGTCGCATTTTGGTGCAAAATTTCCCCAAACCTTATCTCTTGGAATTTTAAACTAGAATTTGGAAGGGTTCTCCATGAGAGTTAAATCTACAAGTTTGATATTCAACTTTTTTCGTGAATCTTGGGATTTTTTGGAGTATTTTTGGTTTTTTAGAACCATCCCGCACAGATTTTGTGCTTGGACACTCTTGAGTAATTTTAAGTTTTCTCTTTCATACGAGCTCGGATTTAGGAGTTCTTTAGCTTGATTTGCATCTACACTCGATGAGGAATCCATCGTCACCTTTCTTACTAGATTCGGAGCTCGTTTGGTCAGGTAAATGTCGCCATCTTGCAGACCTTTCATTGCAGATTTTTAGTGGTGAAGTTTTTCGTGTTCCTTTGAGCCACCAGCTGTTGTATGGTGGTAGCTACGAGATTATCATGATTTTTGGGGGTCTCTTTGTATGGATGTGTTAACAAGATATAAAAGAGCATTTTTCATGTTGGAACTTAAGAGGAATTACATTTAAATTAAGCTCTAAAAATTCCTTCCCTTATCACCTTGGACTATTGCTGAAATTTTGGATATTATCGCGCAGCGCTTGTTATTTCGTCATTAACGCCCAATCCGGGAGTCGGATTGGGGTGATTTCTACGCCATTATTTTCTTGAGGAGCCGAGGTATCTTCACGCTGGATTTCAGGTTGATCGGGCTTTGGATCGATAGTTTTCAGGTGGGTTGTTTTTGTCTCCAAAACCGGCGGATGGTTCTCTAACTCTATTTTGTTAGTATGCATACATGACTAAGTGTACACCCTATATGTTTGAGTTGTAAGCTTGGTAATTGTTCATGTTATGTGAATGAGAACTTACAAGATTTAGATATCCATGTGATGGTTATTGAAAGTTTACATAGGTGTAGTGTTCCCCTGTGAGATTAAGATCATGCATGATTTAATGTACAACCGATAGGATTGAGATGTAAGCATGAGAAACGGTCTAGATTATGTGGATTAATGCTTACTTGATTTATTGTATATGTTTTGGTGGATTTGAGATCTCGCAGGTTGTAAAATGGTTATGTTTACCTTATACTAGTTGAGAGCATGTTTAGGAAGATGATGTTTATTTTGGTTGATATTGAGATCATGTCTGATAGTGTTCCTTATTTATGTTTCAGTTTAACTAAACACTATTATTGGAACTTTGACCTAGCACCCTATCATATGTTACATGTTTCAACCAGACTAGTAGAAAATCCCAACTTGGGCTAGTTTATTTATACTTTAGACACTCCCACACTTTTATTCGCTTTTCCTGAACTTAGAGTGTTCCTCGCCCGGGTAGTGGGTCGAGTAGTCGGGATATTATGGGATGCATGTTACACTTGTGCCTGGGGGACGAGTGGAGTCTGGTAGCTGTGGTTAGATCAGTGCTAGTCTTGGGAGCGATCCGAGTCGACGGTGGGTCCTAGCTGTCGAGTATTTTCAACCAATGGGTTAGAGTTGTGTTTTGGGTACTGTCGATCTTGTTGATTGTGGATTTGGATTATAGCCTGCATGAGCCATATTGAGCTCGACAGAGATGCGCGGATACTTTCCTCGGTGGGGTCGCGCCCCTCGAGTGCCACTCCGGAGCTAGGCCTGTTACTTTGCTATCGCGACTTGTCGACGCAGTCCTTCTGACTAGGCCCTTTTTGGGCAGTCACGGACGCCCTACGTAAGTCCAGTCCTCCGTGGATGTAATGGCAGTAGGTGGGCGCAGGTTTGATAGGACCCTATGTGGCAGTCAGTGTAGATTGGGTGATTGTTTTATCGAGAGATAGTAGATGCATCATGTTTCATCTGTATCACCCTTGAGCATTTAGATAGAGGCATAGTAGTTGTAGAGTTATTTCCATCATTTTCTTTATAGTAGTTGCATTTGTTACTTTATGCCTCTAGTAGACTTAGTGGGCAGACCGTTGTTCTTGGAGACGGTACCCACTGATAATTACGTTGTAGTGACCCAGACTTTTGTGTGGCTTTCCCCCTATAATCCGTGGTGTGAGACACCTATTATTGGTGTGTCGGGCTCGTAACACGTCAAATGGGCCTGTTGGACGGACTCAGTGAGGTTTTGGATCAAGCCTGTTCTTCGGCTGTTTTTAACGAAGTTTTAGAAGTGGTTTCAGGCTGATCGGAGGCCGGATTCAGATTCAGCGCGGAAAAATGCTTGAAAACAGCTATTTACTTGTATTTTTCTAAATCTGAATGCCCAAAAACGGACCCCAGAAAGTTTTTAGTGGTTTCGGGTGCATGGGGGAGGCCGTGGATCGGCTGGGTGCCACGTGACGACCTGGGATTGGCCGGCTCATGCGGCGCGGTCCACGGGGTGGTGTGGCGGGTGCATGGGCCAGGGCGGGGGACACGTGGCGTCCCCGGAGTGGTCGGTGCACGCGGCGCGGTCCACGGAACCCGCGCGGGTGCATGGACCAGGCGCGGGGGACACGTGGCAGGCTTTGGTTGGCGGGGTCACGAGGCGCGCTTGTGCACCTCGGGATGCGTGCACGTTGGGGGGCAGGCGGCGCGGTCGGCGCGCGCATGTGGCGCGGCTGGCGGGTCGCGCGGGTGGGGCCACGTGGCGCCCTGCGATTCGCGGGTGCCACCCACCAGCATTGACGGGCGCGGGACACGCGGCAGCGCCCGGGCGCGCTTACACACACCGTCCGCTGTTCGGGACACGTGTCAAGCGCGGGTGGTTCGCGAGCTGGTCGGACGGTGGTTGTGGGCGCGCTTTTGTGCAACCCAGGGTTTCAGGCGGCCGATAGTGCGGCCCGAATCCGCATTGGGTCTATAAATAGGCCATTTTGCAGCCGTTTTCTCTTTTTTCTGGGCTTTTCTCCATGGGCTTCCTCTTGGGAACTTCTTCCTCTTTAGGTTCCCCACCTTGTGAAGGAGTTTTAGGATTTTTGGAGGCTGCGGCATCTGCGTTTTCTGCGACGCGGCACATTTCGGCGCTCCTTCGATTGTGGCTTCTACCGTCGCATTTCAGTCCGCGAGGTCCCCTGTATCACACCGATGGAATTTTGAGCCTATTTTTATGGCAGCGCGTTCATGAAAGGTACGCCTTCGATTTTCGTGTCGATCACTTCGCTCTGTTTCGAGTTTTTGGTGGTGTTCCCGAGGTACCTTTTGACCCCTTGTACTGCTGCGATGTTTGGGATAGTGGTGGTGTATTATTGGGATTTCTCGGCCTTCGGGCATCGGATCGGGGAGTGTGAGGACTCGATCGGCATCTACGCTTCGAGAGGAACGCGACCGTATTTTTATCAAATTTTTCTGAGGTTGTTTCGTAGGTGATAATTCCACTTTTTCTGGACTGAATGCTACAGATTATCGATCGTGGGAAATTTTGGCTCGCCGCGGTGTTTTATTTGTTTCTTGGCCTACAGGCGTCGAAACAGGACGTGCGAGTACTCGTTTTGCATCTACTCGTCGCGAGGATCGCAACGGTTATTTTTTTAAAATTTTCTGAGGTCATTTCACAGGTGAAAATCGACCATCTTCTGGAGTATTGCGCGGACAACGGTATTGTGTTAATTGGAGGATTAATTTGTGCACCGTTATGGTCGTTTTTGCAGTGTTCGCAGTGAGCCAAGGTTTTCTTTGTGAGAGGGCGAATTTGGATCCGTGCTTCGCGATCGAGGTAGGTGGTTGTTGTATACCACTATTTTGACATGCTCACTAGGAATATTAGAGAGTTTCCCCCTATGATAGGATTATTGATTACCACTTGTGGCTGGGAATTATGCATGCTTGTTTGGACATATGGATTGCTATGTTAGCACATAACCTTGCATGTGGAATTGAATATTAAATTGGGACAAAGTGATTTACCTGGATGGTGGGTACCACTTGGAGATATTTTTGGACATGCATAGGTGGATGATTCATGTGAAGGTGATACGTGGTTATGCGAGAAACATGATTGTTACTACTCCTTATTTTTTCCTTTCCAAATGAGAACACTTGCATGCTTGTATAGACATCTAGATAGGCCATCTTTTATTGCTACACTATCATGTTGGAATTTGACTTAGGAGAAACCATGTTTGCTTCTCTTCTCCTTATTTGTTAGTCAGGTGGTTCATATTGCTCGAGTTCGAGCAGGGGTTTGGGATAGTGTAGCAGGGGCCTAGATTGAGGGGTATTGCGGCAACCGCGAATATTGGGCGGTTGACCGGGTGTCTATTACTGGACTTGATTATAGATTGTGGGGTATTGCGGCAACCGCGGATATTGGGCGGTTGACCGGGTGTCGGTTACTGGACTTGATTATAGATTGTGGGGTATTGCGGCAATCGCGGATATTGGGCGATTGACCGGATGTTTACTTATGCATCAGATTGGGGATCGGGTTTTCTTCAGTGGAGGGATTTGTTCCACTTGAGCATAGTAGTGATCCAGTTCTGCTTTTATGATACTTGTGACATGGTTACTTTCCTCGTGTGGGTAGCTCCCCTCGAGTTCCCCTCCGGAGCGTTGAGGTCAGACAGTTATTGACAGTTTTGCTATCATATCGGCGCGGCTTTACTTGCCAGATGATAAGGGCGGCAGCAGGAGTTTTTGCTATCACATCGGCGCGGCTTACTTGCCCGATGATGAGGGCGGCAGCAGGCTGTACCGGTTTTTACTGGTGGATAGATTAGGTTTATTTGGGACGGTTGGTTACTAATGCATACAGTTATTCCATTTCGGGATTGCATTTAGAGGCATAGTAGTGGTAGTCCCCTTTTTCAGCAGTCGTTATTGCTTACCACTCTTCTTTCTATTTTTGCCTCTGGTAGACCTAGTGGGTGCGTCTGAGTTAGAGGCTTTACCCACTAGGGGAGGCTACTGGTTTACTAGTAGTTCTCACCCCCATACTTCTTTTCCCTCTTTTTTCTTCACCTTTGTTTTGCAGTGTCTTTTGCGGGAGCTGCTGGGCTTTTAGCGGCGGATCGAGGAGAGAGGACAGCTGAGTAGATAGGTCTCCTGGCAGGATGAGAGAGTTTAGCTGGACTTGGGTGTACCCTTTTTACTTAGACTGTTGTACTTTTACTTTTGGGTCTAGCTTTATCCAGTTGGTTGTATATTTTGGTGAGCTGGGAGAGGCAGATGTATCATTTTTACAGATGTAGAGTATTTTATTTCCAGCTTCAGTTTGAGATGTAGTAGTTTTTAGTTCAGCTCTGTTTTATTGCTCTTTTATTATCTCTTATATCTAAGCAGGTTTCTGGCGCTTCGTGTACGCGGGAAATTCCGTGTGCACGGCGGATCTGTAGACGGGCCCGGTTTCTGGTTTACACCCAGGGCGGGGCAGATTAGGTGGTATCAGAGCTTAGGGATAGGTCAGTTGGGACTTAGGAAACCCTAGGCTTTTGGCGGACCCTAGGATGATAGGGCGTGACAAACGTGATATTTTGTGGAAGTCGGTGATTTATACATTTGACTCTTCCTGTGAGTGAAGAGGGATCGACATATCCTATTTCTGTGGGACAGTTATGTTGGCTGCAGACAACATAAAGTTTCAGAAATAGGGGGATGTCCTTAACTTTCGCTAGATTAGGTCGAGAGTTTGTGGTGTGCTGATTTGCGGTTTTGTCGTGGCGAGCGGTGTCTCCTCGACGCTGGGTTCTGACCCGTGTGCACTTTGTTGCAGCAGTTGGGTCTAAGCTGGTTGTTTT
>CM054935.1:8905997-9132392 GCA_029168755.2 Tillandsia fasciculata | reverse complement strand
TAAACTGTCAAATTATCACCTGCAACAAATGTCCAGAAAATTCAATAAAAATATCACGGCGATCCTCGCGACGATAGCTTCGCAACGGTACCTTGCACGCCCAAATCCGAGTTCTGTACACAAGATAAAAATTCAGCAAGTGGACACTCTCAAACACTAATCATGATTAAGGGTAGATTACTATTCACAGAGAGATCCTTAATTATCACCTCGAAGGAAAATTCACAAAAATCCACTAAAAATACGAGCGCGTTCCTTGCGATCCGTAGATGCAAAAGTTGTATAAGCTCGTTTCCGTCAGACACTCGTGCGCGAAGATAAGGCCGAAACACTCCACTGCTGTCAAGAATTCCATACAGAAAAGGGGGTCACTTGTAGCCTCGAAAACCGTGCCAAAACCTCGAAACGGAAAAGCGCGACCATAAAGAAAGATGAAGTTCTACCTCTTAGGAGTCCACTGGTGCAAGAATCACAGGAAAATGATGTCGGGGTAGCTCAGGGGAGCAAAAACACGAACACTGCGCCGAAGAAGAACACAAGTAAGCAACGTCGCGCCGCACCGTAAAATGGGGAACCTCGGGATTCGTGCCACCAAAATTCCTAAGATTTGGTAGGAAGATCCAGGACAAAAGATGCAAAATTTTGCTAGAAATAGGCATTTGCAGATTTGGCTCGGTTTGGGAGAACAATAGAGGAGAAGAAGGCTCGGACTGTGCATTATATAGAGGCTGAAAAACAATTCGGAAAATACCCTCTGTGTCCCCACTTTCGGGCGCTTGGGGATTTTCGGGCGGCTACAGTAACGGGCCGGCCCAGATTTCCGGGCGCGCACAGTGCGGCCCGGCCACAGCACAGCCCAGCCCACTAAGCCCAAAAACCCCGCTGCACCCGGTGCACCAGAGCCAGCCACTGGCGGCGTGCCACGCGTCCCCGACAAGCCGTGCACCGCGCACGACGGCCGTGCACCGCGCACGTCGGCCGGCTGCCCGGGCGTACGGTCACCTGCCCCGGCCATCGCGTGGACCGCGCGCACCAAGTCCCGCCAATCCCGATCCGCCACGCGTCCACCCGGTCCACCGTGCACCCGGCCCAAAACTCCGTGGACCGCGAATGCTGCACCGGCCAACCGGAAGGCGCCACGTGGCCGCCGCCTCGGTGCACGCCCGCGCGGTGGACCGCGCGCCTGCCCGCGCCTGCCCGCGCCCTGGGCCGCCGCCTGCCGCCTGCCCGCGGCGGCGCCGCCGCCCGCCGACGCTGCCCGCCGCCGCCGGCCGCCGCCGGCGATCGCCGGCGACACTGTTCCGGCATGAACAGTAACCCAAGCACAAATTTGACACAGCAAATAGCCCGTCTTGACCGTTTTCGCGCGCTGATTCCAAAAACGAGGTCCGTTTCGCCAAATTCCGCCTCCAAAATTTGCCGGAGGCTCCCGCAAGCGCCAAAAACTGTCAAAACTTCCGGGTGTCCGCTTTTGGGCATCCGGACTCCGAATTGGGCAAACCAAAAGCCAATCTCAAGTGTTTTTCCGCGCTGAATCCAAATCCACCCTCCGTTTGGCCTAAATAAAATTCTAACATTCGGCATAAGCAGCCGAAGGCCAAAACAGCTAACTAAGCTCACAGGGTCCATCAGTGGCATCCCCTTGATGCACTATGGGCCAGATACACCATCAACAGGTGTCTAAACAGTGGATTCACGGGAAAAAGCTGCATGGGGGTTCGGAATACTACACCCTCCCCCACTAAAAAAAGTTTCGTCCCCGAAACGAAAATAAACAAGCAGACGTACCTCAAACTGCGGCCTCGAACAAGAAGGGGTAGGCATCTCTCATCTCTGTCTCCAGCTCCCAAGTAGCCTCTCGCTCCTCATGATTGCTCCATAGGATCTTCACATAAGGAATGGCCCGATTGCGCAATTCCCTCACCTCACGAGCAAGAATCCGCAACGGGCGCTCCTCGTAAACCAAGTCCTCGCCGATCTCCAACGAAGTGAAGTCAATCACGTGCGACGGGTCAAACACATACTTCCTCAGAGCTGAGACGTGGAAGACATCATGAACTCCGGCCAGGCGCGGGGGTAAGGCAACTCTGTATGCCACCGGACCAACTCTATCCAGTACCTCAAAGGGTCCAATAAAACGGGGACTGAGCTTCCCCCGTACTCCAAATCTCCGGACCCCTTTCGAGGGCGAGACCTTCAAGAAGACATGATCACCAATCTGAAACTCCAGGTCTCGCCGTCGAGTATCCGCGTAGCTCCTCTGACGACTCTGGCCTGTCTCAAGATGCCGGCGAATAATCCTGACCTTTTCCTCTGCCTCCAAAAGTAACTCCGGTCCCAAAGTCCTCCTCTCACCCACGTCACTCCAATATAAGGGGGACCGACACTTGCGTCCATACAACGCTTCAAACGGAGCCATCCGGATGCTCGCCTGATAGCTGTTGTTGTACGCAAACTCAACCAAAGATAAGTGCCGGTACCACCCTCCTCCAAAATCCATAACGCACGCTCTAAGCATATCCTCGAGGGTCTGAATGGTGCGCTCTGACTGCCCATCGGTCTGTGGGTGGAAAGCAGTGCTAAACCTGAGCTGAGTCCCCAAAGCAGAATGCAAACTCCCCCAAAAGCGTGATACGAATCTCGGGTCCCGATCTGACACAATCGAAGCAGGGATACCGTGAAGCCTCACAATCTCATCCATATACAACTGTGCCAAATGCTCCAATGACCAAGTCATCTGAACTGGCAAGAAGTGCGCCGACTTGGTGAGTCTGTCAACAATAACCCAGATCGCATCTGCCCCGCTCTGCGCCCTCGGCAATCCAGTGACGAAATCCATAGTGATGTGGTCCCATTTCCACTCGGGAATTGGAAGACTCTGCAACTTGCCAGCAGGAACGCGATGCTCTGCTTTCACTTGCTGACAAGTTAAACAATGAGCAACGAATCTCCCAACATCCCGCTTCATTCCGGGCCACCAAAACTGTGCCTTGAGGTCCTTATACATCTTAGTACCTCCAGGGTGGATAGTATAAGGTGTATAGTGGGCCTCTCTCAAAATCTGATCTCTAATCTCCTGATCCATAGGCACACACACTCGGTCCCTGTACCGCAGTACTCCCGAGCTGTTCACAGAAAAATCCCCTGTCTGATCTGCCTGAAGCTGCGTCCTGATCCTCATCAAGTGGGGGTCCTCACTCTGAGTGTCCCTGATCCTCTCCAACAGAGTGGGCTGCAAGACCATAGACATGAGTCTAGCAGAGACCCCAGGGGATACTACCTCCAGCTGTAATCTCCTCATCTGCTCGACCAACGGCGCCTGCTGCGAGATCAATAAGCTCAGGCTCGTCCTCCTGCTCAAAGCATCCGCCACAACATTGGCCTTGCCGGGGTGATAAAGGATACTCAGATCATAATCCTTTAGCAGCTCTAACCACCGGCGTTGCCTCAAATTCAGCTCCTTTTGAGTGAACAGATACTTCAAGCTCTTGTGATCAGTATAAATCTCGCAATGCTCACCATACAAGTAATGCCGCCACAGCTTCAGAGCATACACCACCGCTGCCAACTCCAGATCATGAGTAGGGTAATTTTTCTCATAATCCTTTAATTGCCTCGAAGCATAGGCAATTACCCTACCCTGCTGCATCAACACACAGCCCAAACCACTAAGTGAGGCATCACTGTAAATCACAAATCCTTCCCCCATAACAGGGAGGGCAAGGATTGGAGCGGTCATCAACCTCTGCTTCAGCTCCTGGAAACAACTCTGGCAAGTCTCGCTCCAGACAAACTTAACTCCTTTCCTGGTCAGACGAGTGAGGGGAGAGGAAAGCTTCGCAAAGCCTTCCACAAAGCGCCGATAGTAGCCCGCCAAACCAAGAAAGCTCCGCACCTCAGTGATAGTCGTCGGCCTCGGCCAATCTCGAATAGCATCCACCTTGGCCGGATCCACCATCACTCCAGCAGCTGAAACGACATGACCCAGAAAAGCAACCTCCCGAAGCCAAAACTCACACTTTTTGAACTTAGCATACAGCTTCTTCTCTCGCAGAAGCTGTAGCACGGTCCTCAAGTGCTCCTCGTGCTCCAAATCACTCCGGGAGTAAATCAGAATATCATCTATAAACACCACCACAAATCGATCCAAAAACGGCTGAAAAATCCTGTTCATCAAGTCCATGAATGCGGCAGGGGCATTGGTCAACCCAAAAGGCATCACAGTGAACTCATAATGCCCGTACCGCGATCTGAAAGCCGTCTTGGAGATGTCCTCGGCCCTCACCCTCAGCTGGTGGTAACCGGACTGCAGATCAATCTTCGAGAACACCGATGCTCCCTGTAACTGATCAAACAAATCATCAATCCGGGGGAGGGGATACTTGTTCCGGATGGTCACTTTGTTCAATTCCCGATAATCCACACACAACCGCAGTGATCCATCCTTCTTCTTCACAAACAACACGGGCGCTCCCCACGGAGAAACACTGGGTCGAATGAAGCCCCTATCCAACAGATCCTGAAGCTGGGCCTTCAACTCCCTCAACTCGGCTGGCGCCATCCTATAAGGTGCCTTTGAGATTGGTGCAGTTCCAGGAACTACATCAATCCCGAACTCAATCTCCCTCTCCGGCGGCATCGTCGTCAACTCAGGGGGAAATACATCTGGGAACTCGCGGACAATAGAGATATCCTCGAGTCCCAGTGCCGCCGTAGGCACCTCCACCACAGTGGCCAAAAAGGCAGTGCAACCCCTACTCATCATCCTCCTAGCTCTGGCCGAGGAAATGGTCGCTGCGAACAGCGTGCTCTGGCAGCCTCTGAAAATGAACTCCTCCTGTCCTGGCTCGCGAAGAGTCACCGTCCTCTCTCTGCAGTCGATAGTGGCGAAGTACCGCGACAGCCAATCCATCCCAAGTACCAAATCAAAATCCTGGAGCTGCTGCAAAACAAGCAAGTCTGCAGGCAAAATCCAAGGCCCCAACTGCACTGGGCAAGCCACACAACGCTCCTCGACATGCAGAATATGATCAGGAATCCGCACCTCTACTGAATAAGATAAGGACTCTACCTCTAGACCATGCAGGGATGCAAATGCTCGACTAATGAAGGAATGAGATGCTCCAGTGTCGAATAAGGTACGAGCCCGAATATCAAAGAGTAGAATAATACCTGCCACCACCTGGTCTGCCGCTGAAGAATCCGCCAACTGGGCGGTATACACCCGCCCGCTCGGTGCTGGAGGTCGAGAGTCTACAGGATAAGAAGTGGACGGCCTGCTCGCTGGAGCATAAGGCCGCTGAGCTGGTGGCCGCTGCTGCTGAGGGGGAAAGGGAACCGATGCCGAAGACGGTGCCGAGGAAGTAGAAAGGGGGCAAGTGGCTCGCACATGCCCAGGCTGCCCACAACGGAAGCATCGACCCCATCTCTGATCACAAGTAATGGCGGCATGCTGACCTCCACAGAAAATACATCGGTCAGAAGGTCGGGGCTGTCTCGGCTGCTGCTGCTGTCTCGAGGACTGCTGCTGAGACCTCTGCTGCCTCTGCTGTGGTCTCTGCTGCTGGTGCTGCTGCTGTGGATGCTGCTGCGGTCTCTGGGGTCCCCCAGGCCCTCTCCTATCAGATCGACCACGGCCAAAAGACTGAGACTGCGGCGGCCGTGGCGGTCTCCAAGAGCTGGTCTGTCCCCCATCCTCTGGGGCTGGTCGCTTCCTGTCGGAACTCTGCGCGACCGCAGCCCTCCGTCTGGCCACCTCCTGATCGCCTCTCTCCACCCACTGTGCATGCTCTGCGGCTGCCTCCAGAGTCTGAAATCTCTGAGCATGCACAAGTGTGTATATCTCCGGGCGAAGGCCCCCTCAAAAAGCTCAACCTGGTGCGGACCGTCGCGGGCGACATAAGGCACACAGTTCAGCAACTCCCTGAACTCCTGAAAGTAAGCATGGGTCGGTCGCTCGCCCTGCTGCAAATTCTTCAGATCATCCTCTAACTTTTCTTCACGCTGGTAGAGAAGTAGGTGTCCAACACCATCCGTCTGAACTCCTCCCAAGGTAGCTGCCTAGTGATCCGGAACTCCAGTGGCTCAACTCGCTGCCACCAAAAGTCAGCATCTCCGTCCAAACAGTGCACCGCCATGTGCACTCGGTACCTCGGGTCGATGAAGAAGTCCCGGAAAAGCTTCTCCATCGCAGAAAGCCAAATCCCAACAGCCCGGGGCTGAGCATCCCGCCCCGAAAACCTCGGTGGTCCCCGCTTGACAAACGCCGCGAGTCTGTCAGCAAAATCCCGCTCCTCCTCCGTAGTCAAGGGCTGAAACGCCGCAGAAGCCCCGATACTCGAAGATGGCGCCGATGGCGCAAAAGGTGCAACAGGAGGCGCAGGGGCCTCCGGAACAGCTGGGGGTGGTGCCTCCCTCTGAGCAAGCAGCTGCTCAATCCTCTGCTCCTGGCGGCGCTGACCCTCCGCCAACTGGGCCACCAAGGCCCTCAACTCAGCAAGCTCAGGTGGTGTAGGCTGCTCTGGCTCAGCAGGGGGCGAAGGAACACCCCGAGTGGGAATCCGACGTCGAGGAGGCATCCTGCCACAAGAAACCAAACATCAGCAACAAAACCCCACACGACCCAATCTGGCGAAAGTCAAAAGACATCCCCCTATTTCTGTAACCTTAGGTTGTCTGCAGCCAACATAATGGTTCAACAGAAATAGACTATGTCAATCACTCTTCACTCACTGGAAGAGTTAACAATAATAATCACCGACTTCCGCAACAAGTCACGCTACTCACGCCCTATAATCCTAGGGTCTGTCAAAAGCCTAGGGTTTCCTAAGTCCCAACTGACCTATCCCTAAGCTCTGATACCAACTTAATCTGTCACGCCCCGGGTGTAAACCAGAACCCGGGCCCGTCCACAGATCCGCCGTGCATGCGGTATTTCCCACATGCACGAAGCGTCGGTAACCTGCTCAGATATGAAATAATAATAAAAGAGCATAATAATAATCAGAGCTGAAATAAAACTACAGTATCTCAGACAGAAGCTGGAAATAAAAGTACAACAGTAAAATAAATACAAGTGTCTCTCCCAGCTCACAACTACAAAATACATAAAGCTGGCAGAAGCCAGACCCCAAAAGAAAAGAAAGAAAAACTGTCTGAGAAGATCTGGTACCCAAAAGTCAAGCAGCTACGACCCTCGGTAGGCTCTCTAACTAGTCAGCGATGCGCTTGCCCCGATCAGTTGCTGATGTCCCAGCAACTCCCACAGAGGACTCTGCAAAACAAGGGAAAAGAAGGGAACAAGAAAAACAATGGGGGTCAGTACTACTATAAACAGTAGCCTCCCCTAGTGGGTAAAGCCTCAGCTCAGATATGCCCACCAGGTGCACCGAGGCAAAAAGGAAAGAAGAAGGGAAGGGATGCTAATAAATAAAGCGACTGATAAAAATGCTATCCCTAATATGCCTCTACATGACCAACCAATAAGGATGGAAAAGTGATTCATCAGAATCAAGTATCCGGTCATAAAGACCCAATCTGACTGCCAGTGAACACTGGCCCTGCCTGCTCTGCCAATCGAACTCAAAAACCCAGCCTGGTGCCCGGCGCTCACACCGTGGAACTCAAGAAACTAGCATGGTGCCCGGCGCTCACACCGTGGAAAGCCTACTCCGGAGTGGCACTCGAGGGGAGCGACCCACACGAGTACAAATAATACCACTGTATCAACATCTCTGTAACCACTGTCTCATAATAGCAGGACTGGATCGAGACTCAAGAAGTGGGCACAACCCTCCACTAAAGTAAGCCCGATCCCCGAACGCCCAATCTGATGCAATAAAACAATCCGGTCAACCACCCAAGATCCGTGGTCGCCGCAACCCCCTGACCACTCAGCCTGTCCCCAATTCCCCAATACCTGCCTACACTGTCCACTATACGCTCGAACCTGAGCGAGTAAGCCGCTAATGCCAACAATGAAAGGAGAAAGAGAAAAGCATGGTTTCTCCTAAGTCAATTCCAAAATAGTGTAGCAGTAAAAGATGACAATCATCAGGTGATCAGTTAAATCATGCAATGTTCCAATTTCCAAGTATAACAGTTGAAGTGATATAGGCTAGGATGACCGTTTCACATGAATAAACCTTGGTTTTGCAGTCCTCTAATTCTATGTTGTCACGGGGTATAAGTTCCAGAATTAATAAGCGATTCCCTAGAGCATGCAAGTCTAACAATCAACACGTTCAACATTGTTATAACAAAGTACTCTGACATTCCTAGTGGGCATACAAAAAGAGGAGTGTAACGACCACCCACCTGAAGCGCAACTGTCCCAACTTGTACAGTCAGAGAATACCAAAAATCCAAATCCGCGCCCCCACAATACTCCTGGTACAACAAGGAATCCACTAATTACACTAGGGTCACAATCACAGCACTAATTACCACATACAAACACAAGTACTAAACTGTCAAATTATCACCTGCAACAAATGTCCAGAAAATTCTAATAAAAATATCCTGGCGATCCTCGCGACGATAGCTTCGCAACGGTACCTTGCACGCCCAAATCCGAGTTCTGTACACCAAGATAAAAATTCAGCAAGTGGACACTCTCAAACACTAATCATGATTAAGGGTAGATTACTATTCACAGAGAGATCCTTAATTATCACCTCGAAGGAAAATTCACAAAAATCCACTAAAAATACGAGCGCGTTCCTTGCGATCCGTAGATGCAAAAGTTGTATAAGCTCGTTTCCATCAGACACTCGTGCGCGAAGATAAGGCTGAAACACTCCACTGCTGTCAAGAATTCCATACAGAAAAAGGGGGTCACTTGTAGCCTCGAAAACCGTGCCAAAACCTCGAAACGGAAAAGCGCGACTATAACGAAAGATGAAGTTCTACCTCTTAGGAGTCCACTGGTGCAAGAATCACAGGAAAATGATGTCGGGGTAGCTCGGGGGAGCAAAAACACGAACACTGCGCCGAAGGAAGAACACAAGTAAGCAACGTCGCGCCGCACCGTAAAATGGGGAACCTCGGGATTCGTGCCACCAAAATTCCTAAGATTTGGTAGGAAGATCCAGGACAAAAAGATGCAAAATTTTGCTAGAAATAGGCATTTGCAGATTTGGCTCGGTTTGGGAGAACAATAGAGGAGAAGAAGGCTCGGACTGTGCATTATATAGAGGCTGAAAAACAATTCGGAAAATACCCTCTGTGTCCCCACTTTCGGGCGCTTGGGGATTTTCGGGCGGCTACAGTAACGGGCCGGCCCAGATTTCCGGGCGCGCACAGTGCGGCCCGGCCCACAGCACAGCCCAGCCCACTAAGCCCAAAAACCCCGCTGCACCCGGTGCACCAGAGCCAGCCACTGGCGGCGTGCCACGCGTCCCCGACAAGCCGTGCACCGCGCACGACGGCCGTGCACCGCGCACGTCGGCCGGCTGCCCCGGGCGTACGGTCACCTGCCCCGGCCATCGCGTGGACCGCGCGCACCAAGTCCCGCCAATCCCGATCCGCCACGCGTCCACCCGGTCCACCGTGCACCCGGCCCAAAACTCCGTGGACCGCGAATGCTGCACCGGCCAACCGGAAGGCGCCACGTGGCCCGCCTCCGGTGCACGCCCCGCGCGGTGGACCGCGCGCCTGCCCGCGGCCTGCCCGCGCCCTGGGCCGCCGCCTGCCGCCTGCCCGCGGCGGCGCCGCCGCCCGCCGACGCTGCCCGCCGCCGCCGGCCGCCGCCGGCGATCGCCGGCGACACTGTTCCGGCATGAACAGTAACCCAAGCACAAATTTGACCAGCAAATAGCCCGTCTTGACCGTTTTCGCGCGCTGATTCCAAAAACGAGGTCCGTTTCGCCAAATTCCGCCTCCAAAATTTGCCGGAGGCTCCCGCAAGCGCCAAAAACTGTCAAAACTTCCGGGTGTCCGCTTTTGGGCATCCGGACTCCGAATTGGGCAAACCAAAAGCCAATCTCAAGTGTTTTTCCGCGCTGAATCCAAATCCACCCTCCGTTTGGCCTAAATAAAATTCTAACATTCGGCATAAGCAGCCGAAGGCCAAAACAGCTAACTAAGCTCACTGGGTCCATCAGTGGCATCCCCTTGATGCACTATGGGCCAGATACACCATCAACAGGTGTCTAAACAGTGGATTCACGGGAAAAAGCTGCATGGGGGTTCGGAATACTACATTGTCCTCAACAGCGGATCCTTCTTCCACGCCGGTTGATCAAATCTTTACCGATTTTGCTTCGGTCGCTTCCCCATTAAGGTTTCGCTCATCGATTTTCGCAACTGATTATGACTTGAGCTGATCTGGCGTCACTGATCCATCTGACGGTTCGCGTCCGTTCGTAGATCATTTCGCCATAAATATTGCCGATTTTCGAGGGACGGCGGTTCCTATTTCATCGGTTCAAAACCCTAATCTTAAGGTGCACGCCATCTGTCACGCCCCGGGGGTAAACCATAACCCGGGCTCGTCTACAGATCCGTTGTGCACACAAAATTTTTTGTGTATACGAAGCGCTAAAAGCTGCTCAGATATAAGAGAAGCATATAATAGAGCAAAAGTACATAGTTGGAATAAATTAAAACCAACACAGACTGAAATTATATACATAAAAGAATCTCCAAATATCAATATACAAATATCACCTCTCAGAATCTAAATAATACATCAGTCTGCACAACTAAGCTGTAAACAAAAATAAAGTAATACAGGGTCCATCGCTAGCTCACAAGTGTGGTAGGAGATCTATCTAGCCCACGATCCCCTCACCTTGATCCGCTGGCACCGCAACCGCCGCGGAGAAATCTAAAAAAAAACTGAGCAACCACAGGTGTGAGAACTACTAGAAAAATTAGTAGTTCTTAGTGGGTAAATTATCAATACTTCGACGTACCCACTGAGTCTACCAAAGGCAAGAAAGGAACTGGAGTGGTAAAAACTGAAAATAACTCTGTTGATAAAGAAAAACTACTACTACTATGCCTCTAATGCTATAATGAATGATAACAACTGTATATGCATGCATCAGTGAAAGTAACCGCCGAGATATAACCTAATCAACCCGAGCCGGACAAACTCGGGCCCGCCTGCACAACCATCACAATCGGCAAAAAGAACCGTGTACCACCGATGTGGAATCATACTCAACCGCCTGCACAACCATCACAATCGGCAAAAAAAACCGTGTACCACTGATGTGGAATCATACTCAAGTATGAACTAACTGACCGGCACACAGTCCGGTCCTGCCGCCTACTCCGGAGTGGCACTCGAGATGAGCGACCCCGCTCGAGGAAAATAACCCAGTCAAGTATCTCAATAAAGCAGGACTTAGTCACAACTATGCTCAATGTGGAAGGCTCTATCCACTAATAAAATCCTAGCCCCGACCTCATGCAAAGTCACTAACCGGTCAAACCGCCCAACATCCGCGGTGATCAAACATCCCACGAGTCAACAATCCGGTGCTAACTCTCCCCGACTCGATACAAGATCACAAACTGGTCCAACCGCCCAAAATCCGAGGTTACCATACAACCCACGAGTCAACAATCCGGTGTAAAACTACCCCGACTTGATAACCTCCACTACACTATCCCCAAACCGATACTCAAAACCCCGAGCAACATGAATCATATACAATAAGGAGAAGAATAAATGACGAGTTTTCGCCTAAGTTAATTTCCAACATGATAGTGTAGCAATAAGAAAAGTGGTCTATCTAGATGTCCATACAAGCATGCATTTGTTCTCACATAATATGGGATAAAGATCATCAAAGCTAACCACTCTCACATAAGATAGGCTAAGAATCATCCAAGATAACCATTTGAGCATGATTTACATAAAGATAGGGAGTCATGGAATCAAATACATAATGCTGAATTTTCATAGCCCAAGAGGGTAAATCGAAGATTTCATGTGCTCAGAAACCCATCTAAAAACTCGACGATTCGGGGTTCGATCGTGCTAAAAATTGGCGTGCACAATCCCCTGCCTCCTACTGATCCAACAAACCAAGAATCACCCCAAGATCACTGCCGGATTGAGCACAATCGCCAAAACAACCACCACTGCACAGAAATTTCAAAAAATTTCAGCAAACAACAAACTTGGAAAAAGAATGCAATATCTGTAGAAATTATGTCACGCCCCGGGGTCGATACTGCGATCCGGGCTCGCCAACAGATCCGCCGCCCATACGAGAAGCCCCGTATAGACGTAGCGACTAACCTGCAAAAGAATCATCTACACTAACAGATATCAGAGCTGAAAAAGTAAAAGTTGAATATAAAGATAAAATAATACAGCTACAGCTCTAAAATATACAAACCAACCTCACCAAATACAAGAGTCTCTCTGAATAGCAGAAAAAGAAAGATACAACTCGATACCTCACTACAAAAGTCACTCGACATAACACACTCAAAAGGAGTAAAGGGGTACATCTACTCTCACTCTGAGGATGACAGGAAGGGATCTATCTCTCGACTCCCTTACCTCGGTCTGAAGGAGCTGGATCAGCAACTGGAGCAGCAGGAACCGGAGCAGAAGTCCTTGGGGAAAAGACACCACGACGGGTGTGAGAACTACATCCCACAGTAGTTCTCAGTGGGTAACGCCAACAAGCCCGACGATCTGCCCACTAAGTCTACTAGAGGCATAAAGTAACATATGCAGTGCTGTAAGGAAAAACTGGAAAAGTAAAGTCTACAGCTACTATGCCTCTATCTAGATGCTCAAAGGGTGGAACAGAAAGAACATGATGCCACAACTCACCCTCAACTGAGATCACCCAATCTAAACTGACTACCACATCGGGTCCAGTCAAACCTGCGCCTACCTACTGCCGTTATATCCCGGAGGACCGGACTTACGTAGGACGTCCGTGACTGCCAAAACTGGCTCAGCCAGAGGGACGGTGTCCGTGACTGCCAAAACTGGCTCAGCCAGAGGGACAACTGCATCGACAAGCCGCGATAGAAGTATCAGGCCCAACTCCGGAGTGGCACTCGAGGGGCGCGACCCCACCGAGCAAAGTATCCGCGCATCTCTGTCGAGCTCAAATGTGGCTCATGCAGGCTATGATCCAAATCATCGATCAACAAGATCGGCTAAAACCAATAAATCACTGTCTCACTCACAGGCTGGAATCTACACAGCTGAGACTCACTCACTGTCACTCTGACAGCTCCCAAGAACCCAGATCTACAACCACTATCACTCTCCCAAAGAAACCTGATCCACAGACTGCTATCAACTCCACTCGGTCCCCAGACACGAGTGTAAATGCATCCCACAACCACCCGACCTCCCAGCCCACAACCCGGGTGAGAAAAGCTAAGTCCAGAATGACAAGTATAATAGTGATGTGGGAAATGTCTAGAGCAATAAAAGAAATCTAGCCCAAGTTGAAGTTTTTCTACAGTATGGCTGAACATGCTGCATATGACGGGGGTGCTAGGTCAAGTTCCAAAATCTCAATAATTAACATGTTGTAGGAGGTAATAAGATCACAAGATTCATCAACTGATATCAAGAGTAATAACATTCAGTTTCCACATGCTAATAAGTCCAATTACTAACATGCATGATCCTACATACATAGAATTAGCACGCAGTCCATAGATCCTGAAAGCAAAGTCACCACCTGAAAATGCTAACTGTCCGAAGTCGTACAGCTAAGAATGCCCAGAAACAGATATAGTAGTACATCCACCAAGCCATCAGTGCTCAATACATCCTGGGTACAAAATTTATCCCAAAGTTATACTTAATTTCCACAAAAATCCAAGTTTATAAATTCTGCGGTGAACAGTCATCTTAATGCAAAAATTTCACCTGAAAAACAACCTCCAAAAATTCCAATAAAAATATGACGGCGATCCTCGCGAAGAGTAGATGTCGATAGAGCCCTGAAACATCGAATTCCGATGTCCGGATGTGGAGATAAAAATCCGACAAGTAGGTGCTGTCCAAACAGTCCATCAGCCGCAAAGGGGGTTAAAAACGTACCCAAAACCCCAATAAAAGCTCAAATCCAGAAAAAGTGACCAACACGAACTTTGTAGATATACCTCTCGTGAAACCGCCGCCGTAGAAATCATCCAAAAATATCGTTGGGGTAGCTCTGTAGACCTCCCAGACTGAAGTGCGACGAAAATGGGCCTCCAACAGGAAATCGTCGCTCCGCACCACAATGCAGAAATCGTCGTCGTCGCGGTCTCCAAAAATTCTGAGCTTCCACCGAAAGATGCACAAGAGGATAAGCTTCAACTTTGCTGAAGGGCACAATGGCTAAAAAGCTCGGGCAAAACCTTAAAACAGAAGATGAGGGGTGGTATTTATAGGCTCCACCAAAAAAGAAACAAAAAAAAAGCAACATGGGCTTTCTGGGCCCACTTTCGGGCGCCCGGGTGATTCGGGCGCCTACAGTGTTGGGCCAGGCCCAACACTGTGCGCGCCCGAATTTACCAGGGGCTACCATGTGGACACAGGACCCCTCCCCGCTCCCGGCGCACGCGCGCCCGCGAATCGCGGAGCGCCGCGTGTCCCGATAGCGGGGCATGGGGCGGCTGTGCCCGGCAACCGCGGGGCGCCACGTGGCGCCCCCACGTCGCGAGCTACCTGCCCCAACTGCCCCGACCTGCTCCCCTAGTGCGTGGACCGCGCGCGCGTGAGTCGGTCACTCGCAGGCCGCCACGTGGCGCGCCTTGGTCCATGCGCCAGGCCGCAAGTCCCCATGGACCGCGCATACAGCACCCGCCAATCACGAGCCGCCACGTGTCCTATGCGCCAGCCCATGCACCAGCGCCAAGTTCCGTGGACCGCGCCGCGTGCGCCGGCAATCCGGTGCTGCCATGTGGCACCAGGCCGGTCCACGGCCTCTCCCATGCACCAAAATGCGCGAAAAATTTCCGGGAGCCCTTTTTGGGCATCCGGACTCAGAATCAAACAAGCAAATAGCCATTTTCAAGCGTTTTTCCGTGCTGAATCCATTTCCAACCTCTGTTTGGCCTAATTCTTTTCAGAAATTTCGGCAAATCTAGCCGAAAGCCAACACAGCTAATAATATCACACAGGGTCCATATGTGGTATCCCATTGATGCACCATGGGCCAGATACACCAACACTAGGTGTTCTAATAGTGGATTCATCGGAAGAACGTTGCATAGGAACCAGGGCTCGGCCGAGCGCAGTGCGGGGGCACAGTGCCCCCTCACTCTCTCTCTTTCTCTCCCATGTTCTCTCTCTTCTTTCTTTTTTTTTTCTTCTTCTTCTCCTTGTAGCAGCTCTTCCTCCCCCTTCTCAAGCTTTTTGCACCTGGGATTCTTCACAGCAGGACACGTCTACCTCTTCTACAACTTCACCTCCACCATTGTTGGCCACAAGGGAGCTTGGGGAGACCATCTTCTTCCTCAAGTGTAGCACACCATTAGTGCAGTTTCGGAGCTTCACCGTCGCATTTTGGTGCAAAATTTCCCCAAACCTTATCTCTTGGAATTTTAAACTAGAATTTGGAAGGGTTCTCCATGAGAGTTAAATCTACAAGTTTGATATTCAACTTTTTTCGTGAATCTTGGGATTTTTTGGAGTATTTTTGGTTTTTTAGAACCATCCCGCACAGATTTTGTGCTTGGACACTCTTGAGTAATTTTAAGTTTTCTCTTTCATACGAGCTCGGATTTAGGAGTTCTTTAGCTTGATTTGCATCTACACTCGATGAGGAATCCATCGTCACCTTTCTTACTAGATTCGGAGCTCGTTTGGTCAGGTAAATGTCGCCATCTTGCAGACCTTTCATTGCAGATTTTTAGTGGTGAAGTTTTTCGTGTTCCTTTGAGCCACCAGCTGTTGTATGGTGGTAGCTACGAGATTATCATGATTTTTGGGGGTCTCTTTGTATGGATGTGTTAACAAGATATAAAAGAGCATTTTTCATGTTGGAACTTAAGAGGAATTACATTTAAATTAAGCTCTAAAAATTCCTTCCCTTATCACCTTGGACTATTGCTGAAATTTTGGATATTATCGCGCAGCGCTTGTTATTTCGTCATTAACGCCCAATCCGGGAGTCGGATTGGGGTGATTTCTACGCCATTATTTTCTTGAGGAGCCGAGGTATCTTCACGCTGGATTTCAGGTTGATCGGGCTTTGGATCGATAGTTTTCAGGTGGGTTGTTTTTGTCTCCAAAACCGGCGGATGGTTCTCTAACTCTATTTTGTTAGTATGCATACATGACTAAGTGTACACCCTATATGTTTGAGTTGTAAGCTTGGTAATTGTTCATGTTATGTGAATGAGAACTTACAAGATTTAGATATCCATGTGATGGTTATTGAAAGTTTACATAGGTGTAGTGTTCCCCTGTGAGATTAAGATCATGCATGATTTAATGTACAACCGATAGGATTGAGATGTAAGCATGAGAAACGGTCTAGATTATGTGGATTAATGCTTACTTGATTTATTGTATATGTTTTGGTGGATTTGAGATCTCGCAGGTTGTAAAATGGTTATGTTTACTTATACTAGTTGAGAGCATGTTTAGGAAGATGATGTTTATTTTGGTTGATATTGAGATCATGTCTGATAGTGTTCCTTATTTATGTTTCAGTTTAACTAAACACTATTATTGGAACTTTGACCTAGCACCCTATCATATGTTACATGTTTCAACCAGACTAGTAGAAAATCCCAACTTGGGCTAGTTTATTTATACTTTAGACACTCCCACACTTTTATTCGCTTTTCCTGAACTTAGAGTGTTCCTCGCCCGGGTAGTGGGTCGAGTAGTCGGGATATTATGGGATGCATGTTACACTTGTGCCTGGGGGACGAGTGGAGTCTGGTAGCTGTGGTTAGATCAGTGCTAGTCTTGGGAGCGATCCGAGTCGACGGTGGGTCCTAGCTGTCGAGTATTTTCAGCCAATGGGTTAGAGTTGTGTTTTGGGTACTGTCGATCTTGTTGATTGTGGATTTGGATTATAGCCTGCATGAGCCATATTGAGCTCGACAGAGATGCGCGGATACTTTCCTCGGTGGGGTCGCGCCCCTCGAGTGCCACTCCGGAGCTAGGCCTGTTACTTTGCTATCGCGACTTGTCGACGCAGTCCTTCTGACTAGGCCCTTTTTGGGCAGTCACGGACGCCCTACGTAAGTCCAGTCCTCCGTGGATGTAATGGCAGTAGGTGGGCGCAGGTTTGATAGGACCCTATGTGGCAGTCAGTGTAGATTGGGTGATTGTTTTATCGAGAGATAGTAGATGCATCATGTTTCATCTGTATCACCCTTGAGCATTTAGATAGAGGCATAGTAGTTGTAGAGTTATTTCCATCATTTTCTTTATAGTAGTTGCATTTGTTACTTTATGCCTCTAGTAGACTTAGTGGGCAGACCGTTGTTCTTGGAGACGGTACCCACTGATAATTACGTTGTAGTGACCCAGACTTTTGTGTGGCTTTCCCCCTATAATCTGTGGTGTGAGACACCTATTATTGGTGTGTCGGGCTCGTAACACGTCAAATGGGCCTGTTGGACGGACTCAGTGAGGTTTTGGATCAAGCCTGTTCTTCGGCTGTTTTTAACGAAGTTTTAGAAGTGGTTTCAGGCTGATCGGAGGCCGGATTCAGATTCAGCGCGGAAAAATGCTTGAAAACAGCTATTTACTTGTATTTTTCTAAATCCGAATGCCCAAAAACGGACCCCAGAAAGTTTTTAGTGGTTTCGGGTGCATGGGGGAGGCCGTGGATCGGCTGGGTGCCACGTGACGACCTGGGATTGGCCGGCTCATGCGGCGCGGTCCACGGGGTGGTGTGGCGGGTGCATGGGCCAGGGCGGGGGACACGTGGCGTCCCCGGAGTGGTCGGTGCACGCGGCGCGGTCCACGGAACCCGCGCGGGTGCATGGACCAGGCGCGGGGGACACGTGGCAGGCTTTGGTTGGCGGGGTCACGAGGCGCGCTTGTGCACCTCGGGATGCGTGCACGTTGGGGGGCAGGCGGCGCTGTCGGTGCGCGCACGTGGCGCGGCTGGCGGGTCGCGCGGGTGGGGCCACGTGGCGCCCTGCGATTCGCGGGTGCCACCCACCAGCATTGACGGGCGCGGGACACGCGGCAGCGCCCGGGCGCGCTTACACACACCGTCCGCTGTTCGGGACACGTGTCAAGCGCGGGTGGTTCGCGAGCTGGTCGGACGGTGGTTGTGGGCGCGCTTTTGTGCAACCCAGGGTTTCAGGCGGCCGATAGTGCGGCCCGAATCCGCATTGGGTCTATAAATAGGCCATTTTGCAGCCGTTTTCTCTTTTTTCTAGGCTTTTCTCCATGGGCTTCCTCTTGGGAACTTCTTCCTCTTTAGGTTCCCCACCTTGTGAAGGAGTTTTAGGATTTTTGGAGGCTGCGGCATCTGCGTTTTCTGCGACGCGGCACATTTCGGCGCTCCTTCGATTGTGGCTTCTACCGTCGCATTTCAGTCCGCGAGGTCCCCTGTATCACACCGATGGAATTTTGAGCCTATTTTTATGGCAGCGCGTTCATGAAAGGTACGCCTTCGATTTTCGTGTCGATCACTTCGCTCTGTTTCGAGTTTTTGGTGGTGTTCCCGAGGTACCTTTTGACCCCTTGTACTGCTGCGATGTTTGGGATAGTGGTGGTGTATTATTGGGATTTCTCGGCCTTCGGGCATCGGATCGGGGAGTGTGAGGACTCGATCGGCATCTACGCTTCGAGAGGAACGCGACCGTATTTTTATCAAATTTTTCTGAGGTTGTTTCGTAGGTGATAATTCCACTTTTTCTGGACTGAATGCTACAGATTATCGATCGTGGGAAATTTTGGCTCGCCGCGGTGTTTTATTTGTTTCTTGGCCTACAGGCGTCGAAACAGGACGTGCGAGTACTCGTTTTGCATCTACTCGTCGCGAGGATCGCAACGGTTATTTTTTTAAAATTTTCTGAGGTCATTTCACAGGTGAAAATCGACCATCTTCTGGAGTATTGCGCGGACAACGGTATTGTGTTAATTGGAGGATTAATTTGTGCACCGTTATGGTCGTTTTTGCAGTGTTCGCAGTGAGCCAAGGTTTTCTTTGTGAGAGGGCGAATTTGGATCCGTGCTTCGCGATCGAGGTAGGTGGTTGTTGTATACCACTATTTTGACATGCTCACTAGGAATATTAGAGAGTTTCCCCCTATGATAGGATTATTGATTACCACTTGTGGCTGGGAATTATGCATGCTTGTTTGGACATATGGATTGCTATGTTAGCACATAACCTTGCATGTGGAATTGAATATTAAATTGGGACAAAGTGATTTACCTGGATGGTGGGTACCACTTGGAGATATTTTTGGACATGCATAGGTGGATGATTCATGTGAAGGTGATACGTGGTTATGCGAGAAACATGATTGTTACTACTCCTTATTTTTTCCTTTCCAAATGAGAACACTTGCATGCTTGTATAGACATCTAGATAGGCCATCTTTTATTGCTACACTATCATGTTGGAATTTGACTTAGGAGAAACCATGTTTGCTTCTCTTCTCCTTATTTGTTAGTCAGGTGGTTCATATTGCTCGAGTTCGAGCAGGGGTTTGGGATAGTGTAGCAGGGGCCTAGATTGAGGGGTATTGCGGCAACCGCGAATATTGGGCGGTTGACCGGGTGTCTATTACTGGACTTGATTATAGATTGTGGGGTATTGCGGCAACCGCGGATATTGGGCGGTTGACCGGGTGTCGGTTACTGGACTTGATTATAGATTGTGGGGTATTGCGGCAATCGCGGATATTGGGCGATTGACCGGATGTTTACTTATGCATCAGATTGGGGATCGGGGTTTTCTTCAGTGGAGGGATTTGTTCCACTTGAGCATAGTAGTGATCCAGTTCTGCTTTTATGATACTTGTGACATGGTTACTTTCCTCGTGTGGGTAGCTCCCCTCGAGTTCCCCTCCGGAGCGTTGAGGTCAGACAGTTATTGACAGTTTTGCTATCATATCGGCGCGGCTTTACTTGCCAGATGATAAGGGCGGCAGCAGGAGTTTTTGCTATCACATCGGCGCGGCTTACTTGCCCGATGATGAGGGCGGCAGCAGGCTGTACCGGTTTTTACTGGTGGATAGATTAGGTTTATTTGGGACGGTTGGTTACTAATGCATACAGTTATTCCATTTCGGGATTGCATTTAGAGGCATAGTAGTGGTAGTCCCCTTTTTCAGCAGTCGTTATTGCTTACCACTCTTCTTTCTATTTTTGCCTCTGGTAGACCTAGTGGGTGCGTCTGAGTTAGAGGCTTTACCCACTAGGGGAGGCTACTGGTTTACTAGTAGTTCTCACCCCCATACTTCTTTTCCCTCTTTTTCTTCACCTTTGTTTTGCAGTGTCTTTTGCGGGAGCTGCTGGACTTTTAGCGGCGGATCGAGGAGAGAGGACAGCTGAGTAGATAGGTCTCCTGGCAGGATGAGAGAGTTTAGCTGGACTTGGGTGTACCCTTTTTACTTAGACTGTTGTACTTTTACTTTTGGGTCTAGCTTTATCCAGTTGGTTGTATATTTTGGTGAGCTGGGAGAGGCAGATGTATCATTTTTACAGATGTAGAGTATTTTATTTCCAGCTTCAGTTTGAGATGTAGTAGTTTTTAGTTCAGCTCTGTTTTATTGCTCTTTTATTATCTCTTATATCTAAGCAGGTTTCTGGCGCTTCGTGTACGCGGGAAATTCCGTGTGCACGGCGGATCTGTAGACGGGCCCGGGTTCTGGTTTACACCCAGGGCGGGGCAGATTAGGTGGTATCAGAGCTTAGGGATAGGTCAGTTGGGACTTAGGAAACCCTAGGCTTTTGGCGGACCCTAGGATGATAGGGCGTGACAAACGTGATATTTTGTGGAAGTCGGTGATTTATACATTTGACTCTTCCTGTGAGTGAAGAGGGATCGACATATCCTATTTCTGTGGGACAGTTATGTTGGCTGCAGACAACATAAAGTTTCAGAAATAGGGGGATGTCCTTAACTTTCGCTAGATTAGGTCGAGAGTTTGTGGTGTGCTGATTTGCGGTTTTGTCGTGGCGAGCGGTGTCTCCTCGACGCTGGGTTCTGACCCGTGTGCACTTTGTTGCAGCAGTTGGGTCTAAGCTGGTTGTTTCGGGCTGGATACCCAGATTTGGAGTCTAAGAGCTCCGGTCCAACCACAAGCCCAGGGTTTCTAAGTCCAAAATGACCTACAACCTAGGCTCTGATATCACTCTAATCTGTCACGTCCCGGCGTCGAAACTACGACCCGGGCTCGCCAACAGATCCGCCGCCCATACGGGAAGCGACTAACTTGCAAAAGATCAACTACACTATACAGATATCAGAGCTGAAAAGTAAATTGCTGAAATAAATATACAACTCCTCAAATAGTACATGCCAGGTCCTCACAATACAAAAGTCTCTCAAAATAACTAAAACTCTCAAAAGTAAAAAAAGTATAAGATACATCCCACAATCACTGACAGTACTAGTACATCACCAAAAGGGTACATCTACTCTCACTGGAAGAAGACTGGTAGGGATCTAGCTCGCGACTCCCTTACCTCGATTAGCAGGATCAGCAACTGGAGCAGCAGGAACTGGAGTAGAGGTTCCTGGGGAAAAATCACCACGGTGGGTGTGAGAACTACATCCCACAGTAGTTCTGAGTGGGTACCGCCAACAAGCCCGACGGTGTGCCCACTAAGTCTACTAGAGGCATAAAGTAACAAATGCAGTACTGAAAGGAAAGGAGCTGGAAAATAACTCTACAGCTACTATGCCTCTATCTAAATGCTCAAGAAGTGGAACAGATAGAAACATGATGCATCTACTAACTCTCAAATATAATCACCCAATCTACACTGACTACCACATGGGGTCCAGTCAAACCTGCGCCCATCTACTGCCGCACATCCATAAGAGGACGGGTCTACCGTAGGGCGTTCGTGACTGCCAAAACTGTCCCAGCCAGAGGGACTGCGTCGACAAGTCGCGATAGCAAAGTAACAGGCCCAACTCCGGAGTGGCACTCGAGGGGCGCGACCCCGCCGAGGAATGTATCCACGCATCTCTGTCGAGCTCAATATGGCTCATGCAGGCTATAGTCCAATCCACGATCAACAAGATCGACAGTACCCGAATCACCTCTCTAACTCACTAATAGGAAACACTCGAACAGTCAGGACCACTGTCAACCCAACGGCTCCCCGAAAAGAACATCAACTCGACATGAAAACTCACTAGCTGGGTATACTCCACAGCCAACAGCAATGAGGGTCCGAGAATCCCGAAAGACTAGAACCTACAACCCAAATCAAACAAGAACAGGCTCTAGGCATAGCCCCTCGTTGTTCCCGACCCAAAGAAAAAGGCAGCCCTTAGAACCCAGACCACTCGAATCCTCTCGAGTGGGGAAGTTTACACGAAAAATGTGACATTTATTACTGAAAACTATTTTTCACTCAATCCCACGCGGGGTGAGGACTAAAAGTAGTTCCTTTTTGAAAAACCATCTTGATTTGAGGAAAACCCATTTTTAATGATTTTTAGTTCTTTCAGAAAAAATAGTTAGAAAATAACTTTTTATACCCAAACCCCGAAGGGCTAATGCCTTCGTCCAATCAGACAAGAACAGACTCCGGCAACCCTTCGATGTTTGGAAGAAAACATTGGTTGACTAAAATCATGTGTGTGTCCAAAAAGGTTCTGGGTTCAAGGTCCTGCTAAGACTGGTATTCTACTGCCACTAACTCTATGGCGACACATAAACAGAGAAACAAGACATCCGGGACCACCGTTCATCCAAACGGCTCCCGCCACAGATAAAAGACCAGCTACATCTACCAGACTCCACTCCGCTCCCAAGTACGAGTGTAACATGCATCCCACACTAACAATAAATCCTGACCACTCGGCCCACTACTCGGGCGAGGAGACCCTAAGTCCAGGAATAGAGTATAACGTGTGGATGTCTAAAGCATAAATAAACCTATCCCAAGTTGGAGCTTTCTACTAGTCAGGTTAAACATGTAGCATATGACGGGGTGCTAGGTCAAGTTCCAAAGATAACAATTAACTTAACAGATTTAGGAAGCAGTAAATCACATGATCATCAAAGTAACACTAGGAACATCAATTCTCACTTTCTAGCATGCTTCTTAATACAATTGTAATCATGCATGTTTCCTACTCTTAGAATTAATGTTCAGTCCACCAGTTTTGAAGACGAGGCAACCCACCTGAAAGCGCTAAACTATCCAAAGTCCAAAAAGCTAAAAATATCCGGAAATAATTCTCCAAATTCCCACAAGTCCAACGGGTCCAAAAACACCCAAACAACTTGTCACGCCCCGAGGTCGGAACTGCGACCCGGGCTCGCTAACAGATCCGCCACCTATGCAAAATCCCGCATAGGCGAAGCGTTTAACCTGCAAAAGATAGTACTATAGCTACGCAAATATCAGAGCGAAAATAAAATGTTGTAAAATAAAATCCACTGTACAACACGAAATAAAGTACAACATCCATCTCCTCAAATACAGATAATCATCATACAATGTCCTCAGTACAGCATCTCTCAACTATAAAAGAGAGATAAACTAAAACTATAGTACATCAGTCTCTCCAAATACAAAAGATCACTCTCAAAGTAAACAATAAAACCAGCTGACAGCTACAAGGAATCTCCAACCAGGGGATACAGCTACACTCCTCGGGCGGTCAGAATCTAGCTCGTGGCTCCCTCGCCTCGAACAACGACCGAAAGGTCAGCAACTCCCGCAGAAGACTCTGCAAAACAGGAGGAAGAAAAGAGGGAAACAACAATGGGAGTGAGAACCACTAGTAAACCAGTAGCCTCCCCCTGGGGGTAAACCCTCCAACTCCGGCATACCCACTAAGTCTACCAGATGCAAGAAAAGGAGTGAGTGGTAAAGCTGTAAACAGAACTGCTGAAAAAGGGAAAACCACCACTAGCATGCCTCTAAATGCAATGCCAAAAGGAATGACTGTATGTATGCATCAGTGTCTAACATGCCTGCCTGAATAAACCCAATCTAGCCACCAGTACAAATTGGTACTGCCTGCTGTGCCTGCCGTATCGGGTATGCTGGCCAACGCATAACACCGATGAAAAGGAGTCTCAAAGACTCAAAGCCTGCCTGTCGCACACTCCGGAGTGGCACTCGAGGGGAGCAACCCACATGAGTAAAGTATCTCAGTAACCAGTAACATAAGTATCATAAAACAACAGGACTGGATCACGACTATGATCAAAGTGGGAAAATCCATCCACTAGAGAAATCTGATACCAATCTGATGCAATAGTACTCAATAAGTGGGAAACTCCATCCACTAGAGAAATCTGATACCCAATCTGATGCAATAGTACTCAATAAGTGGGAAACTCCATCCACTAGAGAAATCTGATACCCAATCTGATGCAATAGTACTCAATAAGTGGGAAACTCCATCCACTAGAGAAATCTGATATCCAATCTGATACAATAGTACTCAATAAGTGGGAAACTCCATCCACTAGAGAAATCTGATACCCAATCTGATGCAATAGTACTCAATAAGTGAAAAACTCTATCCACTAGAGAAATCTGATACCCAATCTGATGCAATAGTACTCAATAAATGGGAAACTCCATCCACTAGAGAAATCTGATACTCAATCTGATGCAATAGTACTCAATAAGTGGGAAACTCCATCCACTAGAGAAATCCGATACCCAATCTAATGCATTAGTAAACATCCGGTCAACCGCCCAATGTCCGCGGTCGCCACAACACCCCACAAGACCAAAATCTGATAAAGTAATCAACATCTGGCTAACCGCCTAATGTCCGCGGTTACCACAATAACCCACAATCCATAATCGGGTAAAATAGTCAATATCCGGTCAACCGCCTACTGTCCGCGATTGCCGCAATAACCCACAAATCCAACATCAAGTGCACCCTGTCTCCGACCCTAAGGTCCCGGCTACACTATCCCAAACCCCTGCTCGAACCCGAGCAACGTGACTCAAAAGTCTAAATAAGAAGGAAAAAAAAAACAATCATGATTTCTCCTAAGTCAAATCCCAATATGATAGTGTAGTAATAAATAGTGGCCTATCTAAATGCCCATACAAGCATGCAAGAGTCCTCATGCAAGATAAAAGAGAGAATATCAAATAACAGTTCCACATGTGTATAAAATAGTAAATCCACATAGATATAACCATCATGCTAAAATCATCAGCCAACTACACGTGTATATAATCCCTGATCCATAATAAATCCCAAAGTGGTACCCGCACATAGATATGTCATCATGTCCCAATAATTAATCCATTTAACCAACTTTCATAAAATCTATGTGCTAACACGGCATGTTAATTATCACTATTAAAAATATCCCCGCAATCATGTTTCCACAACAATATTATCCCAATAATATTCCCAACATGCTATGTCCACTAAATTAATCTCAAATGATAGGCTCACATTTATATCATTCAATCATGCATGGTAATCAATCAATCAATATGTCCAATAGAGGACTTCTCTAATAAACATAGTGAGCAAGTCAGAAGTAGAGGTATGCAACAACCACCCACCTCGATCGCAGAGCACACGAAGCACAGCCCAAATACGCTCTCACTTCAGGTAAATATGGCACACTGCACGGTAATCCAAACGGCGTACAATTAATCCAAAAATGCACAATAACCCGCTGTCCAATAATCAGTCCCGAAAATGGCTAAATTTCACCTGCGAGATGAACTCGGAAAAATTCGAAAAAATAACCGCTGTGATCGTCGCATCGAGCCGATCGAAATGAGTACTCGCACATTCCGATCCGATACCTGTAGGTCAAGTTACAAATAAAACACCGCGGTAAGCCGCAACGCCACACAACCAAAATCCTATGGCAAACAGTCCAGGGAAAGCTTAATTATCACCTTTGAATCATCCTAAAAAAAATCCGATAAAAATATGGTCGCGTTCCTTGCGATGAGTAGATCGAAAACGAGTACTTAGACGCCTTGATCCGATGCTCCCAGGCCAAGATATAAATCGAGCAAGTCAATACTGCCCAGAATTCATCACAGAAAAAGGGAGGTCAAAAATGCCTCGAGAACCATGCCAAAAGTGCGAAACGGAGCAAAGTAGTCAACACAAAAATTGAATCCTTACCTCTCTAGAACACGCTGCCACAAAAATCGCCCAAAAATTCCTCCTGGTTCGCGCACAGGAAAAACCCGACTGAAATGCGACGGAAACGGGCTGAAATGGAGAAAAGTCGAGGCACACCGTAAAATCAAGATCGCCGCTGTCGAGCCTCCAAAAATTTTGGGGATCCACCATGAGATCAAAAAAATTAAGGGAAACAATTCTCATATAGAGCTCTCCCTCTCATTCCCTCTCTAAAGCTCGAAAAAATGAGAGAAAGAGAGAGAGGAGGAGGTATAAATAGGCCCAGGAAACAATTGAAGAAATACCCTCTATGTCCCCGATTTCGGGCGCCCGAAACATTCGGGCCCCCGAAATCGGGCCCAAGGCCCGGCCCAACTAGCGCCCAAATCCCTCACGGGCTGCCACGTCACCACCGAACAGCATACAGCGGCGACGGCCACTCCCGCTGCGCCGCGTGGCCAGCACCGGTCAGCGGGGTAGGTGGTGCCCGCGTGCCTGCCACCGCTGCCACGCCGCCTGCCGCGCCACCTGCCCCTGCCACCGCTGCCGCGCCACCTGCCGCCTGCACGCGCACAGTAGCGCGCCCAATCCCCGCGCGCCACGTGTCAGGCCCCGGCGCTCGCTGCGCCCGGTGCACATACTCCGTGCACCTGACGAACCACAAACTGCCACGTGTCCACCTCTCAACCAATAGGAAACCACCACGTGGCACACCACCAGCCTGCACCCCGCGCCTGCCCGCGCACCTGCCCGGCCTGCCCGCGCACCCCCGCGTGCACCGCGTCCACTGCACCGAACCAATGAAGAGCTGCCACGTGTCCCGCTCCGGTCCACCGTACACCCCGCGCTCTCCCGTGAACCGAGCCCTCTACGCCTACCAATCCGGGGACGCCACGTGTCATCCCGCCCGGTCCACTGCACGAGCGCCTCACCCCATGGACCGAGAAACGTGCGCCGGCCAATCAGAAGCTGCCACGTGTCCCAGCCGGCGGTCCACGGCTCCTCCATGCACCCAAAATGCACTAGAAACTTTCGGGTCTCCGTTTTTGGGCGTCCGGACTCAGAAAAATACAAGTAAATAGCCATTTTTCATCGTTTTTCTGCGTTGAATCCAAATACGGCCTCCGTTTTGCACAAAGCTCCTTCCAAAATTCGACAGGGGTACCCTAATACACTCGAGATCCATTCAGCGCACTGAGTCCATTTCTTGAGTCCGATAAACACCTAAACACTCCCATCTCCCAAGATAGTCCTTCAGAAGCCACTGATCAAGCCATAATCCCCCAATGAAGATCTGGGTCATAACACAACTCCCCCTGGGTACAAAAATATAGTCCAATGTTACAATCAACACTATTAATCCAAGTACAAAATTTGCTGAAATTTCAGTCCCAAAGATGCGAAATTTTCACCTGTAAGATAAACTCCAAAATTCCAATAAAAATACGATGGCGATCCTCGCAAAGCATAGATGTCAATCGAGTCCTTAAATGTCGAATTCTGATACCCGAGTGCTGAGATAAAAATTCGATAAGGTGCTAGTGTCCAAGAAGATCCACCAGCAACAAAGGGGGTTAAAAATGTACCAGAAACCCTAATAAAAGCTCAAATCTGTGGAGAGTGGAAAATACAAAAATCGTAGATCTACCTCTCGTGAATTCGACGCCATGAAAATCGTCCAAAAATACTATCGGAGTGGCTCTGTGGACCTCGCAGACCGAAATGCGATGATAACGGGCCTCCGATGAAAGAACGTCGCTCTACGCTACGATGCCGAAGTCGTCGATGCCGCGGCCTCCAAAAATTCCGAGCTTCCTTCACAAGATCCAGCACAGGATGATAAACAAGTTTGCAATAGGGCTCATTCGCATTTGGGCTCGAGAAAAGGCCCAAAACCGAAGAGCAAATGGCCTATTTATAGGCCTTTCCCAAAAAGAAACCAAATGGGCTTTTTGGGCCCAAATCCTGGCGCCCGCAGGCTTTCGGGCGGCTACAGTGCTGGGCTGGCCCAACACTGTTCGCACCCGAAATGCTGAGGAGCTGCCACGTGTTGTCACGCCCCGGGGGTTTGTTTTAGCGGAAACGGTTCAGAAGAGGTACACATTTGGCGCGTAAATTTTTTTTTGAAATTAAACGCTCTTCCCCGGCACGTGCCTAGACCCGCCGCATACACAGAATCACTCTGCAAACGGGCAGAGTCTACTCTGTATATGCACGGCGTAGCAGCTAATACAAGGTTCAATACAATCATCCATTCAATCACAACAGTTCTATCAAACAACTATGCACCATAACTGAATAATAAGCACGGCCAAGAAATTTTTGAAAGGATAAATCCACAGTCATTGAAACGGTGCTTACCCAGCACTCAGATTTTGAAAACGCGTTCGAAAACAGCATAAATCCACAGGGTTTTGAAAACAGTGCCCACACGACACTTGAGTTTTGAAATTCGTTTTCACAATCCATAAATCCACAGGGTTTTGAAATCAGTGCCCACACGACACTTAAATTTTTAAAAAACGGTTTTCGCAGTCTTTTCTTTGATTTTTCTTTTTCTTTTCCAAACGGCCAACAGAAACAAAAGAAAAGATAAATACATAAGAGAACAACCAAATATAGACCATGTCGACATCCACACCGACCCTACGAGGGTATCGAGAACCCCACAAAAGACTACAAACGTGAATGAAATGCAAAGATAAAAAGAAATACAGTCCGGGGTCCCCAGCGACCCAGAAGCTCCTGCCCCGTCCTCACCGTCGCCTACCTCTCCCCCCGTCTGGACCCTGTCACGAAGTGGGAAGTCAGTGACGAATAATAGTAGAGCAGGAAAAGCAGTAAATCAAACCATAAGGCAAACCGGAGCAACCACCCTCCCAAAAGGGAAAAGATAACCTGTACCCCTGTATCCTGCAATACCCGACCACGTCGGACAACTAAACCGACGGGCCGTACCGTACCTGCAGTACCCGACCGCGTCGGGCAACTAAACCGACGGGTCGCACCGCTTGCACCTCGGCGCCTCAAACCCCACAACTACAGGGGCCCCACTACGTCACCTCGTGGGTATACACGGGTCATAGACCGCTTTTCCGGAAAAGCGCACCCTTTGCGGTGGCCAGACCGCGGGTGCGCGTGCTGCAACCTCGAGCAAAGTAACCATAACCACTATCATGTTAGCATCATAATATATAAACATGAGTAAAACGGTAATATGTATAATAAAAAGTAAAACGGTAACATGTGTGATCGAAAGTAACCCGCTAACATGTATGATCAAAAGCAAGGCGGTAATATGTGTAATCGGAAGCAACCCGCTAACATGTAATATCAAAAGTAAAACGGTAACATGTGTGATCGAAAGTAACCCGCTAGCATGTAATATCAAAAGTAAAACGGTAACATGTGTGATCGAAAGTAACCCGCTAGCATGTAATATCAAAAGTGAAACGACCGCCGGAGACCGACGCTAAACACCACGATGAAACCCACCTGTCACTTGTAGCGATCAATGCTCGACCTTCCTCGCGTCCCGACACGCTCGCCCGGACCCACCTGCCGCAAGGAGAAGTCGGCACTCAGACTCGAATAATTATCACGATCAACCCGCCTCTCCCGGTCGGTCACGCGGCATGGCCCGCCGATCCGGCGGCGGCGGCGTCCCCGGGCGAGGCCAAAGGCACGGACGGTCCCCCGCCCGCACACGGGGCTGTGCGCGTGCCCAGCCCCGTGCGGGTTCACCCCCGCACGCGGGGCTGGGCACGGGCCCGGCCCCGTGCGGGTTCACCCCCGCACGCGGGGCTGGGCGCGTGCCCGGCCCCGTGCGGGTCACCCCCGCACGCGGGGCTGGGCGCGTGCCCGGCCCCGTGCGGGTCACCCCCGCACGCGGGGCTGGGCGCGTGCCCGGCCCCGTGCGGCTCACCGCCCGCATGCGGGGCTGGGTGCGTGCCCAGCCCCGTGCGGCTCACACGGGTACGCCGCCCGCTTGGGGGGGGGGGGGGGGGGTTTCGCACATGCGCCGGATTCCGGAGAATCCGTCGCCTGTGCCTCCCCTTACCGATTTCAACAATCAAGAAGAAAACCAAGAACTGTAAAACCTCCGTCTTACCTCGGTTACGACGACGGTGGTTGGGAGAGGAGGGATCGTCCCGTTCTTGCGTGCCCCGTTCCGGGAAAGAAAAGATGTGCGGTGTTCTTCCCTCTCCTCGGTCGCTCCGCCGCGTTGCTCCACGCCGATCAGTGGAAAGAAGAGGGTTTGGGGAAAGCGTTCCTCGTCCGCGCTCGGGGTATCGTACGCCAAGGTAAGAGAAAGGGAAGGGGTTCGAAACCTAATTCCCCAAAGCCAATTAATTAGTCGTTCGGGCACAAGTGGATTTAAACCCAAAATAGAAAATAACCGATCGGGCGAATGTGAAATGGGGTGGGTAAAACCCATACCTCAAACAGAAAGAAATAGTCGATTTGGGTGCGAACTAGGGTCCGGTCTGCCTCGGTAATTGTGTAAGTTGCCTGAACCGTACTAAAACATCCGGGATTTATTTCGGGAGATTCCGGAGTCGGAATCCAACACCGATCGCGCCGCCGGTCTCCGTTTCGCGAGCTTTATTATCCAAAAATACCCGCGAGCCCCGACAGTCTGCCCAGAAACAAAGAAAAATAATTCACCCCCGAACCCCTTAGTCGAAAAGCGGTTCAATAAAATTCAAAGGAAAGTCTAGCAAGACAAATAAACCCGCGGTTATCACACCACTCACCTCTTAAAAACGAGTTTCGTCCTCGAAACTCAAACCCGGGTGGTGGTGAAAAGGTCGGGGTAGCACTCCCTCATCTTAGATTCCAACTCCCATGTTGCTTCTCGCTCCTCATGGTTGCTCCAGAGTACCTTCACGTAGGGGATGGTTCGATTTCGCAGTGCTTTGGTTTCCCTGGCCAGGATTCTCACTGGGGTTTCCTCGAAACTCAGATCCTCCTTGAGTTCGAGGGTAGAGACGTCCAGGATGTGTGATGGGTCGGGGAGGTATTTTCGGAGCATCGAAACGTGGAAAACGTCGTGGACTCGATCGAGGGTTGGTGGCAGGGCAAGGCGGTAAGCCACCGGTCCGATGCGCTCCAAAATCTCGAAAGGCCCCACAAACCGTGGGCTCAGCTTGCCCCTCAGCCCGAAACGCTGGATTCCTCTGGACGGCGAGACCCGTAAAAACACATGCTCTCCCACTTGGAATTCCAAGTCGCGGCGCCTCTGGTCTGCGTAGCTCTTCTGTCGACTCTGGGCGGTCAGTAAGCGCTGTCTGATGAGGCGCACCTTCTCTTCAGTTTCCTCCACTAAGTCGGGTCCCAAGAATTTCCGTTCTCCCAAGTCGTCCCAACAGATCGGGGATCGGCAGCGTCTTCCATATAAGGCTTCGTAGGGCGCCATCTGGATGCTGGCCTGGTAGCTGTTGTTGTAGGCGAATTCCACGAGGGGTAGGTAGCGTGACCAGCCGGTCCCCCAGTCAAGTACACAGGCGCGAAGCAGGTCTTCGAGGGTTTGTATCACTCGCTCCGACTGTCCGTCCGTCTGGGGGTGGAAGGCTGTGCTGAACTGTAGTCTGGTCCCCATGGCCCGCTGGAGGCTCTGCCAAAACTTCGAGACAAAGCGCGTGTCTCTATCCGAGGTGATCGATGCCGGCACTCCGTGTAGCCTCACGATCTCGCTGATATAGGCTTGAGCTAACCGTTCTCGGGTCCAGGTCGTATGAATGGGCAGGAAGTGTGCTGACTTGGTTAACCGGTCGACTATGACCCAAATCGCGTCGTGCCCCTGTTGTGAGCGTGGAAATCCAGTGACAAAATCCATGGTGATCTGGTCCCACTTCCACTCTGGCACCGGTAAGGGCTGTAACTTCCCTGCTGGTCGCTGATGCTCGGCCTTTATCTGTTGGCATACTAGGCAATGAGCCACGTGTCGAGTCACGTCCCCCTTTAATTTAGGCCACCAGAAAGTCTGTTTGAGGTCCCTGTACATCTTCGTGCCCCCTGGATGTGCCGCATAAGGGGCTCGGTGTGCCTCTGCTAAGATTTCCCCCTTCAACTCCGACGAATCCGGCACGCAGATCCGACCACGGAACCGTAGAGTGCCGTCGCCTTCCACTGTAAAATCACTCTCTTGGTCCAGGGAGATCTTGTCTCGGACACGCTGTAAGTGTGCATCGGTCTGTTGTCCTTCCCGGATCTTCTCAAATAGCGTCGGCTTGACCACCAAGGCTAGAAGTTGCTTAACAGTGCCTGCTGGTACTACCTCCAACTGCATCCGTGCGAACTCCGCGATTAAGCTGTGCTGTTCAGTTATCGCGCTCCCCGATGCCCCTTCTTGTTGCCCTTTTCTGCTCAGAGCGTCTGCCACCACGTTTGCCTTCCCGGGGTGGTATTGAATCGTCAAGTCGTAATCCTTCAGTAACTCTAGCCACCGCCTCTGCCGCAAGTTTAGCTCCTTTTGGGTAAAAATGTACTTAAGACTTTGGTGATCCGAGAAGACGTTGCAGTGGACTCCGAAGAGATAGTGTCTCCACAGTTTTAAAACGAAGACCACTACGGCCAGCTCTAAGTCGTGAATCGGGTAGTTCTTTTCATAATCCTTCAATTGTCTGGAAGCGTAGGCTATTACTTTCCCCTGCTGCATCAGAACACCCCCAAGGCCGATTCTCGATGCATCGCAGTATACTTCATAGTCCTCTCCGGGTGTCGGTAGCACAAGTATTGGTGCCCTGGTTAGCCTCCTTTTGAGTTCCTCGAAGCTCTCCTGACATTTGGTTGTCCATATGAATTTCTCCCCTTTTCTGGTTAACCGGTTTAAAGGGGTGGCAATCTTCGCGAAACCTTCGACGAAGCGTCTGTAATATCCTGCCAGGCCAAGGAAACTACGGACCTCTGTCACCGTCGTCGGCGGCTGCCAGTCGACCACTGATTCCACTTTCTTGGGGTCCACGGCAATTCCCTCCGTCGAGATTACATGTCCTAGGAAACCGACCTCGCGTAGCCAGAATTCACACTTCTTGAGTTTAGCGAACAGCTTCTGCTCTCTGAGTGTCTGGAGAATCGTTCGTAGATGGTCCTCGTGCTCCTCGTCGGTGGTTGAATAGATCAGGATGTCGTCGATGAAGACCACTACGAACCGATCAAGGAAGGGTCTGAAGATCCGGTTCATCATGTCCATAAAGACTGCGGGGGCGTTCGTAAGTCCGAACGGCATGACCGTGAACTCGTAGTGGCCATACCGGGTCCGGAAGGCAGTCTTCGGGATATCCCTATCCCGAACCCGGAGTTGGTGGTAACCCGATTGCAGATCAATTTTGGAGAAGACCGTCGCCCCTCGCAGCTGGTCGAAGAGATCATCTATTCTGGGCAGGGGGTATTTATTCTTCACTGTAACTTTGTTTATTCCTCTGTAATCAATGCAGAGACGCAGGCTTCCGTCTTTCTTCCGTACAAAGAGCACCGGCGCGCCCCAGGGCGACACACTTGGCCTGATAAATCCTTTGTCCAAGAGGTCCTCCAGTTGCGCCTTAAGCTCCTTCAACTCCACAAAGGCCATTCGGTAAGGCGCCTTTGAAGTCGGTTGCGTGCCCGGTAGCAGCTCGATAGGGAACACCACCTCCCGCTCAGGGGGCATCCCGGGCAGTTCCGTTGGAAAGACGTCGGGGAATTCCCTCACCACTGGTATGTCTGAGGGTGTCGTAGAGGGTCGTGTAACTAAATCCACCGATGCTAAGTAGGCCACGCACCTACCCTCCACCAACCTTCTGGCCCGTGCCGCTGAGATGACTGCCGGGAAGGTGATGCTCTTGCCCGCCATATACACATGCTCAGGAAAGCCCGGTTCTTGCAATCGCACCTGTCGCTTGTCACAGTCAATGAGCGCCTGGTACCTCGTGAGCCAGTCCATGCCCAACACCGCGTCGTACTCCTTCAAGGGAATTACCACCAAATCCCAAGGGCAAGCCAGTCGCCCTAGCTTAATCGGGCAGGCGGCCACAAAGCTGACCGCCTCCAAAGTCCCTCCCGCCGTTTGGACCGCCAAGTGATTTTGGAGAGGTATCTCCCCGAGACCATGCATAAACACGAAATCACGTGAAATGAAAGAGTGTGTTGCTCCGGTATCGAAAAGAGTCCTAGCACGGGAGTTTGAAACGGAAGTAATACCTGCAAGTGCGTCCTCCGGCGGATCTGTCCCTTGGCGAGTCATCGAGAAAACTCGCCCGCCAGGTTGTGGCTGTCTGTCCTCCTCTCGCCGTGGTGCAGGGGGTCTAGAAGTCGACACCATTGGAGCTTTCCCCCGCCCTGAAAGCTGTGGCGATGGTGTAGAAGCTGCAGAGGACGCAGATCCCCAGCCTAAGGGGCAGTCGCGGCGGAAGTGCCCCCGTTTGCCGCATCGGAAGCAATGGTCGCCTCTCTGGGGGCACTCTCCCGCCAGGTGTCCTCCCCCACAAATAACACAAGGCCTATTCCCCGGCCTCGGCCCTCCTGCTGGCGCGCTCCGAGGTCCCGCCTGCGGTCTCCACCGTTTGGGGGGTCGGCTCCCGCTAGAAGAGCCTCCCCCCGAGCTTTGCTGTTGTCGCTTCCTGTCCTCCTGCCGCGCCGTGTTCTCCCGCCTAGCGCGTGTGACTGCAAAACCCCGCTCCACCGTGGTGGCCCTGTCGACCACTTTCTGAAAGGTGTGCAGGTCAGCTGCTTGCACCACCTCGAAGATATTGCTCCGCAAGCCATCGACAAAGAGTTGCGCCTTGTGGGCCTCGTCCCTTATGACGAACGGGACGCAGTTTGCTAGCCGGACGAACTCCCGCTGATACTCCATGACCGTCCGGTTCCCCTGCTGGATGTGGTTCAGGTCATCCTCCAACTTTTTCTTGACACTGTTGGTGAAAAAGGCCCCGAACAGCTCCTGTTTGAATGTTGCCCAGGACGGGAGCGCGGTACTCTTAGCGGGATCGGGGCGTACAGTCTTCCACCACAAGCGGGCGTTCCCCTCCAAGAAATGGACTGCTAGGGGAACCCGCTCATCATCCTCCATCAGTAGATCTTCAAAGAGTTTCTCCATCGACCCCACCCACTTCTCGACGACCCAAGGATCAGTCGTATCCCCTTCGAACGTGGGTGGGTCGTACTTCTTAAAGTCCGCCAGGTTGGCCCGCACCCGCTCTCGCTCAGTCAGCAAGGCTGTCCCATCCCCCGCGGCGGCGGCAGCCACGGTAGGGGAAGGTGTGACCACCATCTCCTCCAGAGTAACCCTGCTGGTGGTTCCCGGCGTCGGTCCCGTAGTCGCCGCCGGCGGTGGCGCTGTCGGTGGTGCCGCTGCCGGTGCTGTTGGCCCCTGTGGAGGGACCGGGCCGGCCGTCACCGTCACGGCCTGCTGCTGTTGCGTCAACTGACGCACGTGATCGGCGAGGGTTGCCAGTTGCCCCGCCATCTCCCGCAATTGCTGCCGCAGGAGCTGGTTCTCCGCGGCCGTCGACGTCGTCGCGTCTGCCTCGGCGTCCCTGGCCGATGATCTAGTACGGGCCATGTCTGTCACACATCACAAGAGTCAACTTTAGACTTCACTTACAAAACGAAGAACCACTTAGCGAGAGAAAGGACTCAGACTCTTCCCCCCCTTCGATCACTCGCGTTCTACTCTCCTATGCCCTACCCCTTTCATTCATTTGTAGGCAAGTGAGGTATCCCTATGGATGTCGGCACTAACTGCTGTGATTGAAAGAACCTCTCTGATACCATCTTAATCTGTCACGCCCCGGGGGTTTGTTTTAGCGGAAACGGTTCAGAAGAGGTACACATTTGGCGCGTAAATTTTTTTTGAAATTAAACCCTCTTCCCCGGCACGTGCCCAGACCCGCCGCATACACAGAATCACTCTGCAAACGGACAGAGTCTCCTCTGTATATGCACGGCGTAGCAGCTAATACAAGGTTCAATACAATCATCCATTCAATCACAACAGTTCTATCAAACAACTATGCACCATAACTGAATAATAAGCACGGCCAAGAAATTTTTGAAAGGATAAATCCACAGTCATTGAAACGGTGCTTACCCAGCACTCAGATTTTGAAAACGCGTTCGAAAACAGCATAAATCCACAGGGTTTTGAAAACAGTGCCCACACGACACTTGAGTTTTGAAATTCGTTTTCACAATCCATAAATCCACAGGGTTTTGAAATCAGTGCCCACACGACACTTAAATTTTTAAAAAACAGTTTTCGCAGTCTTTTCTTTGGTTTTTCTTTTTCTTTTCCAAACGGCCAACAGAAACAAAAGAAAAGATAAATACATAAGAGAACAACCAAATATAGACCATGCCGACAACCACACCGACCCCACGAGGGTATCGAGAACCCCACAAAAGACTACAAATGTGAATGAAATGCAAAGATAAAAAGAAATATAGTCCGGGGTCCCCAGCGACCCAGAAGCTCCTGCCCCGTCCTCACCGTCGCCTACCTCTCTCCCCGTCTAGACCCTGTCACGAAGTGGGAAGTCAGTGACGAATAATAGTAGAGCAGGAAAAGCAATAAATCAAACCGTAAGGCAAACCGGAGCAACCACCCTCCCAAGAGGGAAAAGATAACCTGTACCCCTGTATCCTGCAATACCCGACCACGTCGGACAACTAAACCGACGGGCCGTACCGTACCTGCAATACCCGACCACGTCGGGCAACTAAACCGACGGGTCGCACCGCTCGCACCTCGGCGCCTCAAACCCCACAACTACAGGGGCCCCACTACGTCACCTCGTGGGTATACACGGGTCATAGACCGCTTTTCCGGAAAAGCGCACCCTTTGCGGTGGCCAGACCGCGGGTGCGCGTGCTGCAGCCTCGAGCAAAGTAACCATAACCACTATCATGTTAGCATCATAATATATAAACAAGAGTAAAACGGTAACATGTATAATCAAAAGTAAAACGGTAACATGTGTGATCGAAAGTAACCCGCTAACATGTATGATCAAAAGCAAGGCGGTAATATGTGTAATCGGAAGCAACCCGCTAACATGTAATATCAAAAGTAAAACGGTAACATGTGTGATCGAAAGTAACCCGCTAGCATGTAATATCAAAAGTAAAACGGTAACATGTGTGATCGAAAGTAACCCGCTAGCATGTAATATCAAAAGTGAAACGACCGCCGGAGACCGACGCTAAACACCACGATGAAACCCACCTATCACTTGTAGCGATCAATGCTCGACCTTCCTCGCATCCCGGCACGCTCGCCCGGACCCACCTGCCGCAAGGAGAAGTCGGCACTCAGACTCGAATAATTATCACGATCAACCCGCCTCTCCCGGTCGGTCACGCGGCATGGCCCGCCGATCCGGCGGCGGCGGCGTCCCCGGGCGAGGCCAAAGGCACGGACGGCCCCCCGCCCGCACACGGGGCTGTGCGCGTGCCCAGCCCCGTGCGGGTTCACCCCCGCACGCGGGGCTGGGCACGGGCCCGGCCCCGTGCGGGTTCACCCCCGCACGCGGGGCTGGGCGCGTGCCCGGCCCCGTGCGGGTCACCCCCCCGCACGCAGGCTGGGCGCGTGCCCGGCCCCGTGCGCGCACCCCCGCACGCGGGGCTGGGCGCGTGCCCGGCCCCGTGCGGGTCACCCCCGCACGCGGGGCTGGGCGCGTGCCCGGCCTCGTGCGGCTCACCGCCCGCATGCGGGGCTGGGTGCGTGCCCAGCCCCGTGCGGCTCACACGGGTACGCCGCCCGCTTGGGGGGGCGGGGGGGTTTCGCACATGCGCCGGATTCCGGAGAATCCGTCGCCTGCGCCTCCCCTTACCGATTTCAAAAATCAAGAAGAAAACCAAGAACTGTAAAACCTCCGTCTTACCTCGGTTACGACGACGGTGGTTGGGAGAGGAGGGATCGTCCCGTTCTTGCGTGCCCGGTTCCGGGAAAGAAAAGATGTGGTGTTCTTCCCTCTCCTCGGTCGCTCCGCCGCGTTGCTCCACGCCGATCAGTGGAAAGAAGAGGGTTTGGGGAAAGCGTTCCTCGTCCGCGCTCGGGGTATCCTACGCCAAGGTAAGAGAAAGGGAAGGGGTTCGAAACCTAATTCCCCAAAGCCAATTAATTAGTCGTTCGGGCACAAGTGGATTTAAACCCAAAATAGAAAATAACCGATCGGGCGAATGTGAAATGGGGTGGGTAAAACCCATACCTCAAACAGAAAGAAATAGTCGATTTGGGTGCGAACTAGGGTCCGGTCTGCCTCGGTAATTGTGTAAGTTGCCTGAACCGTACTAAAACTTTCGGGATTTATTTTGGGAGATTCCGGAGTCGGAATCCAACACCGATCGCGCCGCCGGTCTCCGTTTCGCGAGCTTTATTATTCAAAAATACCCGCGAGCCCCGACGGTCTGCCCAGAAACAAAGAAAAATAATTCACCCCCGGACCCCTTAGTCGAAAAGCGGTTCAATAAAATTCAAAGGAAAGTCTAGCAAGACAAAATAAACCCGCGGTTATCACACGTATCCCCTCTGCGTCCCGCGCGCCCCGTGCATGCACGCCCGCCAATCGCGGCGCGCCGCGTGGCCGCGCAGTCCACGGCGGGAACCGTGGGCCGCGGTTCACGGTGGCCCAGCCGGGTCGCTGCGCCCGCCAATGGGCTGGCGGTATGTGGCCTGGCGGGGTCTACGGTGCGCCATGCCCGGCGTGCTATCGCGGGTGCGTTGACCGCCCAATCAGCGTGCGACACGTGGCACGCCCGCCGTTGGCTGCTCCCGGTGCACGCCAAAATTCGTGGACCGAGCTGCCCGCCGCCGCGCACGCGCCTGCCCGCGCCCCCGCCGCTGGCCGCCACCGCCGGCGCCGCCTTGGCCTGCCGGAACAGTACAATCTTGCCTCGAAATCCATGTTTTAGCATCCGAGCTCCGAAAAATACAAGTAAGTAGTCCATTTTCATCATTTTCGCGTGCTGAATCCAAATCCGCTGTCCGTTTTGCCAAATTCCACTTCTAAAATTTGTCAAAGGCATCCGGACAGGTATTCTTAATCCAAATTTCGCGTTGGGTCCAAATCTGAAGTCTGATTTGCGCGCAACCAACTCCAACACACATCATAGGCCTCCGGAAGCCACAATTTACACTGCAAAAGTCTGCGGAGATCCGGGTCATCACATCCTCCCCCTCTAAAAGAAAGTTTTGTCCCCGAAACTAAAACACACCACAACAACAAGAAAGGTAAAGGCCCCACCATCAGGAACGTCATCAACTCCAACTCTCAATTTAGAAAACAGCTGAAAATAGCGAAAAGTCCGAAAGACCAGTGCCTTCGCCCCAATCAAACAAGAATAGGTTTGGGCACTGTCTCCATTTCTGGAATAGTCTTTCGAAGTTTTCGTCCCAATCATAAGTTTCAGCATAAAGGTGAGAAAAAAAGGAGAGAAGTGTTGAAGTCGTTCCTGCTTTGGCGACAAAACGAAAGCTACGATCTAACCAAGACCTCTAAGGACACAACCTCTAGTCCTAAACAAACACATCTGCTCCCGAGGTGGTGTCTGTCCAAAGTCGCTGAAGCCAACGCTGCAGGAAGGATATTTCGGCAACCTGTGGAAATAAACTCCTTCTGTCCAACTCATGGAAGGGTCACTGTTCTCATTCCACAATCAGTCGTTGCATGATACCGCTCCCGGTCCATCCCGTGCGCTTAATCAGAGTCTTGGAGCTGTCCCCGAACCCTCACACCTGCCGGTAAAATCCCAAGTCTCAACTGTACTGCTCAGGCTCCGCAATCCTCCTCTACTCATAGGATACCGACAAAAATCTAATCGCTAAAGCACGCAGTGATAAACCTATCTCTTATCCATGCAGAGATGTAATTGCTCTACTAACATATGCAGGAAAAGCGGCAGTACAGAAATGCTCAAGCTCAGCTGACTAAAAAAATAAAATCATACCTGCGACGACACGATCCGCTGCCGGGGTGCCCTCCACCTGGGCCACATAAACCCGTCCACTGGGTGCTGAAGGTCATCGTCCTGTCTGTCCCGACGTCGTGACCTACTCTGTCTGACGGTGTACCTGAGGGGCTTCCGCTTCCTGAATAGGCAAGGGGGGTGCTATCGCGATAGGTCGCACTGACAGAATGGCTCGGGGCAAGCTGCTCGGAAATGTCCCAACTCTCCAGATAGGAAGCACCGTCCCTGCCTCTGGTCACACTGCGACGGTGGATGGGGCCCACCACAGATAACGCACCGCTCTTGTCGCTGATGCCGATGCTGTTGCTGCCGGGGGTACTGCTGCTGAGACTGCTGTCGCTGCTGATACTGCGGCTGCCACGGGGGTCCACCCGATCTCTGGCGCCTCTGAAACCCATGATCCTCAGGGTAAAATCGTGGAGGTCTCGGAGGTCCCTGCCGACTCATCTGTCCCTTGTCAACCTGTGCTAGGCGCTTCGCCCCTGGAATCACTATGGGAGCTGGAGCCACCTCGTCCATCACTGCCTCCCCGCGGTCTACATAAAGTGCCTGCTCCATCGAGTCATCCAACGTCTGCAGTCTGTGCGAACGGACGAACTGATAAATGTCTCGGTGCAACCCTCGTTCGAACATGTAGATCCGATGCACCTCGTCCCTGGCCGCGTGCGGTACACTGGCCAACAACCGGTTGAAGTCTGCGATGTACGCCTGCACGGGACGATCTCCCTGTCGGAGATTCTTCAACTCCTCCTCCAACCTCTGCCTAACACTCTCCGGAAAGAAGGCTCCAAGAAGTAAGCTGCGGAACTTCGCCCAAGTGAGCAACTGTGTCCCAGGCGGTCCAACAGGTCGAACACGCCGCCACCAAGCCTCGGCGTTGTGCTCCAAGAAGTTCATCGCCAGCAGAACCTGAAATCGCTCCTCGATGAACAGACTCTCGAAATGTCGCTCCATCGCCGTGATCCACGACTCCGCCTCCCACGGCTCCGAACTCTGCCCCGAGAAACGAGGCGGGTCAAACTAATGAAACCTCATCAACAACTCTACCACCTCTTGCTGCTCCGTAGAGGTCAACTGTCCTGCCTTCCCGGATGGCTGTCTACTAATAACTGGTGCAATAGGGGCTGCCGGTGCCGCTGGTACAACAGGGGGTGCCACGGCTGGGGAAGAAGGTGCAGGGAAACTCTCAGGGGGTGTTGTGACAGGATGCGCCCTCTGCTCAAACACGCGCATCATCCGGTCCATGACCTCCTCCTGGCGTTGGGAAGTCTCATCCTGACGTCGGACAGCCTCCGACAACTGGGTCATCTGAGCCCGAAGCTCCTGTACCTCACTCTGTCGGCCCCGTGCTAACTCCTCCTGCTCAGGAAGGCTGAGAACGTATCCGCATCCTGTGTCGGGGAGGCATCGTACACACCTGCAGCAACATTCAAACATCAGGACAGAACCAAAACAACACTCGACCCAATCTAGCGAAAGTCAAAGGCATGTCCCCCTTCCTGTAGCACTATGTTGTCTGCAGCCAACATAGTCGCCACCGAGAGAAGACATATCAATCACTCATCCCATCCCTTGGGTGAGTTTAAGGACTCAATCAGGACTCTCGCTAAAAGTAACGACTCTCACGTAGTCATCCTACGGTCTAACCACAAGCCTAGGGTTTCTAAGTTCAAAATGACCAACAACCTAGGCTCTGATACCACTCTAATTTGTCACGCCCCGGCGTCGAAGCTGCGATCCGGGCTCGCCAATAGATCCGCTGCCCATACAGGAAGCCCCGTATAGACGAAGCGACTAACCTGCAAAAGATCAACTACACTATACAGATATCAGAGCTGAAAAGTAAACTGCTGAAATAAATATACAACTCCTCAAATAGTACATGCCAGGTCCTCACAATACAAAAGTCTCTCAAAATAACAAAAACTCTCAAAAGTAAAAAAAGTATAAAATACATCCCAAAAGGGTACATCTACTCTCACTGGAAGAAGACTGGTAGGGATCTAGCTCGCGACTCCCTTATCTCGATCAGCAGGATCAGCAACTAGAGCAGCAGGAAATGGAGTAGAGGTCCCTGTGGAAAAATCACCACGGCGGGTGTGAGAACTACATCCCACGGTAGTTCTCAGTGGGTACCACCAACAAGCCCGACGGTCTGCCCACTAAGTTTACTAGAGGCATAAAGTAACAAATGCAGTACTGAAAGGAAAGGAGCTGGAAAATAACTCTACAGCTTCTATGCCTCTATCTAAATGCTCAAGAAGTGGAACAGATGGAAACAAGATGCATCTACTAACTCTCAAATATAATCACCCAATCTACACTGACTGCCACATGGGGTCCAGTCAAACCTGCGCCCACCTACTGCCGCACATCCACAAGAGGACGGGTCTACCGTAGGGCGTTCGTGACTACCAAAACTGGCCCAGCCAGAGGGACTGCATCGACAAGTCGCGATAGCAAAGTAACAGGCCCAACTCCGGAGTGGCACTCGAGGGGCGCGACCCCACCGAGGAATGTATCCGCGCATCTCTGTCGAGCTCAATATGGCTCATGCAGGCTATAGTCCAATCCACGATCAACAAAATCGACAGTACCCGAATCACCTCTCTAACTCACTAACAGGAAATACTCGAACAGTCAGGACCGCTGTCGACCCAACAGCTCCCCGAAAAGAACATCAACTCGACATGCTGTTACGGCTTTTTGTGTTGGCATATTTCGTGAGTTGAGTCGGAGTCTTTAAGTGATCAAATTGTCAATCAGCTTTCAAATACTTGGAGAAGATTCAACAAGAGCTCAAGTTGATACTCAGGTATGATTAATTAAATCGTAGTAATTTAAGTTCATTTATAATCATTGGAATCTGGAATTAATTGAAACCCGGTTTAGACATGGGTTTAGGAACTTGGTTTTTAACTCACAACTTATTTTAAGTTTGGATTCCGGTACTTGGTTTGTTTTGGATAAAGCTTATCTTAAAAAAACCAGTTTTTACATTGAGTACCGGAACCACACTTTGAGTTCCTCAAACCCGACACAGAATTTTCTGTATTTTTCATTGAGTACCGGAACACATGTTGGCGTACCGGAACACAATAGAAAAATCTGTGTTTTGCACCATTGAGTACCGGAACACATTATTTGGTACCGGTACACAATGCCATCTAGGGATAAGTTTGCTAAACCAACTCTAATTATTTTCCAAGGGTTATAAAATAGATACTTAGGGTTTCTCGATAATGACCGATCAATTCAAAAACACTCGAGAGCAATCCTAGAGGCTAGGTTTTTATCGTTCATCTCTTTAGCCTCTTTTAGGTCAATTCGACGGTTCTTCCAAGATCTATCTTTTGTCGAATTGATCTAGTCTTTGCTTAGAGATTTCTTCTACGGTTCCTCAATGATAATCTAAGCAAAGGATCACCATCGAAGCCTATATTCTGTATTGGCTGAGTTTGCCTCGTGGATTCGACGTAGCACCATGAATTCGGTGTGTTGAAGGCGTTTCGTGGATTCGAAACGTGTGCTCGTGGATTCGAGTGGCGTTCGTGGATTCGAACGTGTGCAGTAGACGTGTAATCGGTGGAGCGCAAGATCCGAAGAAGTTGAAGGAGGGGTTTGAGTCCGTGGAGTCGGTAATCACCTTGTTATTCTTCAATTCTTAGTGGATTGTTATTGCGTGTTGGTCCCGTGGTTTTTCTCCTGGATTGGAGTTTCCACGTAAATCTCGGTGTGCTATTTTTATTTTCCGCATTGATTTTTATTTTGCACTGAGATTGGAATTTTGAATATTACACATATTCACCCCCCTCTAGGTGTTTGATAGTACCTATTTAGATCCTTATGGATCCTTAAAACCAACAATTGGTATCAGAGAGGGTTTTAGGTTTATCTATCATGTCGGATGAAAGTGGTAATATTTTTAGATCTCCTCTTTTTGATGGGATCAATTATGCGTATTGGAAAGTGCGGATGAGAGCTTTTCTCATCGTAATTGATGAGCGAGTATGGCAATCCGTGGAATACGGTTGGGTGCATCCTATTGAGGAAGTAGGAAATTCTACTACCCCAAAACCTCGCTCTAGATGGTCCAAAGAGGAAATCGAAAGATCTTCTTACAATGGGAAAGGTATGAACGCTTTATTTAATTCTCTTTCCTCGACTGAGTTCACACGAATTTCCGCGTGTGAAACCGCAAAGGAAATTTGGGATATTCTCAAAATTACACATGAGGGTACTAATCTAGTAAAAATTCAAAAGCTCCAGATGCTTACAAGTCAATTTGACTCTATTCATATGGATGAGCATGAATTGTTTACTGATTATTACACTAGACTTCAAGATATAATCAACACATGTGCTAATTTAGGAGAAAAGATTCCGGAGTCGAAAGTTGTAAGAAAGATACTTCGGACTCTTCCGGAACGGTTTAGGGCAAAGGTTGCCGCCATTGAAACCGTTAGTCATCCGGATGAGATGAGAGTAGAGGAATTAGTAGGTGCTTTACAAACTTATGAGATGACTTTTCCTACTAATCAAATTTCTTCCAAGTCTTCTTCTAAGCTTACAGGTATTGCATTCAAATCAACAAAGGAAGAAGATGGCGAATCGAGTTCCGACGATGAAATCTCTTTTGCCGATTTTGAAGAACAATTGGCGCGGATCACAAAGAAATTTCGTCGAAAGTTTTGGAAGAATCGAACCAATGGATCTTCATCCTCGAAACCATCTAAAGGATCACCGGGTTCTAAATCCTCTAAACTCAAAAGCTTTGCAAAACCTTCTAAAGAAATTGAAAAAGATGATTTCGAAGGGGAAATCCAATGCTATAGATGCAAAGGCTACGACCATATTTCAACGGATTGTCCTTCTAAGAAATCATATAAAAAGAAGGCTTTGCAAGCGAAAACTTGGGACGATTCTACTTCCGATGAATCGACCTCAAGTAAAGAGGAAAATGAAAAAGTTGTTGCCTTTTATGCTTCTCAAATTCCCTCTTCTAATTTTTGCTTATCATCTTTAATTACTGACTCTATTCCTTTGATTTTGCATGAAACATCAATATCTGATGGAGAGTCATCAAGTGAGGGGGAGTCGGACAAAGAAGAACTCGTTGAGGCATATCAACAACTTCTTACGGAATCGAAGAAGATGGCCAAGCATATTAAGAAGTTGAGGAAGCAACGACTTGAGGTTCAGGACGAGAACCATGCTTTAAAGATCAAACTTCATGATCTTGAGGAGGAACGAGAACTTTTATTGGATAATAATAAAATCCTCCAAGAAAAGATAAATCAATCGGGAACGATTATTAATTCCATATTAACAAGATTGATTCTCTTGAAAAGCAGTTTGAGGAAATTCATGTCACCAACCAAGCTTTGACTAAGCAAGTTCATCAACTTAAATCCGACATACAAAGGCTTTCAAACGGTTCCAAGAAACTTGATTGTATGTCCGGATTAGGTCAAACAAGCAAGGTTAGTTTGGGATTTAAAAAGAACAAAACTGTGAAGGCTTCAAGTTCCACAACTAAATTGAAAGAAAGAACTTGTCACCTATGTGGACTTGAAGGACACTTGATGAAGACGTGCCCGAAAAAAAGAAAGAAAAATTCTTCGGCAACTTCATCTACGGAGCGGACTCAACGGAATCAAAAGACACATCAAGTCAAAGGAGTTCACTCAATCCACCAAAGGTCCGAGCCAGAACATCAATCATACAAGTGGATCATTGCGAGGCAAAGACCTAAGGTGGATCAATAGTCAAAGCGGACAACCCCCGGCCACAACGAATCAAGACAACCCAAAATCCGACGATTTTGGATTCGGAAAGGTGATATCTTTCCTTGTCTTAAATTCTAATTAGCTTATGACTGTATGTAATGCTTTGATTGGTTTTTCTTTCATATTTTTCCTAATCTTTGCATTACATGTTTTCAATGCTCTTTGTTTTTATATTTTGTTTTGAACAAAAGGGTTTTAACGAACAAGTGCATTGAATAAAAAGGGTTTTACTTTCACTCACTCCAATTTAATTTTATATGAATTATCAACTTTACTCCATAATCATAATCATTGAAGATATTTCATTATAAGAGTTTTTGATAATTATATTCATCAAATTTTAGTAATCATGTGTGATTTTTAGATGCTCAATCTATCTCGGTTGTGTGAGTTCATTGTGATAGACTAAAATTTGGGATTTAATTCTTTCACATAAGAGATTGCATTTTTACAAGGGTAATAAATGAGTTGCAAAAGATGTGGAAAGAGTTACATCCGAAAGGAGTGTGAAAACTACCACCACATGTTGGAAAGAGCTGCCACCCCGGTCATCTGGTTTGTGTGTGAAGCTACCACATGTTTTGGATGCTTGAAAAATATTTTTGAAATTTTTAGTTAAAGCATTCGGAGATTTATATTCAAAGTTCTTATTTTGAACAATCTCCTGGTTGGTATAAGGTGGGATAGTTAAAAGATGCTCAAAGAGCCACCTTTAGGTATTTTAGTGCTTATCTCAATTTGAAAGGGTAGAATTCAAAATTGATGTCAGTTGGAAATCTCTGTAAGTCATCTTTGTAAATCCATTACATCTTGATAGAGTTTGGATCTCAAAATTATTTTTGATGACTTATGTTTGACGAATATAACATGAAAAACGGTTTATAATGTTTTATCTTTGTTTTTCATGATTTCGGAGTAAATCTTTTTAATTTTTGTGAAATTAATTGGATTGAATGACATCTATGTGAATTCATTGTTTTTCAAAGCACTTAAATTGATTTCTTGATGGAATACAAATCGGTATTTAAAAAGTTTTCAAAATTTGAATTTGTTTCAAGAAAATTTTGCTTTTTGGCTCTGGTGTACCGGTACCTGATTTTTAGTACCGGAACCAAGTTTCCGGATCAGAAAACCCAATCCGGATCCCGAACAGGAAAATTCTCTGTTTTTCACTTGAGTACCGGTACTCCATGTTTAGTACCGGAACTAAATTGTCGGATCCGGATCAGCTGTGTTTTTAATCCAGAACCCGAACAAATGATTTTCAGAATTTGTATTGCGTACCAGTACTCGACTTTTAGTACCGGTACTCGATCTGGGTTTTCTTATATTCCGAAACTCAAGATTTTTATTTCACTTCTCCCATTTCAAAACTCTCCCTCTCTCTCTCTAAAACATCTCTAAGGGGTTTTTCATCAAAATCAAGAGATTTCTTGCATTGATTTGTAAGTTCTTTCATTTATCTTGCTTTCTTTTGCTTCAAAACCATAGTTTTTAGGTTTTTAATGTTTTATTTAGGGATTTTTGAGTAGATCTTTACTCTAAATGAAATCTCTTGCTTGTATCACCCCTATTTAATGTTTATGGTTGCTTTCTATGTAATTAGATTCATGTTTCCATGCTTATATGCTTGAATCTGTCATTTACATATGTTCTTGACATTGAGAAGATTGAAAATTAGGGCTTTCAATGTGAATGGATTTTGAACGTTGAATCATCAAATGTCACATGTTTAAAATGTTTCTTAAACATGTTTAAGCCTTTCTATACGATCAAATCATAGTGCATTGTGTTATTTGCAGGAAATGGCATTTTCGTGGCTTCTTGCACTAGTGATTTTGATGGCCACTGGAAGTGGACGTGGTCGCGGTTCTGGAAAGAAAAAGACTACGAAACGATCACGCGATGAGGGTTCGACTAGCTCGGAATCTGAACATTCATCAGTTTATGTGGAAGAATCTGTTAAAGGAAATGGAAAAGCACCTGTGGATTCTAGGAAAAAGAAGGGTGCGGATTCTACTTCGCGTAGAAGTACCGGTGGACCGGTAATACGCGAGCACTCTCAAAGGCGATCAAATGTTGATGAAGGTGAACAGCATGTGAGTGCAAAATGCCGTGCCATATTTGCAAACCGTACATCCATTGGAGAGCGACACGTTAACTTTAACGAGCTATGTCGTGAAGTGCCAGACTTCGCAAGGCTATTGGAACGAAGTCATATTCAGCCACTTGGCAGAGTTCAACCTAAAATGAGTTTTTGTGTGGAGATCATCAGGGAGTTCTACATGAGAGCTAATATACTTCAAAAAGAACATGACACAGGGGCTTTCGTCATTGAAACGACGGTTAGAGACATCAAGTTTGACATTACTCCAGCATAATTTGTGCAAACCTTGGGTTAGCTGTCGACACTTCTGGTCTATATTACACTGATGGTGACTTCCAACATGACACCCATTGGGACATCGTTGTAAACTCTATTTGCAAGTCAGGGACTTATACTAACAGGTCGTATGTTGAATCAAAGAACCTAAAACCAGCGTATCATATTTTGTCCTTAATCATATGCTACAACCTATTGCCCACACTGGGAACCAAAAGGATTCGTTGGGATCGACTGCTTCTTCTCTTTTTCCTTGGTCACCCAGATAGTGCAAATGGAATTAATGTCAACATTCTATTTCTTATTTGGCAGCAAATGGTACATGTCATTGAAGAAAAAAGTCGACGTGAACTTCTTCCATATCCAATTTTGATAACTCGTATTCTGGAACATCACGGAGTTGACATTTCTTGTGCCAAATATGATTACGGCTTGGGCGCAATTGATGGAATCACCTTAGCCAAGTCAATTAGCACTCTGAAGACTTTTGGGCATACAAAAGGCTATGCAAGTGAAGCGACACCGAGTGCACCGCCTCTCCAAGAATCTCCTGAATCAGATGTGGTAGTAACACTTCAAACATTGCATCGGGATGTTCGCTCCTTAAATAAAAGGATGGAGCAAGGCTTCAAGAAACTTGAGAATGGTTTAAAGAAGATCTTTGATATCCTTGGGTGCAAACATGATGATGTGGTCACTGGAGCAACTGCACCGAGTACATCACATGGACCAACATCACATGATGATGATGATGATTCAAATGAGGATGAGTGACTTCTTTTCTTTCTTGTTTCTTGGTTTTCAGTTTTTTTTCACTTGTTGATGAACAAGAACTCTAATTGTCATGTAACTAAGAACTTATCCTCCTAATATTTTTACTTTTTGTCTATATTCACTGTTTGACAATTTGTGACAAAAAGGGGGAGAATAGAAATGATGGTCGAATCAAAAGAAAAAGGGGGAGAATGCTCAAGACAGGGGGAGAAGAATAAAGAAAAGATTGAGGGCAAGAGCCGAAAAACAAAAGAGCCGAAAAAACAAAAGAACCAACTGGACGGATCAAATATGGGATTTACATTTAATTCTAACGACTAACGTTTGATTTTGTTTGGAGTTTTTGTTTTGCAGGAAGTACATCACTTTAAGACTCCAAGTCCTAAGTCATAGAGTATATTCTAGGACTGTTTGGTTCAAATGTAATTTGTATTTATTGGATCTTTCACGCAAAGAAAATCAATGTTTTGGTGATAACATTGAGTTTCGATTTTTTTGGTTTAAGATAAGTGACTTGAGCGTTTTTATGTATTTTTGGGTTTTGTCACAAAATTACCAAAGGGGGAGATTGTTATGGCTTTTTGTGTTGGCATATTTCGTGAGTTGAGAGATCAAATTGTCAATCAGCTTTCAAAGACTTGGAGAAGATTCAACAAGAGCTCAAGTTGACACTCAGGTATGATTAATTAAATCATGGTGATTTAAGTTCATTTATAATCATTGGAATCTGGAATTAATTGAAACCCGGTTTAGACATGGGTTTAGAAACTTGGTTTTAACTCACAACTTATTTTAAGTTTAGATTCCGGTACTTGGTCTGTTTTGGATAAAGCTTATCTTGAAAAAACCAGTTTTTACATTGAGTACCGGAACCACACTTTGAGTTCCTCAAACCCGACACAGAATTTTCTGTATTTTTCATTGAGTACCGGAACACATATTGGCATACCGAAACACAATAGAAAAATCTGTGTTTTGCACCATTGAGTACCGGAACACATTATTTGGTACCGGTACATAATGCCATCTCGGGATAAGTTTGCTAAACCAACTCTAATTAGTTTCCAAGGGTTATAAATAGATACTTAGGGTTTCTCGATAATGACCGATCAATTCAGAAACACTCGAGAGCAATTCTAGAGGCTAGGTTTTTATCGTACGTTCTTCTCTTTAGCCTCTTTTAGGTCAATTCGACGGTTCTTCCAAGATCTATCTTTTGTCGAATTGATCTAGTCTTTGCTTAGAGATTTCTTCTACGATTCCTCAATGATAATCAAAGCACAGGATCACCATCGAAGCCTATATTCTGTATTGGCTGAGTTTGCGTCGTGGATTCGACGTAGCACCGTGAATTCGGTGTGTTGAAGGGGTTTCGTGGATTCGAAACGTGTGCTCGTGGATTCGAGTGGCGTTCGTGGATTCGAACGTGTGCAGTGGACGTGTAATCGGTGGAGCGCAAGATCCGAAGAAGTTGAAGGAGGGTTTTGAGTCCGTGGAGTCGGTAATCACCTTGTTATTCTTCAATTCTTAGTGGATTATTATTGCGTGTTGGTCCCGTGGTTTTTCTCCTGGATTGGAGTTTCCACGTAAATCTTGGTGTGCTATTTTTATTTTCCGCATTGGTTTTTATTTTGCACTGAGATTGAAATTTTGAATATTACACCTATTCACCCCCCTCTAGGTGTTTGATAGTACCTATTTAGATCCTTGTGGATCCTTAAAACCAACACATGCAAACTCACTAGCTGGGTATACTCCACAGCCAACAACAATGAAGGGTCAGAGAACCCCGAAAGACTAGAACCTACAACCCAAATCAAACAAGAACAGGCTCTAGGCATAGCCCCTCGTTGTTCCCGATCCAGAGAAAAAGGCAGCCCTTAGAACCCAGACCACTCGAATCCTCTCGAGTGGGGAAGTTTACAGGAAAAATGTGACATTTATTACTGAAAACTATTTTTCACTAAATCCCATGCGGGGTGAGGACTAAAAGTAGTTCCTTTTTGAAAAACCATCTTGATTTGAGAAAAACCTATTTTTAATGATTTTTAGTTCTTTCAGAAAAAACAGTTAGAAAACAAGTTTTTATACCCAAACTCCGAAGGGCTAATGCCTTCGTCCAATCAGACAAGAACAGACTCCGGCAACCCTTCGATGTTTGGAAGAAAATATTGGTTGACTAAAATCATGTGTGTGTCCAAAAAGGTTCTGGGTTCAAGGTCCTGCTAAGACTGGTATACTACTGCCACTATGTCACGCCCCAGGGTGTAAATCAGAACTCGGGTTCGTCTACAGATCCGCCGTGCACACGGGATTTTCCGAGTACACGAAGCGCTGGTAACCTGCTCAGATAAAAGATGTACAATAAAAGAGTATAATACAGAGCTGAAATAGAAGAACCACATAGTATCTCAGACTGGAACTAAAATACGGCTGTAATAAATACAATAATCTCCCAGCTCACGAAAATAGTACAACCAGCTGGCTAAAGCCAGACCCAAAATAAAAAGAAAAATATAACAGTCTGAGTGAAGGGTACATCATCTATCTAACCACAACTCTCAGTCTCACAGGAGATCTATCTACTCAACGATCCCCTTACCTCGATCAGCTGCCGATGGCCTAGCAGCTCCCGCAGACGACTCTGCAAAACAACGGGGAAAAGAGACAGAAAAACAACTATGGGGGTGAGAACTACTAGATAAACCAGTAGCCTCCCCTAGTGGGTAAAACCTCAACCACTGACGTACCCACTAGGACTACTAGAGGCAAAAAGGAAAGAACAGTGGTAAACTATAAAGGCTGCTGAAAAGGAAACTGCTACTACAATGCCTCTAAATGCAGTGCCAAAAAGATAACCGTATGCATGCAACTATAAGGCTAACCGCCCAAAGAAAACCCAATCAAAGGGCCAGGAACCACTGGCATTGCCTGCTTTGTCATCACTCACAACTCACCAACTGACCGGCACCCGTCACGGTCAAAAGCCTACTCCGGAGTGGCACTCGAGGGGAGCGACCCACACGAGTAAAGTATCTCTGTATCAAGCATCTCTGTAACCAATGTCTCACAATAGCAGGACTGGATCATGACTATGATCAAAGTGGAAAATATCCATCCACTAAAGTAACCCTGATCCCCAATCAGATGCAATAGTAATCAACAAGTGGGAAACACCATCCACTAGGGAAATCTGAAACCCAATCTGATGCATAAGTGAACATCCGGTCAACCGCCTAATGTCCGCGGTCGCCGCAACACCCCATAAGTCCAAAATCTGATAAAGTAATCAACATCTGGCTAACCGCCTCATGTCCGCGGTTACCACAATGCCCCACAATATATAATCGAGTCAAACCCGTCCCCGACTCGATGACCTCGACTACACTATCCCAAAAACCCTGCTCAAACTGAGCCACATGCGTCTGAATAACAAGAAGAACAACGAAACATGGTTTCTCCTAAGTCAAGTCCCAATATGATAGTGTAGCAATGAATAGTGGCCTAACTAGATGTCCAAACAAGCATGCAATTGTCCTCTTTAAAAACTGAAGAAAAGTGTTTGATATTTATTTGGAAAAAGGTGGTATAAATGTCCCCAACATGATAAGTCATTTGCATGCGAGAATAGGATATAGCATTTGTCTCAACAATAGTGTCCCAATTTAACATAAATGAGCTGTCATATAATTTGTGGGGTCTACTCATGCAATTCACAATTGGAATATCGATTATCAGTTTTGAAATAGGGGATCTCTAATACTCCTAGTGAGTTAGTCAAAAATGAGGTAAGCAACAACCACCCACCTCGAATAGCGTAAACCACACCCAGGAAGCCTCCTTGCTGTCCACAATCCTCTATTCCTGCAATTCATCGAGAACAGTGCACAACTGTACAGAACAACACGCCCGGTGTAAATACAAATCCCAAAAATACAGCTTTTGCGGTTTTTCCAAACAGCACAAGAAAAAGGGATTTTTACCTCTGTACAGTGCTCCGAAAAATCCAGAAAAATCACGGTTGCGTTCCTTGCGACGAGTAGCTCGAAATCGACTACTTATACGCCTTGATCTGATGCTCCTAGCGCAAGATATAAATCGGAAAAGTCGATGCTGTCCAGAAAATACCACAGCAAAAAGGGGGGTCAAAGGTGCCTCGGGAATCATGCCAAAAGTGCGAAACGGAGCAAAGAGAAAAACGAAGCCTTACCTCTTAGGAACGCGCTGCCGTAGAAATCGTTCAAAAATTCCTCCTGGTTAGCACACAGGGATTTTCTGACTGAACTGCGACGGAAAATGGGCCGGAATTGAAAATCGTCGCAGTACTCCACGTCGCAGATAACTCTCTGTCGGCGACTCCAAAAATTTTGAAACTTTCTGTAGAGGTAGAGGACAGAGAGAGGAACAACTTTCCTTAAGGCCTCAACCTCACTTTCTCTCTCTAAAATTCGAAATTTGCAAAGAGAGAGGGAGGGGTATTTATAATAGGCCAAATTCCTATTCGGGCTCCACACCAGATCCGGGCCCAGAACAGGAAACACCAAATCCGGCCACTCAGAAAGCGCCACGCCTCCCAAAACACGAAACAGCCATACGGGCCAATATAAATGCGCCACGTGTCAGCCGCCGCCCACGTTTTCCACGCGCCCGGCGCACGTGGGCGGCTCTGCGCCCGCCAATGAACAGTGGCCACGTGTCCACGTGGCGCACGCGCCCGGTCTACGCGCCGGGTCTTCCGGATCTTGTCGGCCAATGGGGTGATGCCACGTGTCACAGACAAGCCGATTTCCTTGACGTCGTCCGACCAATGAGGGAACGCCACGTGGCAAAACCTATTTTCCGTGCACCCGGTGCACGCCATTCCCGTGGATGACCCCGCGCCTGCCCGCGCTTGCCCGCGCCTGCCCGCACTGCCCGCGGCCCTGCTCCGCCTCCTGCGCCGCCTTGCTCCGCCGTGCGCCGCCGCTCGCCACCTGCCACCGGTCGCCGGAACAGTAATTCCGGCAGCCGGGGTTACTGTTCCGGTGAACAGTACTTTGGTGCCGAAAAAAAAGTGAATACACCATTTTGATCGTTTTCACGCGCTGAGTCCAAATCCGCCGTCCGTTTCTTCAAATTCTCATCCGAAATTTTGCCGAAAGCCCCGGAAGGCCCACTTGATCCGATTTTCGCGCCGGATCCATTTCTGAGATCCGTTTTCGACACTACGAGCTCCGATATACTGTGTAAGCTTCCTGTAATCACTGCTAAAGCTGTAAAAGCTTCTACAAAAGTCCGGATCATCACATCCTCCCCCACTAAAAAGAGTTTTGTCCTCGAAACAAAACTACACATTATCCCTCAGTCCGATGTCTCAAATAAGTAGGGGTAGGTATCCTTCATCTCTGACTCGAGCTCCCACGTAGCCTCGCGCTCGTCATGAATGCTCCAAAGGATCTTCACATAGGGAATGGCTCGACTGCGCAATTCTTTCACCTCTCGATCCAGAATTCGCAATGGGCGCTCCTCATACCTCAAATCCTCGCTGATCTCAAGCGGTGTGAAGTCGATGACGTGCGACGGGTCGAAGACATACTTCCTCAGAGTGGAAACGTGAAATACATCGTGAACACCAGCAAGTCTGGGAGGAAGTGCAAGTCTGTAGGCAACTGGCCCTATGCGCTCCAATACCTCGAAAGGACCAATATAACGAGGGCTCAGTTTCCCACGAATGCCGAACCTCCTGATTCCTTTAGACGGCGAGACTTTCAGAAATACATGATCTCCAACCTGAAACTCTAAGTCTCGTCGCCGAACATCGGCATAGCTCCTCTGTCGGCTCTGGGCGGTCTGAAGATGCTGTCGAATCACTCGGACCTTCTCTTCTGCCTCTAACAATATATCTGGTCCCAAGGTCCGTCTCTCGTCCACGTCACTCCAATATAGCGGTGATCGATACTTGCGTCCATACAATGCCTCAAACGGAGCCATCTGAATGCTCGCTTGAAAACTGTTGTTGTACGCGAACTCAGCCAAAGATAAGTGTCGAATCCACCCTCCGCCGAAATCCAAGACGCAAGCCCTCAGCATGTCCTCCAAGATCTGTATAGTCCGCTCTGACTGCCCATCAGTCTGCGGATGAAAGGCTGTACTGAACCTAAGCTGAGTCCCCAAGGCTGTTTGCAAGCTCTTCCAGAAACGCGAAACAAACCTCGGGTCTCTATCTGATACTATGGAGGCTGGTACTCCATGTAATCTCACTATCTCATCTAGATATAACTGGGCTAGTCGCTCGAGTGGCCAAGTAGTCTGCACAGGCAAAAAGTGCGCTGACTTGGTAAGTCGATCCACAACTACCCAGATAGCATCTGCTCCTCCCTGTGCCCTCGGCAGTCCGACCACGAAATCCATCGTAATGTGGTCCCATTTCCACTCGGGAATTGGGAGACTTTGTAACTTGCCAGCTGGCACTCGATGCTCAGCCTTCACCTGCTGACAAGTTAAACACTGAGCCACAAATCTCCCGATATCCCTCTTCATGCCATTCCACCAGAAGTGTGCCTTGAGGTCCTTATACATCTTAGTCCCACCGGGATGTAGGGTATAAGGTGTATAATGGGCCTCTCGCAATATCTGCTCTCTGATCTCCGCATCCACTGGCACACATGCTCGGTTCCTGTACCTCAGTACTCCCGAAGCATCCACTGTAAAGTCCCCTGACTGATCACTCGGAATCTGATCTCGAATCCTGGTCAAGTGGGGGTCCTCACTCTGTTTTCTCTGATCCTGTCCAACAGAGTGGGCTGCACGACTAAAGACGTCAGTCTAGCAGAGACCCCAGGGGACACAACCTCTATCTCGAGCCGTCTCATCTCCTCTAACAGGGCGCCTGACCTGTAATCATCATGGACAAACTCTGCATAGCCCTTCTGCTCAAAGCATCTGCAACCACATTGGCCTTGCCCGGATGGTAAAGGATATCCACATCATAATCCTTTAACAGCTCCAACCATCTGCGTTGCCTTAGGTTTAGCTCCTTTTGTGTGAACAGGTACTTCAAGCTCTTGTGGTCGGTGTAGATCTCACAGTGCTCCCCATACAGATAATGGCGCCAAAGCTTCAGTGCAAACACCACGGCAGCAAGCTCCAAGTCATGGGTAGGGTAATTCTTCTCGTAATCCTTGAGCTGTCTCGATGCATAAGCAATTACCCTCCCTTCCTGCATCAACACACAACCAAGTCCACTGTGCGATGCGTCACTGTAGATCACATATCCTTTCCCCATAACAGGGAGGGAAAGGATAGGGGCGGTCATCAGTCTACCCTTCAGCTCCTCAAAGCTCCTCTGACAGTCCTCACTCCAGATAAACTTCACTCCTTTACGCGTCAAGCGAGTGAGGGGTGTGGAAAGCTTCGCAAAGCCTTCCACAAACGACGATAATAACCAGCTAAGCCCATAAAGCTACGCACCTCTGAAACCGTCGTCGGTCGGGGCCAATCCCGGACTGCCTCAATCTTCGCCGGGTCCACTGCCACACCTGCGGCGGAAATCACATGGCCCAAGAAGACTACCTCCCGAAGCCAAAACTCGCACTTCACCAGCTTGGCATACAACTTCTTCTCTCGCAGAAGTTGCAGCACAATCCTCAAGTGCTCCTCATGCTCAGCATCACTTCGGGAGTAAACCAGAATGTCATCGATGAACACTACCACGAATCGATCCAAGTATGGTCGGAAGATCCGGTTCATTAAATCCATGAATGCGGCAGGGGCATTAGTCAGTCCAAAAGGCATAACTGTAAACTCATAATGCCCGTACCGTGTCCTGAATGCTGTCTTCGGGATATCCTCGGCCTTCACCTTCAGCTGGTGGTAACCGGATTGCAGATCTATCTTAGAAAAGACATAAGACCCTTGCAGCTGGTCAAAGAGATCATCGATGCGCGGCAAAGGGTACTTATTCTTGATGGTTACTTTATTCAATTCCCTATAGTCCACACATAATCGAAGTGACCCATCCTTCTTCTTCACGAATAGCACCGGCGCTCCCCAAGGCGACACACTTGGTCTAATAAAACCCTTATCCATTAAATCCTGGAGTTGCGCCTTAAGCTCTCGCAGCTCAGTCGGTGCCATCCGATAAGGAGCCTTAGAGATTGGCGCAGCTCCTGGAACTACGTCAATCACAAACTCAATCTTCCTATCTGGCGGCATGCTAGTCAGCTCTGGTGGAAAAACATCCGGAAACTCGCGGGCAATAGGGATATCCCCGAGTCCCGGCGCCGCCGTAGGCCCTTCAACAACACTAGCCAAAAAGGCTACACATCCTCGTTGGATCATCTGCCTCGCTCGGGAAGTCGAAACCATAGAGGCAAAGAAAGCACTCTGACATCCCCGGTCTACCAACACCTCCTGGCCTGGCTCTCTAAAAGTGACAGTCCTCGCGGCACAATCAATAATCGCAAAATACCGAGCCAGCCAGTCCATTCCGAGAACCACATCAAAGTCCCTCAGCTGTTTCAAGACCAATAGGTCTGCTGGCATAATCCAGGACTCGATCTGCATCGGGCAGGACCAACAACACTCCTCCACGTGCAAAGTGTGATCGGGAATCTGAACCTCTAGTGCACGTGGCAAAAGTCCTACCTCTAACCCATGTAATGATGCAAATGATCTACTAATAAAAGAATGTGATGCTCCAGTATCAAATAAAGTACGAGTCCTAATGCCAGAAAGTAAGGTGATACCTGCCACCACATGATCTGCTGCCGAAGAATCCTCTACCTGTGCAGCATACACTCGCCCACTCTGAGCTGGAGGGCGATAATCAGTGGGATGGGAAGAAGATGGCCTGCTCGCTGGGGTATATGGCCGCTGAGCCGTCGACCGCTGCTGCAATGAAGATGGAGCAGATGCTGAAGAAGGAGCGGCGGAGGTCGAAAAGGGGCACGAAGCTCGAATGTGCCCGGGCTGTCCACATCCATAGCAGCGACCCCACCGCTGGTCGCAGGTGCCGGGAAAATGCTGACCTCCACAGAAAATACAACTGCTGGGGGCTCGTGGTTGTCGTGACTGCTGTTGCTGTTGAGACTGCCGTTGTCGCTGAGGCTGCCGCTGAGACCCACGCTGCGACGACTGTGATCTCTGCTGCTGCTGCTGGGGCCTCTGGGATCCACCAGGCCCTCGCCGCTCAGAATGCCCACGGCTGGAAAACTGAGGCCGCGGCGGTCGTGGCGGCCTCCACGAACTAGCCTGTCCCCCAACCTCCGATGCCGGTCGCTTCGCCCCCGGGATCACTACGGGAGCTGGAGCTACCTCCTCCATCACTACCTCCCCGCACTCAACGTAGAGTGCCTGCTCCATCGAGGCTTCCAAGGTCTGTAACCTGCGCGAGCGAACCAGTTGAAAAAGGTCCCGGCGCAACCCTCGCTCGAACATGTAAATCCGATGTGCTTCATCCCTGGCCACGTTCGGTACACACGCCAATAACTGATTAAAATTCGCAATATACTCGTGCACGGGCCGATCTCCCTGTCGAAGGTTTCTCAACTGCTCCTCCAACCTCTGCCGGACGCTCTCCGGAAAGAAAGCCCCAAGAAGGAGACTGCGGAACTCCGCCCAGGTCAGGAGCTGAGCCCCAGGCGGACCAGCCGGTCGAACACGCCGCCACCAAGCCTCGGCGTTGCGCTCCAAAAAGTTCGTCGCCAATAACACCTGGTATCGTTCCTCGATGAACAATGTCTCAAAACGTCGCTCCATCGCCGTAATCCACGACTCTGCCTCCCACGGCTCTGCACTCTGCCCCGAGAAATGGGGTGGGTCAAACTGGCGAAACCTCATCAACAAGTCGACCATCTCTCGCTGCTCTGCCGGGGTCAGAGGTCCCGTCAACCCAGACGGCTGTCTACCAGTACCCCGAGCAACAGGGGATGCCGGGGTCACCGGTACAACTGGGGGAGCCACAGTAGGGGATGATGGTACGGGAGAACTCTCTGGGGGTGCTACAACAGGATGCGCCCTTTGCTCTAACATCTGCGTCAGCCGACCCATGGCCTCCTCCTGACGCCGAACAGCCTCCGACATCTGAGCCATCTGAGCATGTAGCTCCTGCACCTCACTCTGCTGGCCCTGCCCGGACTCCTCCTGATCGGGCTCAGGGGAAGAGGGCTGAGAACGCGTCAACATCCTGCGTCGCGGAGGCATCCTGCCACAAGAAACCACAATCAATATCATAACCCCACACGACCCAATCTAGCGAAAGTCAAAGACATCCCCCTATTTCTGTGACTTTATGTTGTCTGCAGCCAACATAACTGTTCACCAGAAATTGGGTATGTCGATCCCTCTTCTCTCACTGGAAGAGTCAAATAAATAAATCAACGACTTTTGCGAAATATCACGTCTCTCACGCCCTATCATCCTAGGGTCTACCAAAAGCCTAGGGTTTCCTAAGTCCCAACTGACCTATCCCTAAACTCTGATACCAACTTAATCTGTCACGCCCCGGGGTGTAAATCAGAACCCGGGTTCGTCTACAGATCCGCCGTGCACACGGGATTTTCCGAGTACACGAAGCGCTGGTAACCTGCTCAGATATAAGATGTACAATAAAAGAGCATAATACAGAGCTGAAATAGAAGAACCACATAGTATCTCAGACTGGAACTAAAATACAGCTGTAATAAATACAATAATCTCCCAGCTCACCAAAATAGTACAACCAGCTGGCTAAAGCCAGACCCAAAATAAAAAGAAAAATATAACAGTCTGAGTGAAGGGTACATCATCTATCTAACCACAACTCTCAGTCTCACAGGAGATCTATCTACTCAACGATCCCCTTACCTCGATCAGCTGCCGATGGCCTAGCAGCTCCCGCAGACGACTCTGCAAAACAAAGGGAAAAGAGACAGAAAACAACAATGGGGGTGAGAACTACTAGATAAACCAGTAGCCTCCCCTAGTGGGTAAAACCTCAACTCTGACGCACCCACTAGGACTACTAGAGGCAAAAGGAAAGAACAGTGGTAAGCTATAAAGGCTGCTGAAAAGGAAACTACTACTACTATGCCTCTAAATGCAGTGCCAAAAAGATAACTGTATGCATGCAACTATAAGGCTAACCGCCCAAAGAAACCCAATCAAAGGGCCAGGAAACACTGGCACTGCCTGCTCTGTCATCACTCACAATTCACCAACTGACCGGCACCCATCACGGTCAAAAGCCTACTCCGGAGTGGCACTCGAGGGGAGCGACCCACACAAGTAAAGTATCTCTGTATCAAGCATCTCTGTAACCAATGTCTCACAATAGCAGGACTGGATCATGACTATGATCAAAGTGGGAAATATCCATCCACTAAAGTAACCCTGATCCCCAATCAGATGCAATAGTAATCAACAAGTGGGAAACACCATCCACTAGGAAAATCTGAAACCCAATCTGATGCATAAGTGAACATCCGGTCAACCGCCTAATGTCCGCGGTCGCCGCAACACCCCATAAGTCCAAAATCTGATAAAGTAATCAACATCTGGCTAACCGCCTCATGTCCGCGGTTACCACAATGCCCCACAATATATAATCGAGTCAAACCTGTCCCCGACTCGATGACCTCGACTACACTATCCCAAAACCCTGCTCAAACTGAGCCACATGCGTCTGAATAACAAGAAGAACAACGAAACATGGTTTCTCCTAAGTCAAGTCCCAATATGATAGTGTAGCAATAAATAGTGGCCTAACTAGATGTCCAAACAAGCATGCAATTGTCCTCTTTAAAAACTGAAGAAAAGTGTTTGATATTTATTTGGAAAAAGGTGGTTTAAATGTCCCCAACATGATAAGTCATTTGCATGCGAGAATAGGATATAGCATTTGTCTCAACAATAGTGTCCCAATTTAACATAAATGAGCTGTCATATAATTTGTGGGGTCTACTCATGCAATTCACAATTGGAATATCGATTATCAGTTTTGAAATAGGGGATCTCTAATACTCCTAGTGAGTTAGTCAAAAATGAGGTAAGCAACAACCACCCACCTCGAAAAGCGTAAACCACACCCAAGAAGCCTCCTTGCTGTCCACAGTCTTCTATTCCCGCAATTCGTCGAGAACAGTGCACAACTGTACAGAACAACACGCCCGGTGTAAATACAAATCCCAAAATACAACCTTTGCGGTTTTTCCAAACAGCACAAGAAAAAGGGATTTTCACCTCTGTACAGTGCTCCGAAAAATCCAGAAAAATCACGATTGCATTCCTTGCGACGAGTAGATCAAAATCGACTATTTATACGCCTTGATCTGATGCTCCTAGCGCAAGATATAAATCGGAGAAGTCGATGCTGTCCAGAAAATACCACAGCAAAAAGGGAGGTCAAAGGTGCCTCGGGAATCGTGCCAAAAGTGCGAAACGGAGCAAAGTGATCAACATGAAAAACGAAGCCTTACCTCTTAGGAACGCGCTGCCGTAGAAATTGTTCAAAAATTCCTCCTGGTTAGCACACAGGGATTTTCTGACTGAACTGCGACGGAAAATGGGCCGGAATTGAAAATCGTCGCAGTACGCCGCGTCGCATATAACTCTCTCTGTCGGCGACTCCAAAAATTCTGAAACTTTCTGTAAATGTAGAGGACAGAGAGAGGAACAACTTTCCTTAAGGCCTCAACCTCACTTTCTCTCTCTAAAATTTGAAATTTGCAAAGAGAGAGGGAGGGGTATTTATAATGGGCCAAATTCCTATTCGGGCTCCACACCAGATCCGGGCCCAGAACAGGAAACACCAAATCTGGCCACTCAGAAAGCGCCACGCCTCCCAAAACACGAAACAGCCATACGGGCCAATATAAATGCGCCACGTGTCAGCCGCCGCCCACGTTTTCCACGCGCCCGGCGCACGTGGGCGGCTCTGCGCCCGCCAATGAACAGTGGCCACGTGTCCACGTGGCGCACGCGCCCGGTCTACGCGCCGGGTCTTCCGGATCTTGTCGGCCAATGGGGTGATGCCACGTGTCACAGACAAGCCGGTTTCCTTGACGCCGTCCGACCAATGAGGGAACGCCACGTGGCAAAACCTATTTTTCGTGCACCCGGTGCACGCCATTCCCGTGGACCCTGCGCCTGCGCGCCTGCCCGCGCTTGCCCGCGCCTGCCCGCGCTGCCTGCGGCCCTACTCCGCCCCCTGCGCCGCCTTGCTCCGCCGTGCGCCGCCGCTCGCCGCCTGCCGCCGTCGCCGGAACAGTAATTCCGGCAGCCGGGGTTACTGTTCCGGTGAACAGTACTTTGGTGCCGAAAAAAAAGTGAATACACCATTTTGATCATTTTCGCGCGCTGAGTCCAAATCCACCGTCCGTTTCTTCAAATTCTCATCCGAAATTTTGCCGAAAGCCCCCGGAAGGCCCACTTGATCCGATTTTCGCGCCGGATCCATTTCTGAGATCCGTTTTCGACACTACGAGCTCCGATACACTGTGTAAGCTTACTGTAATCACTGCTAAAGCTGTAAAAGCTTCTACAAAAGTCCGGATCATCACACACCAACACTGTGGCGACACATAAACAGAGAAACAAGACATCCGGGACCACCGTTCACCCAAATGGCTCCCCCCACAGATAAAAGACCAGCTACATCTACCAGACTCCACTCTGCTCCCAAGCACGAGTGTAACATGCATCCCACACTAACAATAAATCCCGACCACTCGGCCCACTACTCGGGCGAGGAGAAACCCTAAGTCCAGGAATAGAGTATAACGTGTGGATGTCTAAAGCATAAATAAACCTAGCCCAAGTTGGAGTTTTCTACTAGTCAGGTTAAACATGTAGCATATGACGGGGTGCTAGGTCAAGTTCCAAAAATAACAATTAATTTAACAGATTTAGGAAGCAGTAAATCACATGATCATCAAAGTAACACTAGGAACATCAATTCTCACTTTCTAGCATGCTTCTTAATACAATTGTAATCATGCATGTTTCCTACTCTTTGATTAATGTTCAGTCCACTAGTTTTGAAGACGAGGCAACCCACCTGAAAGTGCTAAACTGTCCAAAGTACAAAAAGCTGAAAATACTCGGGAATAATTCTCCAAATTTCCACAAGTCCAACGGGTCTAAAAACACCCAAACAACTCCCCCTGGGTACAAAGATATAGTCCAATGTTACAATCAACACTATTACTCCAAGTATAGAATCTGCTGAAATTTCAGTCCCAAAGATGCAAAATTTTCACTTGTAAGATAATCTCCAAAAATTCCAATAAAAATACGGCGGCGATCCTCGCGAAGCGTAGATGTCAATTGAGTCCTTAAACATCGAATTCTGATACCTGAGTGCTGAGATAAAAATTCGACAATGTGCTACTGTCCAAGAAGATCCACCAGCAACAAAGGGGGTTAAAAATGTACCAGAAACCCCAATAAAAGCTCAAATATGTGGAGAGTGAAATACAAAAATCGTAGATCTACCTCTCGTGAATCCGACGCCATGAAAATCGTCCAAAAATACTGTTGGAGTGGCTCTGTGGACCTCACGGACCGAAATGCGACGATAACGGGCCTCCGATGAAAGAACGTCGCTCTGCTCTACGATGCCGATGTCGTCGATGCCGCAGCCTCCAAAAATTCCGAGCTTCCTTCACAAGATCCAGCACAGGATGATAAACAAGTTTGCAATAGGGCTCATTCGCATTTGGGCTCGGAAAAAGGCCCAAAACTGAAGAGCAAATGGCCTATCTATAGGCCTTTCCCAAAAAACCAAATGGGCTTTTTGGGCCCAAATCCGGGCACCCACAGGCTTTCGGGCAGCTACAGTGCTGGGCCGGCCCAACACTGTGCGCGCCCGAAACGCTGAGCAGCCGCCACATGTCCCCTCCGCGTCCCGCCAGCCCGGCGCACGTGCGCCCGCTAATCGCGGCGCGCCGCGTGGCCACGCGGTCCACGGCGGGAACCGTGGGCCGCGGTTCACGGCGGCCCAGCCGGATCGCTGCGCCCGCCAATGGGCGGGCGACACGTGGCCTGGCGGGGTCCACGGTGCGCCGCGCCCGGCGTGCTATCGCGCGTGCGTTGACCGCCCAATCAGCGTGCGACACGTGGCACGCCTGCCGTTGGCTGCTCCCGGTGCACGCCAAAATCCGTGGACCGCGCTGCCTGCCGCCGTGCACGCTCCTGCCCACGCCGCCGGCGCTACCCTGGCCTGCTGAAACAGTACAATCTTGCCTCGAAATCTGTGTTTTGGCATCCGGGCTCCGAAAAATATAAGTTGTCCATTTTCATCGTGAATCCAAATCCGATGTTTGTTTTGCCAAATTCCACTTCTAAAATTTGTCGAAGGCATCCGGACAAGTATTCTTAATCCAAATTTCGCGCTGGGTCCAAATCTGAAGTCTGATTTGCGCGCAACCAACTCCAACACACATCATAGGCCTCCAGAAACCACAATTTACATTGCAAAAGTCTGCGGAGATCCGGGTCATCACAGTGTCAGTCTTTCGGAATATTCGGCCCTTCATGGAAGTCAATTGGTTTACTCTAGATCATGGGTTGGGCATTAGCAAATTGAGTCATGGAGGGTTCTCCGACTTAGCTATGTTTATTTGGGCTTTGTCAGATTGAGTCGTGGAGGGTTCTCCGACTTAGCTATGTTATTTGGGCATTATTAGATTGAGTCGTGGAGGGTTTTTCGACTGAGTTATGGTTATTTGGGTATTCGAGTTTTCGATCTGTTTGATCGTGGATTGTAGCCTGCAGATGCCGCTTTTTATGCCAGATGAGACACGCTTGAGCTCGGTGGGGTCGCTTCCCTCGAGTTACGCTTCGGATGCGATGATGATGCGCCTAGTTGATACACTAGAGTGTTGGGTTATAAGTAATTGGATCTAAATAGGGGAAAAAACACCTAGAGGGGGGTGAATAGGTGTAAACAATAAACACTCAAAAAATCATTGCGCAAATAAACCCAATGCGGAAAAATAAAAGAACACGCAAGATTTTTACGTGGAAAAACTCCAAACCGGAGTAAAAAACCACGGGACCGATAACACGGCGAAATCCACTAGAATTAAACCACGTACAAGGTGATATACCGTACTCACAGACGACTCAACCTTTTTCATACGCTCCTAGTAGATCTTCCCGCTCGCTCCACGACGCTTCTCGAATCCACGATCCGCGCCCAACGCTGAATCCACAGCGTCCAACGTCGAGTCCACGACGTCCAACCGAATCCACGGTCTTCACCCAATAGCACGCTTCGAATCCACGAACGTACCTCGCTCCGAATCCACGAGAGCGGTTGCACCTTGAATCCACAAGGCCACGCGAGTCCACGCGCCGATTTTGGGGTAAATCGTTGTTTGTTTGGGTGGTGATGATCCGCCGAATACTTAGATCAAAGATAGATCGGAAATACCATCTAAGTATTCATTGATTTGATTCTACTCAAAATGTGAGTATGGAAAACCTAGAATCAAATCAATCAATATAGATGAAGAAACATAGAATAAATCTATTGATTTCCTTTCTTCTCTATATATGTGGATTTTTTCTTTTCGGCTATTTTCTTCTGTAATAGCGGATCCTGCGGATGCCCTAGAAAATGAATATAGGGCCTATTTATAGGTTAGAAACCATTGGAAGAAGATAGGAAACAAAAACTGCCTTTTCTGGAGATTTTTACCGACGGCGATCCGGATTGGAATTGACGATCCGGATTGCAGAAGCAAGAAAGACGATTTCCAGAAAATGCCTGTTCGGGATCCGGATCACAAAGTCCGATCCGGATCGTTCATACAGTTTTACCAGAACATCAATGTTCGGGATCCGGATTGCAAATCCTGATCCGGATCGAGGAAGCACACAGGTAAAACTAGTGTTCGGGATCCGGATCAGAGGATGCTGCGATCCGGATTGAACCAGTGTATGAGCCAACACCTTTTGGGATCCGGATTGCCGAGTCCGATCCGGATCCTGAACATGTCCCATGTCCAGTTTTTGATGTTTATGCAATTAAAACCTCTTCCAGGTGTTTCTACACTATAAGAAGTATTCGGATCATCAAAAATCTTTAGTTAAACGTACCTGATCCTTTTGAATTCTTCTTTCTTGAGATTGAGGTATACGATCCAAAGTTTCTTCATCTTCAATCTTCAAGACTTAATACATTCACGAAATACGCCAACTCAAATTCCGTAACAATCTCCCCCTTTGGCGGTTTCGTGACAAAACACAAATCCACAAAAGAAAATTCAAAAAGATATTTTTGTTGCTATCACCATACAACAAAAATTTACAAAAGAGATCCAGAAATTAAAAACATGAGATAAACTCCTAAGACAGACTCTAGACTTAGACATCTGTAATCTCTGCACACAAAAATCATTCTTGACAAAAGAAATCGTTAGATACCTCAAGAATTGAATCATACAAAAACCAAATACAGAGATAGAGTTTATTCTCATCATGACATTTGAAAAATTCAGATATGTAAGAGAATCATAGTTAAAACCAACATATCTTCTAAGCAGTCGAAAACCAAATGTCAAAGTATGTTAGTCCAACATCAACTTGTTAGTCATATTACATGCCCAAATAGTTAGTCGAATAGTTAGTATAGAGGCATGCCACCAATCAACAAATAAAAACCAAAGTTGAGTTGAAGATACTTACCTTGATATTCACAAAGTTCAGTTCACATCATTCATTGTTTCATTGTTCAGAGTTCTCTCTAACTCTCTCCCCCTTTTTGTCACAAAACAAAGCCAAAACGTAGCAAGAGCTACAATATGTAAGGAGAGTTAAAAAAAATTCTAGCAATATGCACAACCTGAGAACTAAACTAAAAGTTAGAACAAAAACTAAGTACTAAAAAAAAAAAACTGCAAGGTCTGCAAGAGAGTAAAGCCATAGAAAAAGTGAACAGACGGTCCTGCTCAGTCTGATGAATCTGAACTGGTACAGCTCAGCTTGTTCAAAATCCCCTTGAACAGTTTCGAAATGTTTGAATACTTTTTCTTGAGCTTTTTGTGCTGAGAAGAAAGTTGCTGAAGTTCTGTCGACATTCTTTCTTGTGCAGCAAAAAGTTTTCGCTGTTCCTGACGAAGCTGTTCCAATTCATCTGTGTCTGTAGTCCCTTTCTTCGAGTGTGATGGGTGCTGTGTGGATGCAGATGGTGCATTCATTCCCGTAACCCATGGAGATTCAGTTTGAAGAATTCCAGAAAGTGAGCGTGCTCTGGTGAGAGGCCCACTATGCTGACTCGCACTCCTTTGGACATTTTTCCTTCTCGTGTACTGTCTGGTTGTTGAGGCTGATTTCATTAGTCTTTTTCCTTTGGTAAATTGCCTGTCCTCCTCATCAATTTTTCGTTGAACATCTTTGAAGAATTCGTCCCATTCTTCTTCATCATAGTCTGAGCTCTCTTCCTCTGCGTCCTTCGTCTTGATTTGTGTTGAATCATTCTGTTCCGTTTTAACAGATATACTCGTGTGTACCATAGTGACTAACAATAGAAAGAACCAAGAGAGAGCCATCAGGATTGAGTTTAAGAGGTGTCCTGTGCAGAGCCAACTCAAGAACACATGAAAAATCATCAATTTTGAAAAATTTGAAACATTGTACCTAGACAATCATAATCATGTAGAGAAGCCAAGAATCAAATTAGTTTTCCAAAAAGAATTTTAAAAATAGATCAATTCCATGATTTTCAAAAATTCCTCTTTTATGCCCTAAAACAGAATTTTTAGAAATCGAAGCCTAAAAACTCGTTTATCTTAAGAAAACCCAGCATAAAAGCAAAACTAATTGACCCAGAGTTCTTATTTCAAAAGAAATTTGATCAAAAACCATTCACAAACGAAAAAGTTTCAAGATTTCAACTCACGTTTGAAGAAAAACCATAAAAACTGTGAAAAACCGAGATTTTGATCAATAAAACTTACTTGAATCCGAAGAACTTTGAGTTTGGAAGCTCCAAAATGCAAGAAATCTAGAGAGAGAAGCTCTAGAGATTTTAGAACAAAAGATTAGGGTAAAAGAAATCAAATCCTCTTTGTTCTTATAAAAACCCTAGCCGTGATCCGGATCGGATCGAGAATGTGATCCGGATCGGCTACCCGCAGGAAGAATCCTGCGTTCGGGATCCGGATCACTTACCCCGATCCGGATCGGCTTCAACTTTTTCTCCAGAAAAATTCTTCCATAAAATCCAGAAAAAGTATGTAAGCACTTTACCATGTCAACTTTAAACAAAAGACATCGTTTCATACAACAAGAAATAGATTATGCAAAATCTATCAAAAATACCCAAAAATGAAACGAAAATTTACGAAAGTTAAAACACTTAAAGTTGAACAACTTCAATTACATCTATCCTGATCTTATGTGTAATGCCTTTATCAAATCATCAATTTTAGTAAAGAAAATGAAATACCAAGATCAATAGATGTTTGAAATCCCAGATAAGTTAGATAATATATCTAGACAATCTGTTGAAGGAGTGGCTCTTTGAGCATCTTTTACTAAAAATCCCACCTTATACCAACCATGAAATACGACTGAGTCAAGTATTTCAATATGAATTTCATCAACAATTTTCAAAACAAAATTTGCTTTTCATTCATGGAGTATCTTTTTTTTTCATTTTCTCCATGTGGTGGTAGTTTTCACACTCCTCATTGGGATGTAACTCTTTCCACATCTTTTGAGCATTTTACATTTCATTGACTCCCCCTCAATTGGCTATCAATTATTTAATATATAAAGTATTCAACCAAACCATTGATCTCGAATTCATACTCGACTAAGCAATCAAATATGATAATGACTATACCAAGAGATCATTGAGAGAGAAATTGACTTTGATCACTTAAAAGATGGTTTAATTAACGTAAATGATCATTGCAACATTGAAATATTATGACATCAAAAGCATAATAAATTTCTAAATGCATAAAAGGATGCAATTAAAGTCAATTATGATTTATGCTCAATTAATGTCCTATGTACAAAACATAGATAAAGAACAAAACAAAAACAAAAACAAAACCTAACCTAAGCAAAGGTTTCAAAAGAGTTTATTTCAAGGAAAGCATGCCAATTGCTTTACGCAAGTGAATAAAACGTTTTTGATCCAAAGGTTTTGTTAAGATATCAGCTAATTGATCCTCAGTTGAAATATATGACAGTTGAAGAATGTTTGATTCAACTAGCTCTCTAAGAAAATGATATCTAAGTTCAATATGTTTTGTTCTAGAGTGCAACACAGGGTTTTTAGAAATGTTAATAGCACTAGTGTTGTCACATAAAATGGTTACCGAAGATGTTGAAATCCGGAAATCGCTCAACACGCTTTTCATCCAAATCAATTGGGTTGAACAACTTCCTGCAGAAATGTACTCCGCTTCGGCAGTCGAGAGTGCTATGCAATTCTGCTTTTTACTGTGCCATGCAACAAGGCAATGGCCAAGATAGAAGCATGCACCACTCGTGCTTTTCCGGTCATCCACTGATCCAGCCCAATCGGCATCTGAGTATCCAACAATATCCAAAGTCGTTCCCATAGGATACCAAATTCCGAAATTGATTGTACCTTTGATATATCGGATGATCCGTTTCACCGCTTTCAGGTGAACCTCCTTCGGTGCTGATTGATATCTCGCACAAATCCCAACACTGAAGGATATATCCGGGCGACTAGCCGTGAGATATAGTAGACTTCCAATCATACTGCGATACAGTTTCTCGTCTACATTCTCACTATGTGATTCACTTCCAAGTCCCTTATGGCTAGTTCCCATTGGAGTCGGAAAATCCTTAGAATTTTCAAGATCAAACTTTTTGACCAACTCCAGTGCATACTTGGATTGACACAAGTGAATTCCTTCATCGTTTTGTTTAACTTGTAATCCAAGAAAATAAGTCAATTCGCCCATCATGGACATCTCAAATTCGCTTTCCATGGTCTCCGCGAATTTAGAAGCATCATTATCTCTTGTTGCGCCAAAAACAATGTCATCGACATAGATTTGAGCAACTATGAAATTGTTTTGATAATGCTTCACAAAGAGAGTCCTGTCAGCTCCCCCTCGAGTGTAGCCCTTTTCCAAAAGGTGCTTTGTCAACCTTTCGTACCATGCTCGCGGTGCTTGTTTCAGACCGTAAAGAGCCTTTTTCAGACGAAAAACATGGTTAGGTAGTTTATGATCCACAAAACCTTTCGGTTGAGCCACATAAACTTCCTCATTTAAAAACCCATTTAAAAAGGCGCTCTTAACGTCCATTTGAAATAATTTGATTTTAAAATGACAAGCAATCGCAAACAATATACGAATGGACTCGAGTCTAGCTACAGGGGCGAAAGTTTCATCAAAGTCTATACCTTCTACTTGAGAGTAGCCTTGAGCAACTAACCTTGCTTTGTTCCTGATGATAGTACCTTCTTCATTTTTCTTGTTCTTGAAGATCCATTTGGTACCTATCACATTGTGTTGCTTCGGAGGCTTCGTCAATTCCCAGACTTTGTTTCGCTCGAATTGATGGAGCTCTTCCTGCATTGCTTTAATCCAGTAGTCATCTTGGAGAGCTTCATCAACATTCCTTGGTTCGATTTGAGATACATAGCATGCAAATCCGCAAACCAATTGTCTCCGTGTTCTAACTCCTTCTTGTGGATCTCCAATGATGTTCGATTCAGGGTGATCCTTGGAGATGCGTAACGTTTGAGGTAGAGGAGTAGACGGAGGTACACGAGATGATTCCTGCACATCAGATAAGCTTGAAGAACCGTTAGATGCATCATTATTATCGAAAGAATTGTTAGAAGAAGATGCATTAGCAGGTGTATCATCATCAAGAGAGATATCGAGGGTAGATTTTTCAGATTCAAAGTGAAAAGCTTCATCTACCTTAACATTTATCGATTCTACGATCGTCTTAGATTCTAAGTTAAAAACTCGATATGCTCTGCTGTTTGTAGAATAACCTAAGAAAATCCCTTCGTCACTTCGAGAGTCAAATTTTCCAAGATTCTCACGATCACGTAAAATAAAACACCGACTCCCAAAGATACGAAAATATTTGATGTTAGGTTTTCTACAAAACCAAAGTTCATATGGTGTATTCAATGTCCCCGGGCGCAAATACACGCGATTAATAACATAAACAGCAGTGTTCACCGCTTCAGCCCAAAAATAAAAAGGTAAGTTCCGGCTGTGAAGCATAACACGTGCCATTTCCTGTACGACCCTGTTTTTGCGCTCGACTACACCATTTTGTTGAGGTGTGTAAGGTGCAGAGAATTCATGTTTAATGCCATTAGAAGTGCAAAAATCAATGAATTTGGAATTTATGAATTCCCCACCTCTATCACTCCTAACTCGAGTAATCCTATCATTCTTTTCAGTCATAATACGATTGCAGATTTCGAGAAAAGAATCAAAGGTATCAGCTTTTTCTTTTAAGAATGCTACCCAAGTATATCTAGAAAATCATCAACCAATAAGAAAATATACCATTTACCTCCCAGAGATGGTTGACGAGTTGGCCCCATTAAGTCCATATGCAAAAGTTCCAAAGGCCGTTTTGTACCTATGTGGTTCAAGTTCTTGTGTGCAGTCCTAGACTGTTTTCCTTTTTGGCAACCGCCACACACAAGGTTTTGTTCAAAAGAAAGTTTCGGAACCCCCTTGACCACATCTTTGTTCGAAATTCTAGCAAGTTCCTTAAAGTTTATGTGACCTAGCCTTTCATGCCAAAGTGTTTCATTTTTCAAAGATGCTAGGTTACATTTTTCAGAAATCTTAGAGGAACTACATAACAATTGTTTTCTGATCTAACCCCCTTTAAAAAGAAAGCATGGTTCATGTCAGTTACAGTGCATTTATCAGATGAAAAATTAACTGAATAACCACTATCACAAAGTTGACTTATGCTTATGAGGTTAGTCTTAAGGCCATGAACAAATAACACATTATCTAGAACCGGGCCATCTGGAATAGCTACCGTTCCCTTTCCAACAATTTTGGAAGACCGACCATCTCCGAAAACAACAAGTCCTCCGGAGTTTTTCTCAAATGTTTGAAAACAGTTTTTATCACCGGTCATATGACGGGAACACCCGCTATCCAGGTACCAAGACGAACTATCATATGCATGCAAGGAAACATTGGTAGCAAGACAGGGAAAATTTCACCTTTGCGCACCCAAACCTTTTTGGAGTGCGTCGGTAATGATCGTGAAGTTGATCTCCTAGGTGAGAGCGTCTTGCTTGAAGAATTGCTGCTCCTTGATGATGTCGTCTTGAGCGGTGTACTACCAAGGCTCTTTTCCTTCAATTGAGTTGCAGTTGATTTTCGAGGAATAGCCTTTTTGGTAGTCATTGCAAGAGGTGCTTGAGGTGTGCGTTTGGCTTCCGTCTTGCAATTTCTCCTTATGTGCCCTGAAATGCCACAACGAAAACATACCTTAGGTCTTGACGATCCCGAGGAGGATGTAGTAGGCTTGTTGTCGTTGCTTGTCGTGAATTCCGGTGTCGGAGGAGGAGATACCGACTGAGGCACAAATACTGTCCCACTCGAACTTGGAATGTCTCCAGTTTGAGTGTATCCGAGGCCGAACTTATTTCTTTGACCAAGACCAAGAAGTCTGTCCAACTTACTCCTTCCAGAAGAAAATCTCTTTAAGTCATCCTTCAGTTGGCGTATGGTCTCCGTCATTTCCAATTTTTCCTGTCGAGCCTCGCCGTTGAGCTTCAAGAAGTAATTCGCTTTGTTCACCATATCCATATAATTCTTCTCGAGTTGCTCATTGGACTCTTGAAGGGAAACATTTGTTTTAATCAAATTATCCCTTTCCACTTCAAGATCGGTTGAGAGAGAGGTTACCCTTTTTACTTCTTCTTCGAGATCCTGCAATCTCCCTTTCAACCCCTTGTTTTGCTTAGCCAGTTTCTTTGAATCCCTCAAAAGCTTATGGTAGGCTAGAGCAAAATCTTCACCTTCAGAATCATCGATTCATCGTCCGTTGCAATCTTTTCAACAGAGGAGTTGGACAGTGAATCGGATGTACTTGCCATTAAGCACATGAAGGGAAGATGTGGTGGACGCGTGGAAAGCTGTCGCGTTGTCTTCTTCATCACTTGAGGATGACTCATTTGACGTGGAGTTGTCATCCCAAGTAACGACTTGCATCGCTTTCTTCTTAGCCGGATTCTTGTTGGGACACTCCGTTGAATGTGGCCGTAGCCTCGACATTTGAAGCACTGAACTTGTCCCTCAGAACTTTTCTTATCCTTTGAGAAGTTCTCTTGCTTTCTTGACTTGTGGCTTGAAAACCCTTGCCTTTCTTGGACTTTCCGAAGGATGAAGTTTTGCTTGGATTACCCCTTCGAAAGTTGCGGCGAAACTTCCTTGTCAAGAGAGCGAGCTGCTTCTCAAAGTCCTCCATAGAAAGGTTCTCGTCGTCGTCCGAGGAGGATGAATCCGCGTCTTCTTCTTTAGTTGATTTCAATGCGTAACCTGAAGACTTAGAAGAGGATGCCTTTCCAGAAGAATAGTTAGTAGGAAATGTCATTTCATAAGTTTGTAAAGCACCTACTAATTCTTCTACACGCATTTCGTCCGGGTGTTTAATTGTTTCAATGGCTGCGACCTTCGGGCGAAATCGTTCAGGAAGAGTTCTTAGAATTTTTCTTACAACTTTAAATTCTGGAATCTTCTCTCCCAAGTTAGCACATGAGTTTACGATATCTTGCAATCGTGTGTAATAGTCAGTGAAAGATTCATTCTCTGCCATAGAGATAGAGTCAAACTTGCTCGTGAGCATTTGCAGTTTCTGAATCTTCACTAGGTTAGTTCCCTCATGCGTAACTTGAAGAACATCCCAGATTTCTTTCGCAGTCTCACATGCCGAGACGCGAGAGAACTCAGTTTGTGACAAAGCATTAAATAGAGCATTAATTCCTTTGCCATTGTAAGAAGATAATCTATCTCTTCCTTGGTCCATTTCGACCTAGGTTTTAAGGTGCGAACATCATCTAAAATTTCAGTTGGATTAGACCATCCTAATTCAATTGATTGCCACACCCTTTCGTCGATGGAAATTAAAAAGGCTTTCATCCGCACTTTCCAGTACGCATAATTTGTTCCATCAAAGAAAGGGGGTCGATTGATGTTTCCACCTTCAACCATTGTTTACAACCCTATTCCCGCTCTGATACCACTTGTTGGGTTATAAGTAATTGGATCTAAATAGGGGAAAAAACACCTAGAGGGGGGTGAATAGGTGTAAACAATAAACACTCAAAAAATCATTGCGCAAATAAACCCAATGCGGAAAAATAAAAGAACACGCAAGATTTTTACGTGGAAAAACTCCAAACCGGAGTAAAAAACCACGGGACCGATAACACGGCGAAATCCACTAGAATTAACACACGTACAAGGTGATATACCGTACTCACAGACGACTCAACCTTTTTCATACGCTCCTAGTAGATCTTCCCGCTCGCTCCACGACGCTTCTCGAATCCACGATCCGCGCCCAACGCTGAATCCACAGCGTCCAACGTCGAGTCCACGACGTCCAACCGAATCCACGGTCTTCACCCAATGGCACGCTTCGAATCCACGAACGTACCTCGCTCCGAATCCACGAGAGCGGTTGCACCTTGAATCCACAAGGCCACGCGAGTCCACGCGCCGATTTTGGGGTAAATCGTTGTTTGTTTTGGGTGGTGATGATCCGCCGAATACTTAGATCAAAGATAGATCGGAAATACCATCTAAGTATTCATTGATTTGATTCTACTCAAAATGTGAGTATGGAAAACCTAGAATCAAATCAATCAATATAGATGAAGAAACATAGAATAAATCTATTGATTTCCTTTCTTCTCTATATATGTGGATTTTTCTTTTCGGCTATTTTCTTCTGTAATAGCGGATCCTGCGGATGCCCTAGAAAATGAATATAGGGCCTATTTATAGGTTAGAAACCATTGGAAGAAGATAGGAAACAAAAACTGCCTTTTCTGGAGATTTTTACCGACGGCAATCCGGATTGGAATTGACGATCCGGATTGCAGAAGCAAGAAAGACGATTTCCAGAAAATGCCTGTTCGGGATCCGGATCACAAAGTCCGATCCGGATCGTTCATACAGTTTTACCAGAACATCAATGTTCGGGATCCGGATTGCAAATCCTGATCCGGATCGAGGAAGCACACAGGTAAAACTAGTGTTCGGGATCCGGATCAGAGGATGCTGCGATCCGGATTGAACCAGTGTATGAACCAACACCTTTCGGGATCCGGATTGCCGAGTCCGATCCGGATCCTGAACATGTCCCATGTTCAGTTTTTGATGTTTATGCAATAAAAAACTCTTCCAGGTGTTTCTACACTATAAGAAGTATTCGGATCATCAAAAATCTTTAGTTAAACGTACCTGATCCTTTTGAATTCTTCTTTCTTGAGATTGAGGTATACGATCCAAAGTTTCTTCATCTTCAATCTTCAAGACTTAATACATTCACGAAATACGCCAACTCAAATTCCGTAACATAGAGGTCGCTTTGCGTGATACTAAGATAGTCCGATGGGACGCCCTGGTTGATACACTAGGGGACGCAGGCTTGACTAGACCCAATGTGGCAGTCACTGAGATTGGGTTATGTGAACACCTCGTGAGCGAGTGGATGCATAGCATGTTCTTAGTTGAGTATTTCCTTTGAACATGATACTTGAGGCATATTAGCTGTAGTTTCATTTCAGCTTTCATATTATCTATCTGCATACTATTTATTTTGCCTCCAGTAGACTTAGTGGGCATACCGTGGATATTAGTGACGGTACCCACTGGGAACTACCTTCTACAGTAGTTCTCACACCCGCTGCGGTGACAGTTTTCCAGAGATTGCTATTCCAGCTTGTGTTCGTGCGGAGACAGCTGATCGAGGTAAGGGCGTGGCCGAGTAGCTCCTTACCCTATTTACTTGAGAGTCAGAGTTAGATATACCCAGTGGTTTTTTTCTGATTCCACTTTTATACTGGACAGTCTGAGAGATCTGTATTTGTATTTATTTACATAGCGGGAGAGACTATGTATTGAGGATTTATTTTATTCAGATGTTCAGTTTTGATTCTGTAGCTACTAGTTTTATTTTCGCTCTGATACATGCTTAGCTATAGATCTTACTTGCAGGTTAGTCGCTTCATCTGTGCGGGGATTCCCGTGTAAATGGCAAATCTGTTGGCGGACCCGGGTCGCAGTTTCGACCGCGGGACGTGACACGCACACTTCGGAGTGGCACTCGAGGGGAGCGACCCACACGAGTAAAGTATCTCAGTAACAAGTATCATAAGTTTCATAATATAGTAGGACTGGATCACGACTTTGATCAAAATGGGAAAACCCATCCACTAAAAAAAACCCCGGTCCTCAATCAGATGCAATAGTACTCAATAAGTGGAAAACTCCGTCCACTAAAGAAATCTGATACCCAATCTAATGCACAAGTACATATCTGGTCAACCGCCCAATATCCGCAATCGCCGCAATACCCCATAATCCACAATCCACAACCTGGTACAACAACCAACACCCGGCCAACCGCCCAATATCCGCGGTCGCCGTAATCCCCTATCATCCACAATCTGGCACCATAACCAACATCCGGTCAACCGCCCAAAATCCGCGGTTGCCGCAATACCCCACAACCCACAATCAAGTCCAACATATCCCAGACTCGAAGTCTCGACTACACTATCCCAAACCCCTGCTCAAACCCGAGCAACAAGAATCACCTGACTAACGAATAAGGAGAAAAGAAGCAAACATGGTTTCTCCTAAGTCAAGTTTCAACATGATAGTGTAGCGATAAAAGATGGTCTATCTAGATGTCCATACAAGCATGCATTTGTCCTCAAGAAAGATAAAATGGAGTAATCACATATTAGCTCCACAAGGGTATAACTACATGCCAAACTCACTAACCAACAACACCTGTCCACAATCCAGGTCCATCCTAAATCATCAGAGTGATACCCGCACATAGATATGCCATGCTACCCCATCGAGTAATCATATCTCATAAAGGCTATGTGCTAGCATGGCATGCTAATAATCAAAAGAGTAATATTCCCTTAGGTAAGCTTTTCTTAATCATCATCAAGGATATATAAATCTTGCAAGTTTCCATGAGTCATAACATGAATAATTAACTTGTAGTTCCTTATACAATTATCATTCCTAAACTTACCCTTCAACCACATACATTGTACCCTGAACATGCATGCATTCTATCAGATAGAATTAGAGATCCGTCCACCGGTTCTGGGGACAAAGCAACCCACCTGAATCACTTTCCGCAGGCAAAGCCGAAGTCGGTGAAGTGCGCAGTCACTCGCTATCAAAATCCGCCGAAACTGCACCCTCGGTACTCAGTCGCACAAGCCTCTGCACCAACCAACATCACAACCACAACACACTAATCAATACCCCACACACATCAAACAGCGCTTGCTGTTTTTACCAACCAGCACAAAGAAGGGGCTTTTTCACCTGCGTGCATTTCTTCGAAAAATCCAAAAAAATCACGGTTGCGATCCTCGCGACGAGTAGATCCAAATCAAGTATTTATACACCTCGTTCCGACACCTGTAGGCCAAGTTACAGTCAAATCATTGCGGTATACAAAACTATCCACAACGCGCAATTCTACAGAAAATCAGCCATGAAGAAGCTTAAATATCACCTTCGAAGAGTCCTCCAAAAATTTCGATAAAAATATAGTCGCGTTCCTCACGAAGCGTAGATACCGATCGAGTCCTCACACGCCCTGATCCAATGCCCGTAGGCCGAGAAATCCCAATAATACTCCACCGTTGTCCCGTACCTTGCAGCAGTACAAGAGGGTCAAAAGGTGCCTCGGGAACACCACCAAAACCTAGAAACGGAGCGAAGTGATCAACACGGAAATCGAAGGCGTACCTCTCGTGAACACGCTGCCGTGAAAATCGGCTCAAAACTCCATCGGGGTAGTCCAGGGGGCCTCGCGCACCGAAACGCGACGGTAGAAGCCAAAAACAAAGGAGTGTCGAAGTGCGCCGCGTCGCAGAAAACGCCGATGTCGCGGCCTCCAAAAATACCCAAGATCCAAGGAAGGGTAGAGGACAAAGTGGGGAGAGCCTCTGCCAAAGAGAGGCTCTAGAAAATCTCCAAAATCGGCACAAAATGGCACCCAATGCTTATTTATAGGCTGAAATCCAAGAGAAAAATCCAGAGTTTGGGGTACATCTTCCGGGCGTCCGAAAGTTTCGGGCGCCAACAGTGCCGTCGATCCAGCCGTCCATCCAGCGGCGCCCGGATCAACCTCCACGTGACACGTCGCTACCGAACCAATAGCCGAACCCTCCACCCACGTTGCGCCGCGTGGCCCCCCGCGGGCGCTGACGCGTGGCGCGCCCACGCGCGGGAACCGCGTGTCAACGCCACGGTCGCCGCGCTGCCTGCCGCCTGACTTGCACGCAGCCCAAGGCGCCTGCCGTGCCAGCCCGTGGACCGCGCCCGCTGCACCACCCAACCGTCTGCCACCTGTCCACATCGCGCCAATGGGAAGACGCCACGTGGCACGCCGCCCCCGCGCACCGCGCTTGCACGCGCGCCTGCCCGCGCGCCTGCCAGGCCCGCGCGCTGCCCGCGCCCGCTCCCGTGGGCTGGGCCCACTGCGCCGCGCCTCTGCTCCGCCACGTGGCGTATGGCGCCAATCGGAAGCCGCCACATAGCACACCGTCGGTCCACCAGTCCACCGTGCACCCAAAAACACTAGAAATCTTTCGGGTGTCCGTTTTCGGGCGTTCGGACTCAGAAAAATACAACCAAATAGTCGATTTTCATCGTTTTTCCGCGCTGAATCCAAATCTAATGTCCGTTTTGCACAAAACCACTTCTAAAATTCGACGGGGCATCCGAATGCACTTGTGATCCATTTTACGCACTGAGTCCATTTCTTGGGTCCGATACGCGCACAAACATCTCCAACACTCAACATAAGCCTCCAGAAGCTGCTGATCAAACAGTAATCCTATTGCGGGGATCCGGGTCCTCACAGCTAGGCCATCGGTGGCTGATCGAGGTAAGGAGAACGCTGAGTAGATAGATCTCCTGTGAGGCTGAGAGCCTAACTAGACTTTTGGTGTACCCTCCACTCGGACTGTAGTTTTTTCTTTTATTTTGGGTCTGGCTTTGGCCAGCTGGTTGTACTTTTTTGGTGAGCTGGGAGTTTATTGTATTTATTACTACTTGTATTTTATTTTCAGTTTCAGTCTGAGATATTGTAGTTTTTAGTTCAGCTCTGTACTTGCACTCTTTTATTGCTTATCTTATATCTGAGCAGGTTTTCGACGCTTCGTGTACGTGAAAAATTTCGTGTGCACGGCGGATCTGTAGACCGGCCCGGATTCTGGTTTACACTCGGGGCGTGACCGGTATAATAATTCATATCACTCCTCAACAAGGCAACCCCATATGAGATCGTATACGGTCAATCACCACCCCTGCATGTCCTTTACTTTGCTGGAGATTCTTTAATGGAATCAGTGGATCGAACACTAGCCGCTACAGAAGCAGCTCTGCGAGTGATCAAGGGAAATTTAGCTAAGGCTCAAAATAGAATGCAACAAACTGCAAACAAGGGAAGAACAGAATGAGAGTTTCAAGTAGGAGATTGGGTCTATGTAAAATTGCAACCATACAAACAGCTGTCCGCCCGCAAGCATGCCTCTCAGAAACTATCCCTGCGCTATTTTGGTCCCTTTGAGGTGATCTCCAGAGTGGGCCATGTGGCCTATAAGCTCCAGTTACCGGAGACCACCAAAATACACCACACCTTCCACATTTCACAGTTCAAAAGGAAGATTGGAACTGTTCAAAAGGAAGATTGGAACTGGTCCCTCCTCTCCAACTATATCAGCTTTCATCAACTCAGAAGGACACTTACTGGTGGAGCTGGCAATGGTGCTCGATCGGCGTCTGGTCAAGCGTCGTGGAAAGGCATCAACGTAATTGTTAATTCACTGGCCCAACCAATCTGAAGAGAATGCCACTTGGGAGTACTTCACTGATCTTAAACGACCTTACCCGACTTCGATTCTTGGGGACGAGGATCATCTGGAGGAGGGGGTTACTGATGCACCCACTAATTTGGGATCAGCACTTCCTTTTTATTAAGAGGGAGTTCTTTAATACAAAAGCTGGATTAGTCTATATATATATATATATATATATATATAAAGGTTGTAGATTGAGCTGAATGAGCTCTCTTCGTTGTCTTCCTTCGCTGCTGGAGGACCGTGGGATCTCACTTAAGATGATGAATCCCCGGCGTCTATTATTTTCTTAACTACCCTAACTACTAGGCAGCCCCCGCACTATTTACATTCCAGATAATTACTTTTTTGCCACCCACCCTAGATATATAGAGCTAAACGTGTAATTAGCATTTGGCTTGAAAAATTAATAAAATTTCTCTTCTTCTTTCTGTCTTCCTTCCTCCCATCTTCTCATTTTTTCTCTCAAATGATCGGAGGTACTACCAGAGCTCATTCATGAGCTCTCTCCCCTGAGCCTAGCAAGTTTGGTTAGTATCAGATTACAGTTGTCTATAAGAAATAAATGTTTAATTCTCATGAATTTTAATTATAGATCTTGTAAATGTCGTGAATACATCCAACGAAATTGATTTTGATTTCTACTAATATGGTGCAAGACACCGGGGTAGATAATAATTTCTCCTGAAATATCTTTAGTAAATTTTTGAGTCAATAATTTCTCCTGACATATCTTTAGGAAATTTTTGAGTCATGACCGAAAACAGTTAAGTAAAATCCCGCAATAAAAACAAAAAGGAAAAACTGTTTGCATTCACTACATCAAATGAAACCATGAGGCACAGCAATCACAGCAGCTAACTTAAATAGGGCGCTAGAGATAAACCTAAGCAACGTCATAACAATTCGTGCCAATGAACTATCACGATCAGCAAACCTATAGTGCCATACTCTGTTGTGTTGTTGGGTACAAGGTGATCAAAACCCTAAAATCATTCCAATTAGCATGAGCGGAAAAACAAACAAGCGCTGCAGTCGGAACTAATAATGTTGACTTGACACGTGTCCCCAATTTCCTCTTCATATGGGGTAAAAGTCTCAGACAATCTTATTTCTGATGTCTTCTAGTTTCTTTAAAATTTCGCCTGGAGTTCGGTCCAGTTCATCAGCAATTTTCCTCTGCAAATCAGGTGGAAGGGCCGGAAACTGCTCGCAGAGATCACCATCGATAACATCCTATAGAATCAAAAGCATATTTACTTGAATATCATATCAAATACTTTGCAATAGCAAAATCCAAATGTAGGCTTACACAGTTTACCAGAAGGTATTGCTTAGGGTTATATTGCAAGTCAAAACAGATATAGGAACAGAAAAAAAGGGAAAAAGAGAAAATTGCATCAAGATCCGAGCTAGGTGATTTATCTTTACTAGTTAAAAGCTACAACCAAAGTTTAAAACTAAAATCATGGTCAATTCAAAGGCTAAATCAAATTACTTCAGATTCAGTGAATATATTTCCTCTGTATGGCCAGGCATAAATAAATATTGGGGACAACAAGGTACACTGTATATAACAAACTGACAAATAATAGTTCTAGTCTTTGTTCTCAAAAAAAAAAAAAAAATCCTAGTGTTTGTTTGGTTGGTACTTACGCATTGTTTTCTTATTTTCCTAAACTCGAATTCTGCGTGATTGAACAGACTAGCAAACAACCGACTGTTAGCAACCTACGCATACAGGTTTTGTTTGACAACAATGGAATATATATATATATATATATATATATATATAGAGAGAGAGAGAGAGAGAGAGAGAGAGAGAGAGAGAGAGAGAGGCTACTATGCTATCTATAGTACCGGAGCTCCGGTACTATAATCTCATTTTCGTTCTTAGGGTGTTCAAATCAATGATCCACGCCGTTAAAACTGATCTAAGATAATTAAAAATTTTAGGAAAAAAAAATTATATTTTTTCGACATAATTTACTTCATGATCAAACTATTTCAAAATTGTTAATTTTCAATGGCTACTATGACAGGTTTATAGTTTAATGGTGTAGAAGAATCTAAATTTATTCAAATTATAAAAAATATTTTAAACTATTTAAATCAAGATCAATATCTTTGATCTTTAATTCAAAAGTCATATCCTCAAATTTTAAAGATAGTTTAATTTTTATCGTTCATTTTAACATGATTTACTTACTAAGTAAACGATATGAAAAAAAATTAAAATTTTATTCCTAAGAACTTCATATAATCCTAGACAAGGATTTAAGTGTCGTAGCATGAAGTCGTGCCGAAAACTTGTCGGCACGGTACGTCACGGTGCGTGCCACGCCGTGCCAATGCGTGTCAGTCACAAAAAATATATATATACCGACACATAATGGCATGAAATATATATATTTTTTAGCAACAAAATATTCTTATTGCTTAGTATATATCTGTATCAAACCTTTTGAACTTTATTTAGAAAATTGCTTACTAGTTTAAAAAAAAAAAAAAGAGAGTTTTGAGTTGTGTCATCGGCACGGAGGTTGTATCGTGCCGATGTCTTGTTGGCACGATACGGCACGGTAGATACGGCACGTGCCGATGGGCACTTAAATCCTTGATCCTAGATTATATTTAACGGTATGGATCATTAATTTGAACACCCTAAGATTGAAAACGAAACTATAGTACCGAAGCTCCGGTAATATAGATAGTATAGGAGATATATATATATACATATATATATATATATATATATATATATATATATATATATATATATATATGGCTAAATTACAGAAAACCCCCCTATCATATCCCGCTTTTCCACTTTACCCCCCTGTCATTTAAAAGTCGACAATCTGCCCCCTCGTAATTACCGAATTGTGCAATAACCCCCCCGCCGTCAGTTGACCGTCAGTTGACCGTCAGTTTTTTTGAAAATATAATTTCTTATACCCAAAATACCCTTGGAAAATATTCTTTAAAAAAATAAAAAAAATAAAAAACAAAATAAAAAGACTTCGGAATAAATAAAAAAAAAAAAGAAAAAAGAAAAAAAAAAAAATAGGAGGGCATTTTCGTCAATTTACCATTTCCGTTAACGGCGTACTCCCCTAAAGACATTTCTGAAATTACGAGGGGGCAGATTGTCGACTTTTAAATGACAGGGGGGTAAAGTGGAAAAGCGGGATATTAGAGGGGGGTTTTCTGTAATTTAGCCTATATATATATATATATATATATATATATATATATATATATATATATATATACATATATATATATACATATATATATATACATACATACATATATATATATACATACATACATATATATATATACATACATACATATATATATATATATATATATAGATACATACATATATATATATATATATATATATATATATATATATAGTTAGGCGGGGGTGCTTTTATAAGCACGGAGCCCTCTGTGCTTATAAGTCGTTTTCGATGTTGGGACTTTCAAATCGACGATCGACTTCGTTAGATTTAATCTAGAGTATTTGAAGCATCTATAAAATAAATTTAGTGATTTTTCGATATCATTTGCCTAATGATCGAAAGGGCTCATGTAATATCTATACTTTAAATTTTGAAATTTGAATAAAAGTTTGAATTTTATTTTTGAAATTTAGAGATGGCGTCAATTTCATCATAATGAGGATAAATTCCTCGGAAATATATCACCGGTTTATTGGTGAACCAGAGCTGACGGGAGAAGTCAAGTCCGTTTTTGAATTCGCCGTGCCAATTGCACTGAAAAACATGAAAAATGGAGTTTGACGAAAAATCGCGAAATTGGAGATTTCCCTGTAATTGTCCGAAAAATTAATCAGTGAGATTTTCAGAAAAGTAAAATCGTCACTTTGACGACGAGGTCGAGCTGAGAACGATGGTGCGATCGAATCTTAAATCCGATACCCGAATCTCCAGTTGCACTAAAAAGCCTGAAAAATGGAGTTTGACGAAAAATCGCGAAATTAGAGATTTGCCCGTAAATCGTCCGAACAATTACATATATATATATATATATATATATATATATATATATATATATATATATATATATATATAGAGAGAGAGAGAGAGAGAGAGAGAGAGAGAGAGAGATAGGCTCCTATAGTATTGATAGTATTGGAGCTCCTATACTATAGTCTCATTTTCGATTTTAGAATATTCAAATCAACGATCCACACCGTTAAATATGATCTAGAGTATATGAAATTCTTAGAAAAAAAAATTTATAATTTTTCGACATAGTTTACTTTATGATCAAATTATTTCAAAATTGTTAATTTTCAATGGCTACTATTGCGAGCGTGGTGTCCCGATTGTCCCGGTTACCCGTGTGGCTTGGCTGCATATTTGGCGGCAAGAAAATACCTATTATTGGTGTTTAGAGTGCGTTGTGCATCAAACAGATGCCAAAAATGGACTAAGCGCGCAAAAACGGTCAAAAATAGCTATTTCCGGACGAAAAATGGCTTCCGGGTTTTCTTGTGTGCGCGGGTCTACAGAATTTGCGGTGCACCGGGAGCGCCGAACTCCCGCAACGCCACGTGTCGGCTGGGGATTAGGCGGCCCGGCCACGCATCGTGTCCGCGTTGGGCAACGTGCGCGGACGGGGGCACACGTCGCACTACTCCCTGGCGTGCGCCACGCAGCGTCGCGCTAGTGGCTGGCGCCCGCCAACAACATGGCGCGACGCGGCACCATCCGGGCCGTCCTCCCGTTTTGCGGGGGTGCCCGAATGGCCGCCACGCGGCGCCCCGGTTTGGGCGTGGCCTGGGGAGCGAGCCGGGCTACTACTGTAGCCCGAGACCTCTCTCTCTCTCTCCCCGGTTTTATTTTTTTTTCTTTCTCCTTTTTCTTTCTTTTCTCCTCCTTCATACTGTAGCTCTTTCTCCTTCTTCTCTAGCTGGTGCACCTGGGACTCTTCACAGCAGCAACATCTTTATCTTCCACAATTTCACCTCCACCATTGTTGGCCACAAGGGTGCTTGGGGACCATCTTCTTCCTCAAGTGTAGCACCACCATTAGTGCTGTTTTCGAAGCTTCACAGTCGCATTTTAGTGCAAAATTCCCCCAGACCTCATTTCTTGAAATTTCAAGCTGAAATTTGGAGGGGATGTTCACAAGAGGTAAATCTACAATTTTGGTATTCAACATTTTTCATGGGTCTTGAGATTTTTTGGAGTATTTTTCGTTTTTCTGGAACCATCACGCACAGATTTTGTGCTTGGACACCCTTGAGTAATTTTGAGTTTTCTCTTTCATACGAGCTCGGATTTAGGATTTCTTTAGCTCGATTCGCATTTACACTCGACGAGAAATCCATTGCCACCTTTCTTACTGGATTCGGAGCTCGTTTGTCCAGATAAATCCCGTCATCTTTCAGACCCTATAGTGCAGATTTTTACAGTGCAGATTTCTTATGGTTTCTTGGAGCAATGAGCAATTGTATGTGAATAGCTACGGGATTATTATGTTTTTTTGGGGATTTCTTTGTATGGATGTGTTATCAAGATGTAAATGAGCCATTTCATGTTGGAACTTAAGAGGAATTTCTTTTGGTTTAAGCTCTAAAAATCCTTGAACTCTATGCTTCAATTCAATGCCCTGTTTTTGGACAGCATGAGGTTATCTTGTTGAATGCTAATTATCAAGAGTACTTAATGGATTTTTGATGTTTGAGAAGGGTTTATGAGATTAGGAACACTATGTACCACTGTTTGGAACATTGTTTGGATGTATTTGTTGCTGAAATTTCCTTCCCTTATCACCTTGGATTATTGCTGAAATTTTGGACTTTACCGCGCAGCGGGTGTTGTTTCGACATTTGCGGCCAATCCAGGAGTCGGATTTGGGTGATTTCTGCACCATTATTTTCCTGAGTCGTCGAGGTTTCTACACGCCGAAATTCAGCTTGATCGGGCTTTGGATCGATAGTTTCCACGTGGGTTGTTTTTGTCTCCAAAATCGGCGGACGTTCTCCTAATTCTAAATGTTAGCAAGCATGCATTTTAAGTGTACAACTTGTATGTGGATTTGTAAGCATGAGGATTAATCTATATTATGATGATGGATGCTTACTTGACTTTTGGTACATGATCATGGATCTAAGATCTTATTTGTAGTAATGTTCATTTATGGTAAATGAAAGCCTTGTGATGTTTATGTTCATCCTGAGCTAGTTGAGTTCATGTGTTAGTGGAGTATGTTCTTGTGAGTTATGTTTAGTGGTTATAATGTTGCATTACCCTTTTTGATGTTTAACTTGTACCTTGCATGTTAGAACCCAGTTATTGTTTATCACATTTATAAATGCTAATATTGGAACTTTGACCTAGTACCCTATCATATGTTGCATGTGTAAACCAGACTAATAAAAAACTCTCATTTGGGCTAGGTTCTTTTATACTTTAGACACCCCCACACTCTACTTATTCATTCCTGGACATAGAGTTTTTTCTCGCCCGGATAGTGGGCCGAGTTGTCAGATTTTGTGGGATGCTTATCGCATTCGTGCCTGGGGGTCGAGTGGAGTCTGATAGTTGTGGTTAGACCAGTGCTATCGTTGGGAGCAGTTTGAGTTGACGGTGGGTCCGGACTGTCGAGTGTTTCCAGCCAGTGTGTTAGAGATGTGAGTTAGTCTTTGCCGATTTGATTGATCGTGGATTTGGATTATAGCTTGCATGAGCCATATTGAGCTCGACAGAAATGCGCGGATACTTTCCTCGTTGGGGTCGCTCCCCTCGAGTGCCGCTCTGGAGCTAGGCCTGTTACTTATCTTTTGCAGCTTGTTGACGCGGTCCGAGTAGGACCACCTACGTAATTCCTGACCCAGTGCGGGTATGTGGTTGTAGGGTAAGCACAAGTTTGACTGGACCCTATGTGGCAGTCGGTGTGATTGGGTTGATTTTGTGACTGGATCTCAGTAGATGCATCTTTTTCATCTGTACCACCCGTTGAGCATTGTTAGATAGAGACATGGTAGCTGTAGAATTATTTACTGCTTTTCACTTTTAGTATACAGCATTTGTTATCTTATGCCTCTAGTACACTTAGTGGGCAGACCGTTGGTCTGGGTGACGGTAACCACTGAGAACTACTGTTGATTGTAGTTCTCATACCCTCCGTTGGTGGCCATCTCCAGGAACTTCTTCTCCTGTTCCTGCTACCCCTGCCGCTGCATCATCTGACCGAGATAAGGGAGTCGCGAGCTAGATCCCTGCCTGTCCTGGAGAGAGAGTAGATATACCCCATTTTGGTGATCCTGTGTACTGTCAGAGGATTCTGTATTTTATTTTCAGTTGAGAGTTTATTTTGAAGAGACATATGTATTGTGAGGATCTGACATGTACTTTTGCGAGTTGTATTTATTTATTTCAACAGTTTACATTCCGCTCTGACATCTGTTTAGTAGTTAGTATTATCTTTTGCAGGTTGGTCGCTTCGTCTGTACGGGACTTCCCGTATGGAAGGCGGATCTGTTGACGAGCCTGGGTCGCAGTTTCGACCCCGAGGCGTGACAATGAGTTTATAGTTTAACAGTGTTGAAGAATCTAAATTTATTCAAATTTTGATAAAAAATACTTTAAACCATTTAAATCAAGTACAGCATTCTTGATCTTGAATTTAAAAGTGTTATCCTCAAATTTTAAAGATTGCTCAATTTTCACCGTTCATTTTGACATGATTTACTTATTAAGTAAACGATGTCGAAAAAAATAAAATTTTATTTCTAAGAACTTCATATACCATGGATCATATTTAACGGTGTGGATCGTTAATTTGAACACCCTAAAATAAAAAATAAGACTATAGTATAGGAGCTCCAATACTATCAATAGTATAGGAGCCTAACTCCTCTCTCTCTCTCTCTCTCTCTCTCTCTCTCTCTCTCTATATATATATATATATATATATATATAATTGAGCTCCTATGCTTATAAAAGCACAAAGTCATTGGTGCTTGTGAGTTTTTAGCCCTTGGATTTAGAAATGTGCGGTTAGGATAATAGTGCTCCCATAGAATTTAATGGGAGGTTGGTGGAATAGTATGATCAAAGGGATGAAATTAGTCAAAGGGTTAGATCTAGCGGTGGAAAACTTACAAGTACCATGTGCTTGGTGCTTTGAAAAGCACCGTAGCCGAACTCTATATATATAGAGTCCAGCTACTATCCTTTTAGGAGGACAAAGCCTTTTGTCCTCTTAAGTCGTTTTACATAATAGATATTTCGAATCAATGATCGAAACCGTTAAAGTTGATCTAAAGTATATAAAGCATCTAAAAACTAAATTAAAAAAAAATCATTTTCAAATTCATCGAAGAGTTGAAAAATGAACGGTCAAAAACAAATAACCTTGTGAAAATAGATGTTAGACTTTCCAAATTTATGATCGGAGTTATCAATCATTATCTAAGTAGTATAAAGAATTTTCTATCAAAAATTTATCCGGTTTGAATTGCTCTACACCGTTAAACAAACAACCGACTTATATTGTAGAATACCGGGATTTCGTATAGCGCACCGACCTCGCAAGATGGCGTGGTGCGGAGAAATCGCCTCGAGCATGTTCCTTATGTGTCTTCAGATGAGTTCGGGTTGAGTCAGACCGATGCGGAAGCCCCAGTTTGAATCGGAATTTTTCCGGGCATTGTGCGCCGATAGAGAACTGGTTTTGGGAAAGCACCGACTCCACAGTGGTGTGCAGAAAATTTGGAAATACTTGGAACATGTGTATTTTCAGATTACAGCGGAGTTCGGGAGGTTTCGGACCCGTGCGGAGGCCCCGAGGGCGAAAAGTGAGTTGACGGGGGGCTTTTGTTGGATTATTTAATTAATTAATTTAATTAGTTGAATTATTTGGGTTTGCTTGTGTTGTAGAGAAGGAAATGAAATGAGTGGATTATTGAGAAATGGAATTAAGGTGTGAGTTAGGATATTTTTTTTTGTAGTGCACCCCCCGCCCCCCCTCCTTATTAATTAGGCATCTCCTAATTAAGAAGCTCCACGTTATCATCTCCCTCACCTGTTGAAACAGAGGAAAAAAGAAAGAACAGAGGAAGGAGAGAAAGAGGGAAAAGAAGGAAGAAGAAGAAGAAGAGAAGGAATAGAGATGGACTGGATGAGCCTTGATGGTGGGACTTCCTCCTAGAAGCCGTGTGGACCGAGCGGTGAGCGCGACGAGCGGCACGCGCGGCGGCTTGTTGAGGTATGTTGCTGTTGGTTTTTTTTAGAGAGAGGTTGAGAGCTCGGTTGAGAGGGAGTGTGAGCTGGGTGTTGCTCTGGACTGCTTGTCCATAGAGGCTCGTGATGCTGGGGAGGCCGCGGCAGAGGGAGCCGCGCGCGCGCACAAGGGTGCGCGCGCGCGCCTGGCGCGCTCTGCTGCGCGGGTGTGCGCAGCAGGGCACCGCGCAGGCGCTGCGCAGGCGCCGCGCGGGCGCACTGCAAGCGCGCTGAGCGCGCGCGTAGCGGGCTGGGCCGCCGCGCGGCGGGTCCATGCGCCGCGCAGTGGCCCAGGGAGCCTCGTGGCAGGCTGCGGCAGCCCCTTGCGCCGCGCGGCGGGCGCTAGGCGCCGCGCGGCACGCGCCAGGGCAGCACGCGCGGCGGGCCTGGCGCCGCGCGCCGGCTGCAACAGCGCGGCCAGCGGCTGCAGTAGCGCGGCCGCGGCAGCGGCGCGCGAGCTGCAGCGAGCGATCGGCGAGCGTGTGGGCTGGTTTTGCCCCGTGTGTGGATGTTCTTTTTCGTGTTGTGTTTAGCCGATCTCATTGGGTTTGTCTGCAACTTTTCTTGGGTTTTGTTGACTTACAGGGCGCGGATTTGCTTCCGAGATTGGAGCCGACTGTGAGCAGCGCGCGCGGATTTTTTTCCTGTGCGAGGGCTGTGCATGTGGGTGCTATGGAATTGAGTGTGTCTTTGGTCTGGTGGTGCTGGTGCTTTGGCATTGTGTTTTGTGAACATGTTTTTATTTAAGCTGCAGCTTTGGTGTGTGAGTGTTGTAGGGGGCTGCAGGGTGTTGGTGTTGTGGTTTCCTTATGGCAGTTGTGATGGTAGTGTGTAAGGGTGGAATTAAGGGTTTTTGTATGTGTGGATATTGTTTAGAGTGTGCTGTTAGTGATGAGGTGAACTTAAATTGGGCTATGGACATTAATTATTGTATGCATTGGAGCTTGTATTTTAAGTGTAAGCTGCTGAAGTTGTGGTGGATTTTAGGTGGGCTGATGCTAAGTGTTGGTGCTGTGTGATGTGTTGGTTATGTGTATTTGGGCTGTGAGTGTGTGCAAAGGAATTGTGGAAGCTGCTGTGGATATTTTTGGAATGTAATAGAGGAGGTGATTTGTGAATAAGTGTGCAATCATTTTGTAGTATGCAGATTTTTATGATGGACTTGGATTTATGTAAATTGGATGTATGTAATTAGAGCTTGGACTTTAATTATGAACTTTTGGGTGGTGGACTTGGAACAAGCTGTGAGCACTTGGTGTGCAGTAAGCTTGTGGCAGAGGTAAACGCAACCGCGCGCCGAAAAAGCAATTTCAGCAGATCCTTTTTGAGCTAGCCGCACTTCACCAACTTCAGCGTTTGCCTGCGGAAAGCGTTCCAGGTGGGTTGGAATTTCTTCAAGATTTATGGAATGCCCTTTAAAGCTATTGAATGCAAGTTGATCATGTTATTATGTTATTTTTTTTCCCTGTAATTAAATCTGATAGTTGCCTGGGTTTTTCTGGAAAATCCATTTAAGCCCCAGATTATTTTTAGCATACTCATGACACTATATGACACAAGGTTTTATGTTCTGTTGGCCTCATATATGCACCTAGATCGTTTTAAAAATCGAGAAAAACCTGTTTGAAAGAAAATTAGCCTTTTCAAAGATGGTTTTTAACTTATGAGTTCGCCAAAGGTATGGCATAGGTTCAGGGTGCTTCTGCCCTCGTGCCTGGGGGCCGAGGGGTCTCTTTTTGAGCTTTTGAGATGAGTTTTAGTGTCATTTGAGTTTTGAGCTTTTGATGAGATTATTCTAGATCATGGGATGTGTTTCTGATTTAGTGGTGGAGGTGGTTCTCCCACTTAGTTTTGAGGATTTTGGGGTTCCGGCAGATCGAGTCGTGGAGGTTTCCCGACTCAGCCATGGTCGTGCATTATCAGATTGAGTCGTTGAGGGTTCTCCGACATAGCTGTGAGAGTGTTTGGGCTATTCATGATTGAGTCGAGGCTCTTTTTCCGACTGAGTTGTGCCTTCGAGCTTTGAGTTACCGATCTGTTTGATCGTGGATTATAGCCTGCATGTGCCGCATATTGAGACAGTGAGACAGATGTGATACTTGAGTTCGGTGGGGTCGCTCCCCTCGAGCTACGCCCCGGGTGCGATGATGATACCGAGCCTGACGAGGCTGCGATGTATGCGACTAGTTGATACACTAGAGTTCGCTTGTGATAGTCCGTGTGGGACGCCCTACGTAAGTCCCGTCCCAGTGAGGATGAGGTGGCAGTAGGTTTGGCGCAGGTTTGACTGGACCCTATGAGGCAATCATTGAGATTGGGTGACATTGAGAGAGTGATGGCATAGCATGTTCGTTGATGAGTTTCCCTTTGAGCATGGTACTTGAGGCATATTATTAGCAGTGTTAGTGTATGCATAGCAGGGTCAGAGTAGAGTTTCTTCTACATGATGTTGTTACTTATTAGCTGTAGTTCCTTTCCTGCTTTCCTTTTATCTATCTATCTGCATACCTATCTGTTTTGCCTCCAGTAGTTAGTGGGCATACCGTGGATATTGGGACGGTACCCACTGAGATCTGCCTTCTGCAGTAGATCTCACACCCGCTGCGGTGACAGGTTTGAGGCAGCTGTTCCGGCTTGGTTCGCACGGAGACAGCAGATCGAGGTGAGGACGCGGCCGATTAGTTCCTTACCAGCATTGAGAGTCTGAGGTAGTTGTACCCGGTGTATTTTATGATTCCACTTTTGTACTGGATTTCCGAGAGACTTGTGAGGATTGTATTTATTTCTTATAGCTAGACAGACTTTGTATTGAGGACTTTCTTTTATCCAGGTGTTCTGTTGATCTCTGTAGCTATTAGTTCTTTTTCAGCTCTGATACATGTGTAGCTTTAGATGTTTTTTGCAGGGTAGACGCTTCGTCTGTACGGCAGTTTCCGTACAGATGGCGGATCTGTTGGCGAGCCCGGGTCGCAGTTTCGACCACGGGGCGTGACACATATAGGCCGTCAAAAACTATCAATTTTGTGATTCTTTGATCACTACGTAAATAATTTTTAAAATTTATAAAATTTAATTTTTAGGCACTTTAAATACTCTAAATCAACTTTAACTATTCCGATTATCGATTCGGAATTCCTATCATGTAAAACGACTTAACAGGACAAAGGGCTATGTCATCCTAAAAGGATAGTAGCTGGACTCTATATATAGAGAGAGAGAGATAGAAATAGGCTATTATACTATCGCTAGTACCAAGTCATTGGTGCTATCAAGTTTTTAGCCCTTGGATTAAGGGATGTGCGGTTAGGATGATACTACTCCCCTAAGGTTTAGTGGGTGGTTGGTTGAATAGTATAATCCAAGAGATAAAAATGATCAAAGAGATAGATCTAACGGAAAAAAAAATGGTAGCACCAATTGCTTGGTGCTATCGATAGCATTCCAGTCGGACTCTATATATATATATATATATATATATATATATATATATATATATATATATATATATATATATATATATTGAGCTCCTATGCTTTTAAAAGCACCAAATCGCTAGTAATTGTGGGTTTTCGGCCTTTGGATGAAAATTTGTAAGGTTGGGATAATAGTGGTACCCTAGGTATCAATTGGTTTAGAAATGTGTTTTTTTGTTATTCTTGGGATAGGTACAACTTTAGGGATAAGCAAGAATAAGACTAATTTTACATTTGGATGAAAATTGAATTATTTTCGAAAATAAGAAAAATAGTGTTTGGATAGTTAAATAGGAACAATACAAATAAAAATAATTATAATTTTAAAATAATAATACTAATATAATTAATTAACATCAAAATATTAATTAAATAATAATTTAACAAATAAATTAATTAATTAATTAATCATGAATACTATTACATAATCATAAATATTAATTAATAATTAATAAATTAATTAGGGTATTAATTAATCGTTAATTAATCAACCATGAGTACTATTAATTGATAAATTAACTAATTATATATAATTTGATAAATTAACAAATTAATTTAATAAATTAATAGGTTAATAATTAAAATTAATTAGTTATATTGGTCAAAATATTAATTGGTTAATCAATGTAAATATTAGTTATTGCATAAACACACTAAATAATTAATTTTTAATTAGCTAATTAATTATAAATAATAAACTAATTACTCAAATATTAATTAAATATTTATTATAGTAATAAATCAAGTAGTTACTTATTTATCTAGTTAATTAGTTAATAAACTAACATATAATATATTAAGGGTATATATATAAGTAATATTTTATTATTTAATTACTAGAGGTATAAAAGAAAGGAATTGTTGTTTCACATTCCACCCACTTAACGGGTTATTCTAAGAAAACCCTTTAAGAGAGGAACAAAAAAAAATTTGTTTGGGCATAAAGGGTGGAATAAGACCTTTATTCCTCTTATTCCTCCTCTTGTTCAAGAATCCAACGGTGCCCTAGGGTTTAGTAGGTGGTTGGTGGAATAGCATGATCTAAGAGGTGGAATTGATCAAAGCGATAGATCTAACGGTGGAAAACTTGCAAGCACCGAATACTTGGTGCTTTAAAAAGCTCCATAGCCGTACTCTATATATGTATCGTGACACTCCTGGATCGGGCCCAAATCACCGAGAAAGATAAAAGGCCACTTGTTGATGAATTCGGAAGCTTTGGTGAGAGTAGACTGGAAAAGGATTGTGCAAATGAACGAGGATAAAGACCTGAAACAAAGATCGAATTACTTAGAACTAAATAGGAAAACAGTGTAGATAGGATGATCAATAAAGGCTTCAAAAATAAGAGAAGGATGTCAGGCCATACAAGAGACCTAGATAGAGAGCTAATAATCTTTAAGCAGGAATGCAAAGCCAAGAAGCTAAGGGGCAATCAAATCGGCTGGGAATGGGTCTCTGATCATCGTTGACTCTACCTCGCGTGAGAGTATAGAGGTAGTAGTGGAATTGACTAGATTGGACCCCATAATGGAATGTACAAATGCACATCACAATTATTTTAATAGTTATCTTAAATCAATATAAATTTGGGCATCATATTTATCCAAAAATTTACAATAAAAATTCATATTTAAGAAAAGGCTAAAATACAGAAATACCTCTTGTAAATACTCGTATTTTTACTGTCCCCCCTGAATTTCAAAAACCTATATTTTACTTTTTTAAAATTTTAGAAAATATTTTCAGAAGGCTACGGCGTTAATAGAGAAGATGAAATGGCCAAATTGCCCTTGTTCTATAAAGAAAAAATAATAATTTTTAATGTATTTCTGTCATTTCACGAATATTTTCAGTATAAATTATAAAAAATAAACAAAATAGTGACGGAACCCTAACGAAGGGGGGCTAAATGCATCAACTTAAATTTTTGAGTAGGTAAAATGTAGATGTTTGAAAATCAGGGAGGAAATGAAAAAGCGAATATTTATAAAAGGATTTTCTGTAATTTAGCCTTTAAAAAAAAAGTAAGTTCTTCTGTTATCTTTTATTCGGTGTTTGAAAAGACGTGAGGTGCAAAAAGACGCAAATGCCTTTTAGAGCCTAGGCGCAAAGCGCACCGCGAGGCACGCGCCTCAAGAAAGAGAGACGCACGTCTCAAAAATGAGAGGCGCACTTTCATTTAAAATAAAACACTCTTAACAAGCCTAATTTAAATTGATATTTTATATAACAAAAATTTCAAAATAGCCATACAAAAACAAAATAACCATAAAAAATAAAAAAAAATCACATGCATAAATGTTCTCAAACTAAAAAAAAAAAAAAAAAAAAAAAAAAATCAACTTTCAACTTAAAAACGCTCGCAATCTATATTGCCATTGGGGAAAGAAAGAATGACCAAGAAGAAAAAGGATGAAAAAAAGTCTTTATTGCCACTAGTTGCTAGCATAGTCCCTACTCTCTCTCTCTCTCTCTCTCTCTCGTGTGCTTTTAGAAGCACAGAGCACTTCGTGCTTCTAAATCGTTTTCAATGTTGAAACTTACGAATCGACGATCGCCTCCGTTAGACTTGATCTAGAATATTTGAAGTACCTAGAAAATAAATTTTGTGATTTTTCGATATCATTTGCCTAATGATCGAAGTGGCTCAAACTCAACGGCTGAAAATAAAAATCTAACAAAATGTGATGATATGATACTAAAATTTTAGATCAAAAGTATTGATGTTGTTTTATATAGTACAAAGAATTTTCTATCAAAATTTTACGAGATTTTGATATTTCTACACTGTTAAACTTGCAAACAGCTCACCACGACTATTAAAATTGCTGATTTTGAGCCATTTTGATCACTTGACAAATGATATCGAAAAATTGCAAAATTTACTATCTAAGCCTTTTAAATACTGTAGATCAAGTTTAACGGAGTCGATCGTCCATTCGAAAGTCTCAACATCGAAAACAACTTGGAAACACGGAAGCCTCCATGCTTCTAAAAGTACACAAACCTAGCTCAGAGAGAGAGAGAGAGAGAGAGAGAGAGAGAGAGAGTCCGCCTACTATGCTTTTAAAAGTACCAAGCAATTGGTGCCTGTAAGTTTTCTACCATTAGATCTATCCCTTTGACTAATTTCACCCTTTAGATCATGTTATTCCAACAACCATCTACTAAACCCAAAGGGCTCACTATCAACCTAACCGCACATCCTTTCATTCAAGGGCTAAAAATCTACAAGTACCAATGTCTTGGTACTTTTAAAAGCATAGGAGCTCAATTATATATATATATATATATATATATATATATATATATATATATATATAATTAGGCTGGAATACTATCATTAGCACCAAGTCATTGGTGCTACAATTTTTTAGCCCTTGGATTAAGGGATGTGCAGTTAGGATGATAGTGGTCCCCTAGGGTTTAGTGGGTAGTTGGTTGAATAGTAAAAATCCTAGGGGACCACTATAATTCTAACCGCACATACTTTCATCCAAGGGCTGAAAACTTGATAGCACCAATTGCTTGGTGCTATCGATAATATTCCAGCCGGATAGTATATATATATATATATATATATATATATATATATATATATATATATATATAGATAGAGAGAGAGAGAGAGAGAGAGAGAGAGAGAGATGAGTTGGAATACAATCGCTAGCAAACGAGTCCCGTTGCTACCGATTTGTTTTCGATGATGTTGCTTCCGAATCGACGATCGACACCATTGATAATGATATAGACCACTAGAAGTACCTAGAAAATAATTTCATGTTTTTCCAATATTGTTCTCTTGTGCATTAAGTGGACACCAAAATGAACGGCTAAAAATAAATATCCTTCAAAAAATCTTAATAGAATTAATGTAATCGAGACCAAAACTATAGATCTTGTTTTGAATAGTTTAAAAAAATTCTAACCAAAATTCAACTAATTTAGATTTCTTTACACCGTTAAACGAGCAAACACCTCATATCAACTATTAAAATTATAAATTTTGCAACCCTTTGATCATTAGGTCAATGATGTCGAAAAAATTTGAAATTTGATTTCTAGATACTTCCGGTGATCTTGATCACGTTCCACGATGTCGATCATCGATTCAGAGGCAGCATCATCGAAAACAAATCAGTAGCAATGAAGCCCATTTACTACTGATAATATTCCAGCTCGACTCTGTGTGTGTGTGTGTGTGTGTGTGTGAATAGTGCACCATAATAGTCCAACAACACTATCAATAGTATTGAAAATAGGTCACCCTATCAACTTTTAGCCCTTGGATCCATAATAGTACCACCACCAAATAGTAAACAGTAGGCATCCAAAGGTTAAAAAGTTGGTAGCGTGCAAAATTATATACTATCTATATATAGTCCACCTACAACACTATCTATGTATCACGGACACTTCTATAAGCCTCACGTGTCCGTGTCGAACGTGCGTGTGTCTGTGTCAAACTCATGTCCAATCTGGACACTTCTTGGACGCTAGTTCAATCTCGGTCCATAGCATAGACAATTAAAAAAGTAAATATATTTTTTTATTTTTCTCTTTTTATGAATATATAATGTAAGATTATAAATATTTTAGCTTTTTGATGAGTGCATACAATTTTTTTTGGACAATATAAATAAATTATGTATGGTGTGGCATGTCGTATCCGTGTCCTAATTTTTTGGAATCTACCGAGTCTCCGTGTCAGAGTTGTGTCGTGTCTCGTGTCCTCTATCAGTGTCCATAATGCTTATATAGTATATGAATAGTGCACTCTACCAACTTTTTAGCCCTTGGATCTATAATAGTTGCAACCACCAAATTGGTAAAACCCTAGGCATCCAAGGGCTAAAAAGTTGATAGCATGCAAAACTATAAAGAGTCTACCTACAATACTATATATATATATATATATATATATATATATATATATATATATATATATAGAACTAGGCTACTATACTATTAATAGCAACGAGTCATTGGTGCTATTAGGATTTCAGCACCTGGATAAAAGGATGTGCGGTTCGGATGATAGTGGTCCCCTAAGGTTTAGTGGGTGATTGGTATATATATATATATACACACACACCAAATACTTTGTGCTATCAAATTTTCTGCCATTAAATCCAATGGTAAAAAATTCACAAGCATGGATTGTCTTATGCTTTTAAAAGCATATAAGCTCTCTCTCTCTCTCTCTCTCTCTCTCTCTCTCTCTCTCTCTCTATATATATATATATATATATATATATATATCTGGGAATTAAGTGCCGCCCGTGCCGAGCGGCACGGGCCGTGCCCCTACAATAGAGGCAGGGGAACGGTACGGAGGGAAGGGGGGGGGGGGGAGGTATCTAACCCCGCCCCCCCGGTCTCGGCGATACCCATTGGGTATCGCTAGAGACAGAGCGATACCCAATGGGTATAGCCCGTGCCGTGCCGAGCGTGCCAAATTTTTTTTTTTTTTTTTCTTTTACACATGGTTTTACAGTAAACACATAGTTAAATACTTATTATACTTATAAATTTTATTATTATATTATTATTTTTATTTTTTATGAGGTATAGTTGTACTTTATATATAAAAAAAAAAATTATCAATATGTTAATTGGTGAGTATAATAAGCTATATATAGCTAATATTCATAATTTTTTGACTACACATTTCAAAACAATATTATAAGAGCTTATTGAGAACAAAAAAAGCAAAAGAAAAATCGTGCCAGAGCGTGCCACTGGGAGGTCATACGTATCCATCCGCACGCAAGCGTGCCACGTGTCGGCACGGAAGCGTGCCCGTACCGTACCGTGCCAGGCGGAGAGCGGCACGCCCCGTGCCACGGCACTTAATTCCTTGAGATATATATATATATATATATATAGTGGAGCTAGAGTGAGTACTAGTAGCTAGTAGTAGTAAGTGAATAATGTTTACCAACATTTTTTATCCCTTAGATGCCTAGGGTATACTATATACATACATACATATGTGTATTAGTAACCACTCTTACGTTCTTTTCTTTTTTTGGTAAAAATTTACTAAGCCTCAACTATATGCCATTTTGAAATAGGCCCCCTGACCTTTTTTTTATGGGCACAACTAGATTTCTTTAGTTAAGTTAAAAATTTGCAAAAATTGATTGGAATAATTTATTAGCTATTAATTGTTCTAATTTTATTTGGAAAGAGGTATGATTACAACCGTTAAATTTAAAGAAATTACATATGAATTTAATAGAATCCACAAGTAAATAGCCTAAAGTCGCTCAGATAGAACCAAAAAGAAAAAGTCAAGGGCCGCCAATACAAAAAAATTTAAGTTGAGGAAGCTATTTCAATGGCCTATAGTTCACAGGGTCTCCATACACTCCTACACAACCCTACCTTCTATTAAAAACGTGTGCTAATGGCTAAGGCACATTGCAAGCTAACCAAGAAGAAGAATACAGCATCCCATCCAGCAGCACATAAAGCGGCATAGAATTCAAGTTAAACGCTTTGTTCAGATCAAGGTTCGAGGTGCCGTGGCACTGGGGCGTGCCGCTCGCCGCCTGGCACGGTACAATACCAGCACCCTTGCGTGTCAACACGTGGCACGCTTGCATGCCGATGGTGGCACGCTTGCGTGCCGATGGATACGCATGACCTCCTAGTGGCACGCTCTGGGACGTTTTTTTTTTATTTTTTTTGTTCCCAATAAGCTCTTATAATATTGTTTTGAAATGTTTAGTCAAAAAATTATGAATATTGGCTATATATAGCTTACTATACTCGCCAATTAAAATATTGATATTTTTTTATATGTAAATTACAATGGAGTTTTTTTTCAAAATAACCCTCTAAAATTTTATAATTTGCGAAATAATCTTATCAAAATTTTATTTGTAAAACTAACCCTATTTTTGCCATATTCTAAAGACGGTGGATCGCCTTTAGCTATAATTTTCATGATTAAGTTAATTTCAAACTAAATTACAGAGAGATACGTATGAGTTATGAGTTAGATTTTTAAGAGATTTAGGTTGTTATTGTAGAAAGATAAGATAAAATGAGAATGTGGGTACCGATTAGATTTTAAATATTTACATTGTTATTATTCATTAACTAATATAAGAAGGAAAAGAGATAAAAAATATTTTTAATCATAAAACCTATATCTTTAAAAGATTTAGATTGCTATTAGTTAGTAAATAATAACAACTTAAATCTTTTAAAAATCTGATTTATAACCACATTCTCATTTTATCTTATCTCTTTACTTTTTATATTAGTTAGTAAATAATAATAATCTAAATCTCTTAAAGATGCTCACATTTACTAACAACCTAAATTAGTTAGTGAACAAAATAACCTAAATCTCTTAAAGATTAAAATAAAAAAACAAAAAATATGTACCGTACAATATGTGATTTTTTTAAAAAAATAACAAAAAAAAATATTCTACGCATGTGATTAAAAAAAAAAAAAAAAAAAAAAAAAAGGAGGAAAAACTTCCGTGCCGCTCGGCATGGCACGGCGATACCCCATGGGTATCGCCATGTCTCGAGCGATACGAGACGCGAGGGGGGGGGGGGCGATACGGGGCGATACCCACCCTGTATGTATTCCTTGGTTCAGATGAAGAGAAGTTAAATGCTTTGCTCAGATGAAAAGAGTGAGAGAGAAGAGAAGGGAAAGGAAAAGAGAGAAAGCAAGAGAAGAAAAGAAGAGAAGTTAAATGCTTTGCTCAGATGAAAAGAGTGAGAGAGAAGAGAAGGGAAAGGAAAAGAGAGAAAGCAAGAGAAGAAAAGAAAGGAAAATAACTCTCCTCTATTTGTCGGATGTGCAGAAAAGGAAAGAAGAGAAAATGAGGTTTTGATAATTGTTTTCTTCTCTCCCTCCCTACCTCCCTCCACTTTTGGAGAGAAAATAAAATGAGCCTTCAAGATAATCATTTTCTCTCCTTTTCTCTCACTTCTCTTACATTCTTGCCTAAAAGTTCTATCCAAAGGAGAGAAAGTGATATTCTTCCCTAGCTTCCTTTTCTTTCCTATCCTATTCTGTCAATCCAAACAAAGCATTTGAAAACAAAACCAACAGAAAAATATTAAAAAAACGAAGAAATAGAAGCGTAAAACAAAGGCTCAGCTATTAAGAGGTTAAGCTCTTACCTTGACTGGAAAGTAAGCAGATCTGAAGGCCATGTGATCCCTTCCACACAAAGGTGGATGTTCCTGCCTCATGTGCATCTCCAAGTGAGAGAAGAAATCAACATCTTCACGAGAGGTGAAAGCAAGCAACGCCCCCAAGCTACCCATGACAGTTCCAAATATAATGCAATCACCACCTCCTGGTATCAGTGAGGCCTTCTGCAAGCACGTGACGACATCACCTACATGGTACTGCACAATCTCCTCCACTTTGTTGGGAGCACCGTTCAACTTGCCTTGCTCCCATTTTATCTTGCCCCCAGTTGGATCTTCTTCAATCTCGTCTGACACATCCTGCGGTAGTCGCACAAAGTACACATTCCCAAATTTGTCTGCTCCCGCCACGGTGTCGAAGTCTATGTGATGCGATGCTGTAAGCCATCTAGGAACAGAATCATCTGCAAATATATACAGTTGGTTCTCATCCCGTCTATACTTGCAGTAATGGAAAGACTGCAGGGGAAAAGAATAACAGAGTTATTACACAGCATGTGCAAGAAAATTGGAGAATAAGAGTGATCTAAAGGAAATTAAAACAAAATAGAAAAGTACTCTATCCACCCATCAACACATCCTTGCACTAATAGCTAATAAATTCATAAATTGAATAAACTACTTTCCTTGTTTTCAAGTTTTCTATCATTACTAACTATTAACAATGAGTATAATATCAAGAACAAGCACCTTATCCTATCTACTTGAGATTAGCTCAACAACAGCACTGCCTTCTCAGCAACTTGAGGCATAAAGCTTCGGATAGTATGGAAGCCAGGGAAAAGGAAACAAAAGTTAGCTAAGAATAAACAAAAGATTGTACGGATCAGGTTAAATCAACTTGAGTGGATCTTTCCAAATGCAATAATGAGTCAATAACATGCAAAGAGCCATACTGATACACAACAAGCTGAAAAAATTATCATATAAAAGTTAGTAATTGATAACTAGGCTAACCGATAGGAAAATCATTCACACAACAATTAAGACAACCAAGGATGAAAGCCCAAAAAATATGTAAACTGCCATTTAGGAGACCAGGAAGCCAAATAAAGTAAACATTAGGGTTATACCCTCTCTCTCTCTCCCTCAATAACCCTCTCTCTCTCTCCCTTAATTCGCAGAGTTAATGTTAGAAGGGTAAAAAAATATATCAATTAATACAATTTTCTTGCTCTTAGTTAAGAGAATTTATGTCCGGAAAAAAATCAATTAGGACAGGCACATTTGCTAGACTCCTGCCGAGTTATCTGGAGTTGCCAACAACTCCAATTCTACAATATTGACTTCTTTAAATATGAAACAGGCGGAAGGAACTATATTAAAGAGAATTTACATTGTATGCAGTCAAACCAGCGTTTGAAAAGGCCCACCTAAGGCGCGCGCCTCGGCACAAGGCGCGCGCCTCAGCGCCTCAGGGCATGAGGCGCGCGCCTCAGACGCACCTCATAATATTTAAATTTAATGGTCTAGGGTTTGGATTTTCCGGTATTAAATTTTTTCAATATATATTCTAAAATGTTAAGAGATTAAAAAAAAAAAATCTAATTTGAACATTTTCTTTCTTTTTTTTCTTGGTCGTTCTCTCTTCCCCCAATGGCAACAAGGCATCAAGTCAAGCGTTTTTAAGTTGAAAGTTGAGACAAAAAAATTTTTCCTTTTAGTTTGAGAACATTTATACATGTGATTTCTTTATTTTTTTATGGTTATTTTATTTTTGTACGGCTATCTTGAAATTTTAAATATAAAATATCAATTTAAACCAGACTTGTTAAGAATATTTTATTTTTATTAGAAGTGCGCCTCGCCTTCTTGAGGCGCACTGCGAGGGAAAGGCCTTTGCGCCTTTTTGCGCCTCACGACATTTCAAACACTAAGTCAAACTAATCATGCAGAACATAAACAGAAAACACATTTATGTTGCCCAACTAATTTCTACACCTAACCTGAAACTTTTCAAGCTACAGCTACATCACGTCAAGACATTCATTGGTAGTAAAGAAGATTCTTCTAAGAATTTTAAAGTTCAAAATGTTAGTTGTATTTAAAATGAAACAATAAATACAGCAAGAGATGGTAAGATTATGCTAAACAATCATCAGCTTCTTTGTTATCCAGATTGAGTAGTCGAAAATGACGACACGTTTGGTTCAAAATAGGAAATGGAATCGGAATCGGAATCGGAATGGACAGGAATCAAAAACGGAATGATAAAACCTCCTAATATGTTCGGTTTAGAAAAAAAACGGAATCAGTATTGTTGATTTCAATTTTTAATATTTAAAAAATTTTGATTATCAAAAAATAATTAAAATATAAAAATAATTTAAAAAGAGTTTACACCTCAAAACATAAAATTAAATTTCTAAATTAAATTCAAATTAAAAGTAACATATTAAAAATTTACATCAAAATATCAAAATGATAAGCCAAAATTTTAAATGTAAATTTTTTAAAAATTTAAAATTTAAAATATAAAATTGAGTGGGCAATTCAAAATATAAAATTAATTTTTAATTTGATTCAAATTCAAACTTATAATTAAATTTAAATTTAAATTTAAATTTAAATTTAAATTTAAATGTAAAGATCAAATTTATATTTTAATTTAATTTCTAAATCAAAATCTAAAATTAAAATTTTAAATTCTAAATTTAAATTTATATTTCAATTAAAAATTAAAGTCAAAAAATAAAATTTAATTTTAAATATAAAATACAATTGAGACATTTTCGTAAAGTATAATATTTCTGTCTGGATTCAACTTCCAATCTGGCCTCCTAGGCTGGATTGGAAATAAAGGTCACTATAGGGATTCCCATTCACCCAGGAATCGGAATCAGAATGGGACTCCCACATACCAAACACCCACAAACGGATTCGTCCATTCCGATTCCGAATCCTGGGTGACAAAGGGGCGAGCCAAACACGCCCTAAAAATCTTTGTCTATTATCAGCTATACTAATGAAATATGCTTTATTATGTTGTAGTAAGTCAATTTTTCACAACATCACATAGTTTCCTTCGTAGCTCTTCGTAGGCAGCAATGGTTTGTTGGCAGCTAGGGGCCTATTTGTTTTACCAAAAATGGACTTTGGGTTGAAATAGAGTTCAAGTGAAAATTACTTCTCTCCCGCTGTTTGTTTCCATAGCTATGAAGGTGAAGTTTCTCCAATTCTGCTGTTTATTTAGGAGAAAGTGAATGGCATAAAAACTACAATTTATATATAAATAATAAATAACTTGATAAATAATAAATTATAATGTACTAAATAAAAATATATATAATTGTATCCCTAGATAATTAAAAAATGTACTCTAAAACAACTAAATTAAATTTTTTATACATAAATTATAATAACACAACAATAAAATCATAGAGTAAAAGAAATATTAATACTCAACGAATCAATTTTCATCATATTGTAATTGTATAAACTAAATGAATGAGATACTTAAACATAACTATCCATCACATTTTAAACATGTAAACTAAATAAAAGAGTAATTAGTATCACAATCAAATATATTAAAATATAGCTAGCATTACCCATTGTATTATTTTTTTAGTTGTTTTCTTCATCTCTCTTCACCGTCATTAACTTCGGCCCACTGTGGGCCAAAGTTAATTATGTTGTTTTGGATAACTCGAGTTTCGACTGTATCTTTATTAAGGCGAACAAATAGCAGAAGTGGCCATTTACGGTCGAAAACAACTTCACCCCCTCTCCACGTTCATCCAAACAAGCAGGCCCTAGGGTAAACACGCAAAGCTAAAAATTGTGACGTACAATTAGGACTTCAAACTATTTTTCCTTCTAGAAGGTTCTGAATCAATTAACAAGAGCTACATTCCTGACCTAACTGACTTGCCTACTTTGGAGGTCCAATTGTTGAAAATCTTGACCTTTTCCAAAATAGCTTGAAGTAATTCAAAATTAAATTTGTGTGTATTTGAAGCTTTCATTCATCTAATGATGGAGCTTCCTCTCTAATTGTAGCATGTGATAGGAAAAAAAAAAAAAAAAACTAAGTGGCAACCCCTTTATCCACATATTGATATTCTGTGCACATCTAATGAAACGGAAAGGAGCCGGTATAAGTAGATTTCACTATGAAACTCATGGAGATCTAGACATTAAGAATCAAGACAAAAACATTAATTAGATAAAAGGGTAAGCACTATAGCCAAACTTCTTGATGATGTGACACCTTAAAAAGTTTCTGCAATGTATCCCGCCATCTCGTACAAAGAACCATTCCTCAAGACATACAATGACAGTGTCTCCCTCCTTGAATTCTCATGTTAGGGCAAATCCTCTGTCTTCTTATACTGGAAACTTTTTAAGGTGCAAGTAATGAACTCTTTGTGCACAAGTGACCTTTGTGCTCCAATTTGTTGTAGAAAGGAATGGTATAACCTAGCATCTGGAAGAGTAATGTTGTCTGGGTTGTGAATATTTACACGTAGGGTGTCTTTACTATAAAAGCAAAATAAAAAAGTCTTGCAATTTGAAGAATTGCCAAGTGACTATAATTTGAATTTACCAGTCCTGTTTGAGTTGAGGTTTCTTCTAGTATAACAGAGAGTATGAATGATGATCTGATTATCTTCTGCTAATGCAAGCATTTCATCTGCTTTATGGTGCAGAAAAGACTTCACATGAAAATTTTGACAAAAATAAGGAGTAATTTCCTCTGTCAAATTTATTCAGAATTGCCCTTTTTTCATGTTAAGCATATTCAGCCTCTAAAATATTGGGAATTGGCGAGTCTGTTAGAGTAAAGAGGATGTCTAACTTTGTTATCAAGCTCGTGCATTGAGCAGCTTCTGATTCTGCTGTGCAGTGTGCAAAGCAAGCAAGCTAAATTTCGATGTTCAATCTTGGCTCAATTTTTATCTGAAACTTTACAAGGTTTTCTTCTAGGTTACACAGAGAAGGACATGGGACATGGGATGCCACATGACTTGGACAAAGGAAGTTGACAATTTTGATAAAAATTGGATAGACATGGTAGAGGCCGGACAATATCATATATATTTTATAAAAGTACATATATCTAAATACATTTCCAGTATTTTCCTTTAAAAAAAGTAATTTTTGTACTATTTTTTCCTCTACCTACCAAAAGCAATTAATCTTCCTTCATCAACATAAAACGAAATATGAGTTATGTTCGATCTTTGATTAAATGATTCGGCACTACAATTAATATAATTACAATATTTATTTCAGTGATCACATAAAACACTATAAATGACAGAGAGACTAACTATTTATGCCCTCTTATATTCTCTTATAGATGTACAAACAGAAACTCTGGACATGCAATTATGTGCAGGATCATGAGGAACACACGATGGATGGACATTCCATAGGCACATGAAAAATGAGTACAAATATAGTAGAAACGTGCTAGAAACATGTGCGAGGAGGACATGGCAACATATTTGAAGTGCCCGTGCTTCCTAGGTTTCCTTTGATTCTTGTCTGCTATAGAAATCATAGTTTATTCTAACAGAGAAAAAGGGGAAAAGAACAGACATAAAGCTGTAGGGAATAAGAAGAGGGACAAATAGGGTAGTATGTGCGTGAAGGTTTGTTTTCCCTACTACCCATATTGAATTTGATTGAGATTATGTTTTATCCTTGCCTAGCTGGCAAAAGAACCTGTGATCACTTTGTAGAGTGCTAATGGGAGTTTAGAGCTAGCTGGTATGCTTAGAAGTTAGAACCTAGCTCCTAGTTAAAACTAGAACTTAGTTCCCTATTTAGGTGTAGATAAAGCACCTTTCTTAGTGTTTGTGTTATAGATAGACTTTGCAAGGAAAATGACCTATAAAAGAATCCTGCTTTCCATGTAGATTAGAAAAGACCAATGAGATAACAAAAGGAATTGAAGGCATGTCTTCTCCTTGAAGAAGAATTATCATCAAAAAAGAAGTAAAACATAGAAACAATATCACTACAAATACGATGTAGATTAATAAAGCAAAACTAATTCACAAAAGCTCTATTCCAAAGTGGGAAAACAAATGGTTGAGCAACATAATTACAATGGAGCAAGGATTTAAGTAACCATCGGCACGGGCCGTATCTACCATGCTGTATCGTGCCAACAGATATCGGCACGATACAGCCCCCGTGCCGATGGCACAACTCAAAACTCTCTTTTCTTTAAATTAGTAGAGACTTTTCTAAATAAAGTTCAAAAGATGTGATAAAAGTACATAATAAGCAATTAGAATATTTTGTTGCTAAAGAAAATACATATTTCATGCCATTGTATGTCGGCACATATATATTTTTTGTGACCGACACATATATCGGCACGGCACGGCACGCACCGTGTCGTACCGTACCGGCAAATTTTCAGCACGACCCCGTGCCACGATACTTAAATCATTGCAATGGAGTAACAAAGAAAATGGTTTAGGTATCTTAAACTCATATGGGTAACTTAAGAACACAAAAAAGGGTTGTAAAGAATTCACCATTCACATGCATGCAATACAAGGGTACTACCAAGCATCATCTATAATGGCTTCTTCGATGCCTAAGCAAAATGCAGTAACTTCAATAAATTGTGTCAACAGATAATAACATGACACAAGAAATGTACATGGATATAAATTTCTAGGAAAAGATTCAGCTTAGCAGAGATGAAATTCAAAATGTGAATATATTAAACATTAAAGGTGAGTAATAAGTTGCTGGTTAAAGAAGAGAAACTTGAAATTGTATAGCCATAAAAGAAGGAAGTACAATAAGGAAGAGCAGGAAAGTCCAGTTCTCTATCATTTCCCAAATATCAGTAATTGTTGACTCACCCCCATAGACCACCGAAGGTCAAGCACTTAAAACAATAGAAAGTAGCAATATAAGTCACTTACCCTGGAAATATACTTCACACAAGCAACAATACTTTCTACCAAGCTCGTATAAAGTTACCATAATAAATAATCTTAAAGATAACATACCTCTTGAATGTCACCAACGTATATCCTATCCCGGTAGGTATGAATAGAGATTATTGTCCTTGGGAAGAGCTTGTTTTCGCACTTTCTGAGCAATTTCCTCTTCCCTAAGTCATATAATCGAAGGACTGGCCCAATACCTGCAAGTAATCTTCCCTGAAACTGGCATAGTGTAAGAGGAACTTCCTCAACTTGTGTCTTATGCACAAGCTCAAGAGATTTCCCTTCTTCAACAAACTTGTATATGTGAATAAATCCAGAGGTGAGACTCCTCTTAGGCCAAAAGTTCAATCCCTTGGCAGTACCAACAGCCAAGAGAGTTCCATACTCCTTATCGTGGAAGTTCACAGTACAAATGCTGAAGGCAGCTTCATTTTCCTGAAGCTCCAGCAGACAAGTTGTACTCCCTATCCTTGGATCAAGAATTCTGATGCAAGACACCCACTTGTCTGACTCTGCCTTGGGATAACCATACTGCTCATCAGGAAAAGGATCCTCCTCCTCCGCCTCCTCCTCATTATCTGCACGTGCACCATTCTCCTTCTGGTCCCGATTGTTTGTGTTTCCATTTTCATTCATCCGTGCAGCCTCCAAGCACTCCTTCCTGGCAGTTTCTCGCTCGTCCGCAGTGAATGCACCTTGATCGCTTTCAATAATAGCCAAATACTTTCGCTTGGGCAAAAATACAAACTTCCGCGGAGTGTAACGAAGAGGAATGACAGTCTCGTTGAACGTCTCTCCCAACCGCTCAATCGTGAAGACCCTTAATGCATCTCCAGCTACTGCAACAACACCTTCTGCACACTGATCGGAGGAAAACGATGCAGCATATTCAAGTGTCTCATAGGAAAGGGGAGTTAACAAGAAATGCCCTTGGTGTATGTAGCCAAGCCAGGGCCGACTGGACAGGCAAAGCATCGCTTGCCTGCCCCTTACTATGGTGGAGAACAGTTTAGGAGCTCTCAGACCTAAGAATCGAGATCTAGGATCGGAGAGCTGACCAGTAACCATATCAACCACAGTTCGAAAAAGTACACCATTTTGCAGCCCAGCATTGAGAAAGACACTGCCTGGATGAGCTGCACCATCGTCTCCTCCAGTAGAGGCCTGCACTTCAAGCAACAGAAGCGACTCGGGGGGAGAAGAAACGCTCTGGAGACTCAGGACGTGCATGCAGTCATCGGGGTCCAAAGAGAGAATCCTAATGGTGTTGTCATACGAACCGACAGCAAGGAACCGGGACCTCTGCCTCCCTTCAGGAACTGGTGCTATATCCAAGCAAGCAACATCCCCAGGCATCTCATGCTTATCCACTTCCATCAGCTGGCCGGTCATATCCATCTCAAAGTATATAAGCTCCCCACCACTGAGGGCGATCACCACTTGGAGTCTGTTCAAGCCAACCTTGACGATGGTTTTCTTCCCAGGCGTCTTCCACTCATTAACACGACCATCCTCCCTTATGTGCCTGATGCCACTTGGATGAACCTGCATCAAAGAATCATCTCCCAGCAAAGAGACTGCCAGGGAAGGAGTGGTGTCAAGGAACTTGCTGTTGCTGACCTCCTCAACCGTCTCACCAATAGAGAGCACAAGCGTCGCATTTGCAAAGGACACGACAATGTAAGCATCAAACTCGTCATTCACGTTCTTCTTTACTGTCCACACCGCGATGGGAACACCGGGCAGCTGTGAGACGGCCATTTCGCTAATTGCAAGCCCAGGCCTCAGAATGCGCAGGGAAGAACGGGGGCCCCTGCCGCAGAGAGTGAATATCTGGGGCGTCTCCTCCTCAAAGAGGTTCATGACCCTCATGTCCATGATGGGCATGAGGCTCTCCATGTGCTCTATCTTGAGAAGGTTCCTCAGCTGCCGAGGCTGGAAGAAGACCGGCTGGAAGCCCTCCTCAGTCTCCATCAGCGTCGCCGAGGATGACTCCACGTCTTCCCCATCCCCGATGGCCTTGAACTGGTAAAGCATATGATTCCCAAACTCAGAGGCCGCAAAAAGAAATCCGGCCCTGAGGACACACATTGCAGAGGTGACGGGCACAGTATCAAAATACTTGATCTTGAGCTCCGATACACGGTCGCCCTCATGCTCAAGGGTGACCTTGAAGATGTCACCATACTCAGTCTGAAGGAGGAAGAAGAACATGGACTTCTGACGGTGGGTGGCAGCAGAGACGATGAGGACGCCCCGCTCAGCAGGGAGGTCAGCACGGCGGGGGATAACAGCTCGTACCTCGGGGTGGCCCTGGTTCCTGTAGATGATGAAATTCTCAGCACAGACGAGGACACCACTGGGCCCGTCGCCGCCGCCTGGGACAGTGACGAGGAGGTTGGCACCATTGTCCACCGGCTCGGACCACTTGCGGGAAACATGGTTGAGGCCGAGGTCGAGCTCGTAGAACGTCAGGTGCTTCTGGGCCTCCGCGGCGGCTTGGCCAGAGGCGTCGCGGTCGGCCTCAGAGTAGTCAAGCTCGATAGCGGCGAAGATGGGGTTGTCGAAGCCACAGTCAACGCCGACCACGGAGTAGGTGACGGTGTGGGACTTGTGGGCCTCGAGGGGGGAGGAGATGGTGAGGCGTGCAGCGGTGTCGCGGTTGAGGACGTAGACGAGCTTCTGCTTCTCGCAGGCGGCGATCATGACGGCGCGGCCCTTGGGGTCCACCGCCAGGTACTGGCCCGGGACGATGCGGCGGCATCCGGACTTGCCGAAGGTCTCCTGGTGGACCTTGTCGAAGCAGTTGCGCTCCCTGCTGTACTCGAGGATGACGATGCGGCCCGAGTCGGAGCCGACCACCACATAGTCCTTTTGGGAGCCGGTGAGGCGGAACTGGGCGAGGGACCGGATGGCGCCGAACACCTCCACCGAGTGCAGCGTCTGGATCTTCCCGTTCTCGTCCGGGCGGAGGAGGTCCAGCGTCTTCCCCCGCCCCACCACGATCTCCTGGCTCTTTCCGCCGCCCACAAAGCTCCCGATCGTGGCGCACACCACGCCTGTCGCCCGCTGCAGCGTCAGGCTGTACAAGTACATCGGAATTTCTCGAAGCCGAGCCCCCGCGCACAAACGCACCGAAACGACTGACAAACAGAAAAATCCCTAACCCTAGCGACTTCAGGAAGGGGATGGTGGGAATTTGATTGTGGGAGGAGAGACGAGGGTTTATCAATCTGCAGGTTTGGGACGGATTTTTTTATTTTTTTTGCTTAATCAAATAAAAGGATTATTTTTTTTGAAATAACTTTCTATACTTTCAAAATTTGCAAAATGGTCCTTTCAAAAAAAAATTTATAAAACTAATTCTATTTTTGCAACGTGGGCGCCACGGGTAATTAACTGGATGAAGGCGGTGAATCGTTCACCGCCTTCTTAGTGTTTATGCTGAAGGCGGTGAATCATTCACCGTCTTCACAAAAACGCTGTGAAGGCGGTGAATGATTCACCGCTTTTTGTATATATGCTGAAAGCGGTAAACCATTCACTGTCTTCAGTGTGTACATTAAGAAATTAATCAATTTTCGTAAAAATTAGTCAAGTCCTCAGGGCCTGTGGTATAATGTATAAGATTCAGCACATTTAGCATTACACTAAAGACGCTGAACGATTCAGCGCCTTTAGCATATATGTTAAAGACGCTGAATCGTTTAGCGCCTTTAACACGCTAAAGGCGCTGAATCGTTCAGCGCCTTTAGTGTAATGCTAAAGGCACTGAATGATTCAGCGCCTTCTTCTCCATCAACATACCGCCCACGGCACAGTGCCCTCGCTTTCCCTCTCTTCAAAATCGCGACTCCCGCATAGTACTTGTCACGCCCCGGGGTCGAAACTGCGATCCGGGCTCGCCAACAGATCCGCCACCTATGCCAAACCCACATAGGCGAAGCGTCCTACCTGCAAGAAAAGTGCTACAGCTAAACAGATATCAGAGCTGAAAGATAAAACTGCTGAAAAAATAAAAACCAATGGTCTGAAAAACTGGAAATAAAGGTACAAAGTCCATCTCCCATACATGATAATCATACAATAACCTCAATACCAAACTCCAAACTCAAACAGGGAGGTAATCCTGAATAGATAAATGATACATCAATGTACAGCCTCTCAGTACAAGTCAGATCCTCACAATACATCAGTCTCTCAAAGAGAAAAATAAAATACTAATCTACCGACTGTACTGAAGATCTCCTCCGAAAGGGGGTACCGCTACTCTCCAAAGATAGGTAGGAATCTAACTCGCGACTCCCTCGCCTCGGACAGCCACCGCAAAATCAGCAACACCTGCTAAGACTCTGCAAAACAAAGGAGAGAAGGGACAAAAAGGGGGAAAACCCCCAACGGGTGTGAGAACTACACCAAAAGGGAGTTCTCAGTGGGTATCGCCACCAGGTCCGACGATCTGCCCACCAAGACTACAAGAGGCAAAAGATAATCAATGCAGTAAAACTGAAGAAAGAAGCTGAAGACACTCTACAGCTACCATGCCTCTATCTAAATGCTCAAATGGGAAAAACTCTGATAAAGATATGCAACACTCGCACGCGAGGTGCTCAATCGACCCAATCGAGCTGACTGCCACATCGGGTCCAGTCAAACCTGCTCCCACCTACAACCACCTCCCGCTAACGGGCAGGAATTACGTAGGGCATCCAACCGGACTAACTCGCTATCGAGTAATGGCTCATGCAGGCTATAGTCAAAATCCAAGCTCTCTTTCTCAGACAGGATAGACCCAAGATCACCAAACCTCTCAAAACAACGATCCAAATACTCACAACGATACGGAACCACCGTCAATCCAAACGGCTCCCAACAACACTAGCACTGGTCTAAACACAGCTACTAGACTCTACACTGTCCCCCCGGACACGAGTGCAACAATAAAGTAAGTGTCTGTAATAAACCCAATCTGGTGCCACCAGTAAAACTGGTATTGCCTGCTCAACTGTCTCAAATATCTGCTCACCAATCGGTACTCACTGACCGATGCTCACTGTCTGGCACTCACTGGCCAACAGGTCTGGCACTCACTGGCCAATATGTCAACTGCCTACTCCGGAGTGGCTTCGAGGGGAGCGACCCACACGAGTAAAGTATCTCAGTAACAAGTATCTCTGTCAAGTGTCTCAATATAGCAGGACTGGATCACGACTCTGATCAAAGTGGAAAAACTCATCCACTAAAGAAAGACCCGATCTCACTCGGATACAAACTAAACGATAAGTGAAAAACTCCATCCACTAGAGAAAACTGACACCCAATCTGATGCATAAGTAAATATCCGGTCAACCGCCCAATATCCGCGATCGCCGCAAACCCCACAAACTAATCCAACCTGTCCCAGACACAGAGTCCCGACTACACTATCCAGACCCCTGCTCGAACCCGAGCAACACTGACCACCTGACTAACAAAGAAGGAGAAAGAAAAAGCATGGTTTCTCCTAAGTCAAGTCCCAATAAGTAGTGTAGCAGGAAAAGGTGGCCTAACTATATGTCCATACAAGCATGCATTTGTCCTCAAAGAAGAATAAAGAAAATAACCCTCATGCCAAAATTATCAATGACTATACCTGTCCATAATCCTCGATCCATAATCGCTCCTCAGAGTAGAACCTGCACATAACTACATAATCCTATCCCATTGCATAAATGTCACGCCCCGGAACCCGGGCTCGTCTACAGATCCGCCGTGCACACGGAATTTTCCGCGTACACGAAGCGCTGGTAACCTGCTCAGACATAATCTAACAATAAAAGAGCATAATACAGAGCTGAAATAGGAGAACCACATAGTATCTCAGACTGGGACTACAAATAATGCTGTAATAAGTACAATAATCTTCCAGCTCACCAAAATAGTACAACCAGCTGGCTAACGCCAGACCCAAAATAAAAGGGGAATACCACAGTCTGAGTGAAAGGTACAGCCTCTATCTACAGCTCTCAGTCTCCCAGGAGATCTATCTATTCGGCGATCCCCTTACCTCGATCCGCTGCCGATGGCCTAGCAGCTCCCGCAGATGACTCTGCAAAATAAGGGAGAAGGAAGAAACAGAAAATAACAATGGGGGTGAGAACTATCAGATAAACCAATAGCCTCCCTAGTGGGTAAAAACCTCAACTCTGACGCACCCACTAGGACTACTAGAGGCAAAAAGGGAAAAGGTGAAGTGGTAGGATAAGTATGGTACTGAAACAGTAAAACTACCACTACTATGCCTCTACTGCGGTACTGGCTATCAAAACTGTATGCATGCATCAGAAAACAAAAGCTGTCCAAAATAACCCAATCCGTCATCTGATCCACGATCGGTACTGCCTGCTCCGCTCTCATCATCGGGCAAAAATCCGCGCCGACGTGATAGCAAAACTGTCAACAACTGTCTGGCCCCAGCCTCTAGAGTGGAACTCGAGGGGAGCGACCCACACGAGTAAAGCATCACCGGGCAACCACCGCGCCGGTATGATAAGTCTCAAAATTCACCGGGCAACAACCGCGCCGGTATGATAGGTCTCAAAAGCAGGACTGGATCATGACTATGATCAAAGTGGGAAAAACCGTCCACTAAAGAAGCCTGATACCCAATCAGATGCAATAGTACTCAATAAGTGGGAAACATCATCCACTAGAGGAAATCCAACCCCAGCTAATGCAAAATAAACCAGGCTCAACCCCTATCTGATGCAAGGACAACATCTGGTCGACCGCCTACCGTCCGCGGTCACCGCAATACCCCACAAATCCACAATCTAATACAAAATAAACCAGAATCAACCCCTATCTGATGCAAGGACAAACATCTGGTCGACCGCCCACTGTCCGCGGTCACCGCAATAATCCACAATCTAATGCAAAATAAACCAGAATCAACCCTATCTGATGCAAGGACAAACATCTGGTCGACCGCCCACTGTCCGCGGTCACCGCAATAATCCACAATCTAATGCAAAATAAACCAGAATCAACCCCTATCTGATGCCAGGACAAACATCTGGTCGACCGCCCACTGTCCGCGGTCACCGCAATACCCCACAATCCACAATCTAATGCAACCTTGGCTACACTATCCCAAACCCCTGCTCACACTTGAGCAACAACATATGAATGCAAAGGACAACAATGAAAACATGTTCAAATCCCAATATGATAGTGTAGCGATAATTAGTGGCCTTACCTGATGTCCGGGCATGCATGCAACTGTCTTTATTTTTAAAGTTGCAAAATAGTGTCAAAGGTTTAAAACAATTGATTTACTGAATAAAAGTCATTTGCATGCGAGATCATAGCCTTTGTCTCAATCACAGTGTCCCAATATAAGTCATCATATCTTTTGTGGGGTTATATTAAATTTTAGGGGAGTTTGTCCCAGCGGTCCTTGTCATTTGTCATATTAATTTGTCCCAATGGTTCTCATTAATTGTCCTGTTAGTTGTCCTGTTAGTAGTCCTGTTAGTAGTCCTGTTAGTAGTCCCAATGGTTCTCATTAATTGTCATATTTGTATGTCCCAATGGTTCTCATCAATTGTCACATTATTTTAGGGGATTTCTAGTAATCCCAGTGAGCTTGTCAAAAATGAGGTAAGCAACAACCGCCCACCTCGAGCAGCTCAAACAACACCCCAGGTAGTCTCCTGGTTGTCCACAGTCCTCAAAACCTGCAAATCAACGCTCCCGGTATAAATACAAACCCCAAAAAGTACATTATTTGCTGTTTTTCAGACAGCACGAGAAAAGAGGAATTTTTCACCTCTAAAAAGAGCTCCTAAAATCCCAGAAAAATCACGGTTGCGTTCCTCGCGAAGAGTAGATCAAAATCGACTCCTTAAACGCCTCGATCTGACGCTCCTACGTCAAGATAAAAATCGGAGAAGTCGGTGCTGTCCAAAAACCATCACAGTAAAAAGGGGGGTCAAAGAGGACCTAAAAACTGTGCCAAAAGTACGAAACAGAGCAAAATGATCAACACGGAAATCGAAGCCCTACCTCTTACGGTCGCGCTGCCACAAAAATCGTCCAAAAATTCCACCCGGTTAGCCCGCAGTGAATTTTCGACGAAACTGCGACGAGAAATGGGCCTAAAAGAAAAATCGTCGCAGTGCGCCGCGTCGCAGATAACTCTCAATCTGTAACTCCAGAAATTCTGAGATTCTAGAGAGAGAAAGAAGAGAGAGAGAGGAAAAACTTTTGTATTTGGCACTTTTCCTGATTCTCACTCCAAGGCTCGCAAAACGAGGCACCAATGAGAGGGGGTGGGGACTCTCTTATATAATGGGCCAAAAAGGGAATATTCACAAAGGATCGGATCCGAACACGAAACACCAAAACGGGCCAACCAAAACGCGCCACGCGTTGCCCGAACAGGAAACAGCCGGTGCAAGGGCCACTGGGAGGCTGCCACGTGTCCCACGTGGTGCACATGGCCGGTCGCGCGCCGGGTCTTCCGGATCCTGTCAGCCAATGGGGTGCCGCCACGTGTCATCCATCTAGATGCTTCTAGAAGCCGGCCATCCAATGGGGAAGCGACACGTGGCAAGGGGAATGTTCGGTGCTCCCGGTGCACGCCAGGCCCATGGACCGCGCACCCGAGCCCTGCCCGCGCCTGCCCGCGCCTGCCCGCGCTGCGCGCCTCCGCGCTCCGCCGCTGCGCCGCTGCCCGCCGCCGTGCGCCGCCGCCCGCCGCCGCTCGCCGGCGGCCGCCGCCGGCCGGAACAGTAATTCCGGCCGGCCGGGTTACTGTTCCGGTGAACAGTGCCGATGTGCCGAAAAATTAAGCGAATATACCGTTTCGATCGTTTTCGCGCGCTGAGTCCAAATACGACGTCCGTTTCGCCAAATTCTCATCCGAAATTTTCCAAAAAGCTCCCGGAAAATCCCATTTGCTCCGATTTTCGCGCAGAGTCAATTAAAAATATCCAATTTCGTTTCTACAAGCTCCGTTGCACAGTACAAGCCTTCTACAGTCACTATTAATGTTACGGAGGTTCTGCGGGGGTCCGGATCATTACAATAAACCAGCCTCATAAAAGGTTATGTGCTAACATGGCATGATAATTAATCAAACAGGGTAACCTTGCGTTAGGTAAGCTTCCACTAATCATCAGCATGAATATTCGATTAACACCATTGTCATAATATGACTAATTATCTTGCAATTCCCATAAAGTCAACATTGTTAAGCTTACCGATCAATCCCAGGTATTGTACCCTTCACCTGCATGCAATTCTAACATAAAGAATTAGAGAACCGTCTACCGGTTCTCGGAATAAAGCACCCACCTGAAACGCATTCCGCAGGCAAAGCTGAAGTCGGTGAAGTCCGCAGCCACATGAAATCCAAATTCTGCCGGAACCGCACTCTCGGTAAACAGTCGCACATACCACTGTTCCAACAAACAACATTGATGCCGAGAATCAATTACATCACAACCAAACTCTCAAAAACAGCAAATGCTGTTTTTACCAACCAGCAGAGAGAGAAGAGCCTTTTTACCAGTATACAGACCTCCAAAAATTCCAAAAAAATTACGGTTGCGATCCTCGCGACGAGTAGCCCCAAATCGACTCTTTAAACGCCCCGTTCTGATACCTGTAGGCTAAGAAACAATTCGGACAACGTTGGAAGCCATTCCCTCAAGAACACAATTCTGCTGGAAAAACAGCAGTAAAGAAGCTTAATTCTCACCCTCGAAATGACCTTATAAAAATCCAATAAAAATACGGATGCGTTCCTCTCGAAGAGTAGATATCAATGGACACTTGAAACACCTCATTCCGATACCCGTGGGCTGAGAAATAAATCCAACAAGCCCATGCTGTCCAAAATCATCACAGAAAAATAGGGGTCACAAGGTACCTCGGGAACCGTGCCAAGAAGCCAAAATGAGGTGAAATGATCAACACGAAAAACGAAGCCCCGTACCTCTCGTGAATGCGCTGCCACAAAAATCGTCGAAAATGAAGGTCTGAGTAAGCCGAGGGAGCCTGCGCACCGAAACGCGACGAAGGGGATCATCGGTGAAGGAAAGTCGCACTGCGCCAAAAGCCGCATACCTCAAAGTGCGTGCCACCAAAAATTCCCAAACTTGTCCACGAGATGCTCCACAGGAAGATGAGCAACTTTTGTATACAGCTCTCGGAGAGATGAGGCCCAGAAGAAGCCCGAAACCATCCTTGAATTCGGCCTTATATAGGCCCAGCTCAACAATTCCAAAAATGACATCTGTGTCCTATTTTTCGGGCGCCCGAATGATTCGGGCTGCTACAGGGACCCCAAAATGCACCCCAAACCGTCAAGCCCGGAACGTCCCTGGAGCGCCACGTGTCACAAAACAGCAAACACCAAGAAGAGCCAATCCCTGAGCGCCACGTGGCACACCGCACAGTGCACAGCGGCGCTGTGACACCCCCGGAATTTGGATTAGTCCTCTATATAAATGATATAATAGGACTAAAATCTCTAACCCGGCTATAGCATTTTGGATGGTAGCAAGATCCAAGAGGAACATGAGAGTTAAGCGTGCTAGAGCTAGAGTAGTTCTAGGATGGGTGACCCCCTGGGAAGTGGGGCGTCACAGTTGGTATCGGAGCCATTCACCAGCCGGAAATGTGAGATGAGTCTCGGCTGAGCCAGGGTTATATAGCGGGTAGAGCGAGGCTCCCCGACTAATGACCGTTGTGAGTGGAGTGCAGCTCCTCACAAGGTCGGCTAAGGCTAGCGAGACGAGTCTCACATCGCCTGGTGCTTGTGAGTGTGCTTGAGCCTGACGTGGACGTCAGGGCTTAAAGGGGGGGGGAAGAATGTGACACCCCCGGAATTTGGATTAGTCCTCTATATAAATGATATAATAGGACTAAAATCTCTAACCCGGCTATAGCATTTTGGATGGTAGCAAGATCCAAGAGGAACATGAGAGTTAAGCGTGCTAGAGCTAGAGTAGTTCTAGGATGGGTGACCCCCTGGGAAGTGGGGCGTCACAGGCGCCAGCCGCTGCGGTCGCGCCACGTGGCCCAATCCTGTGCCGACACGTGGCAGCCCAATAGTCAACACCTGCCACGCCGTTCGGTCACCTGCCCGCTGTATGGTCACCTGCCTCGGTCACCTGCTCCGCTGCGCTGCGTGCACCCGGCGTACGAAGACCAGCCAACAAGAAGATGCCACGTGTCCTCCGCATCCCGCTGCGCCGCGCGCGCCTGCCCGCTGCACCGCACGCCTGCTCGCGCCCGCGTGCTTGCCTACGCCCACGCGCCGCCTGCCCGAGCCTGCGCCGCCGCCCTCCGCCGCTGCCCGCCGCCGCCAGCCGTTGCCGGAAACACTGTTCCGGCCGTGAACAGTGATTTTACTGTAGCAACCTCCGAAAAATGCATGTAAATAGTCCATTTTGACCGTTTTCGCGCGCTGAGTCCAAATCCGGTGTCCGATTTGCCAAATTCCACTCTTAAAAATTGCCGAAGGCATCCGGAAAGATATTTTTAACCCAAATTTCGCGCTGAGTCCAATTTTGCTATCCGTTTTCGCGCGAAACCACTTCTAACGTTGCCGAAAGCTCTCAGAAAAGTAATCTTGATCCCTTTCTCATCCCGGGTCAATCCCTGGGTTCCAGTACGCGTGCAAACACCTCTATTACTCATCATGGGTCTCCAGAAGCAGCTAGTCACACTGTAAAAGCCCCTGTAGAGATCCGGGTCACTACAGTACTTCTCCCCCTCTCCACCTCTCCGCCTCTCCCGCACAGTGTCGTTGCCGTTGTTGTCGCCAAAGGTCGCCGTCGCCGAAGGCCGCCGTCGTCGGCGCCATCGTCGAAGCCCGCGGTTGCCATCGCCGCCGCCGAAGCCCATTGTCGTCGTCGCCGAAGCCCACGGTTGCCGTCGCCGTTGCTCTCTCTCACTCTCTAGATCTCTCACTATGAGCCTCTCCCCCCCTCTTACTCTCTCTCTCTAGCTGAGAGAGCTCTCTCTCTCTCTAGATGTAAGATCTCTCACTGTGAGCGATCTCACAGTGAGAGATCTCTCACTGTGATCTCGCAGTGAGAGAGGTTACTCTCGCTGTGAGCGATCTCACAGTGATAAATCTCTCACTGTGATCTCACAGTGAGAGAGGTTACTCTCACTGTCCCTCTCACAATTTATTATAATATATTTTTTTTGTAGTTGAAATGGCTAATCGTTGCATGTCACTAAGTGTCCATTGGGATGGACAGTTAGTTATCGATGAGAATGGTTTAAAATATGTTGGCGGTCAAAAAAAAATTAATCGCGATACGTTCCGATTCTACATATACTAGTTTCGAGATGAGAATGTATCGTTTAACAAACTGTACAAGAGAAGAATTTCGTTTAAAATTTAATATTCGTTGCCCCACTGTCGGTAATGAATATTTAGCTCACGAAATAGTAGATGATGAATCATTGGATGGAATGATTGGATTGTTTGAAAATTTTGGTTGTGTGGCGGGGTCGGTATACATTGAGAAAGAGCTACATCTGTCGAAGAATTTTGAACCGCAAGGTTATTACACGAGAATGCTCCACAATTATATTGATGTGGGTCCTTCCGCCAATGTAATGGGTGATCAAAATATTTCAAGCGAAGGTGGTGTAAGAATGACAAGGTTAGTAAAATAACATAATAAATTGGTAATTTGTAATCTTTTTTAAATGGACTTAATCATTATATATATTATAGAGAAAGTGAGTATTCGCCTATTAAGAGTGTTGTACCTTGCTCGATTAGAAGTGTGCCACCAACGACCACATGTGTGCCACCTACGACCACACACACGCAAGCCACGACCTCACGTGGACAATGCACGACCTCACGCGGACAATGCATGACCTCACGCGGACAATGCACGACCTCCCGTCTAGAACGAAGGATGTCTCATTTACAACTAGAACCTTATGATAGGGGGTAACCGGGTAAATACAAATCAAATTAAATTTTAAATTAATGGGATATGGAGGTGGTAATGTTGGATTTTTTTTTTTTACCAAATGTGCAGGTTATCTACTTACTATGAATATTAGAATAATCCTGCTATTAATGATTTTGATAGTAATGTTGACGAAGGAGGTGATAATATTGACGAAGGAGATGCTAATGTTGACGAAGGAGATGCTAATGTTGACGGGGGTGGTGATAGTGATATTAATTATGAGGATTCACCAATCAATGATGATCAGAATAGTAGTGAGAATGACGATTTGAATGATCCATCTCCAGATATAGATGATGATCATGATGGAGGGTTAAATTATCTTGCAAATGCATTTTTCAATTAAATGGACAACCCACAAATAAGCAACGAATATGCAGACAATGCTAACGAGGAAATTGAATTTGTTGATCATCCAGAACGTTTTCCTTCAGATAATAATTGGATAAATTAGTATATTGTAGATCCTACAGAGATTAATATTCGATAAATCAATATTGGTCTCCCTAGCATTGACGGGACTTGGGTTGGACGTGTCTTTTATGATAAGGCATCTTTATTGGATGTTCTAGACCGGTGGCATATTAATCATAATGTACAATTGAAAGTATTGAAATCTACTAGAACGACTTACACTGTCAAATGCTTGGTAGAGGGATGTGCATGGAAATTACATGCTTCAGTACCTAAAGATACGACGTATTTTAGGGTAAAAACATATGCTGGTCCATGCACATGTATAATTCCAATGTTGAACGCGGCGCACCGTAATTGTAATTCGAGCCTTATATGTCAATTGATTCTCCCGACATTAAAGGTTAGACTTAATATGACGGCAAAACAAATTCAAGATACGGTGCGATCAACTTTTCATATTGACATAATATATTGGAAGGCTTGGCAATCAAGGAGTAAAGCGTTACAGCTTATTTACGGGAGCTGGGAGCAGTCATACACAGACTTGCCTCGTTACCTTACTATACCTCCGGGGCAGTGAATGATTATATATATATATATATATATATATATATATATATATATATATATATATATATATATATATATATATTAGGTTACCTTCCAATCTGAGACTATATGAACATGAGACTATATAATCTGCAGTTATTTAATTATTTTTGTTTACTAATTATTATTTACTAAAATATACTATAAAATATAAAAAATTATTTTGTTTAGGTGAAATATAATTTATTATTTACAATTAAATTATCATTTAAATTAATTTATAATAATTAAAATTAATTTATATATAGAGTCCGACTACTATACTCTTATGAGTAAAACCTCATCGTACTCCTAAGTTTTCAAATCTTGGATTAAGGAATGTACGATTAGGATTATAGTGGTCCCCTAATATTTATACTATTTCACCAACAACCCACTAAATCTTAGGAGGACCACTATTATCCTAACCGCACATCCTTTCATCCAAGGGCGAAAAAATTATGAGTATAAAGAGATTTATACCTTAATAGTAGCCTTTTATATATATATATATATATATATATATATATATATATATATATATATATATATATATATATATATATATATGAGGTAAAAATAAAGTTGGCATTTTGATAAAAAAATTATCATCTTTTTTTTCACTATTCTTTACTATTTCATAATTTTAACAAAATATAATATTTTCTATTCTACAAAATACGAAATTTTAAATCACACATAATTTAATTTTTATATTTAAATATTCCGAAATAACAAATCATTTCATGCATCAAAAAATTTGTAAGTCTTAAATTTATATTCGGTAAGACTTGTTCCACAGAGCCCAATATATTCCGGAAAGGAGAGGGAGGGAGTTTGGGCATTTGTTTATGCAATTCCCACAGCTGTTGTTGGTGTGTGGGATAGCACCACCACTTGTTAAATGCGGGAGTGCGGAGGTGGAAGAAGAGACGAGAAGGTAGAAGAGGGAAGAGGGGAGGGCCCAACGGCCGAGGAATGCTGTGCCTGAAAGCGGAGGCTTTGGCTCACGAAATGTTCGCTTCCCATGGCGTTATCCTGCCTGTGAATCTGTTAAGACCCCTCCCTAACATTTTTACACACTGACAACAAAGCACTACCCGACACTCCCATTTCTTGATTTCTTTTCCCCTCTTCTCGGATCGGTCCGTCGTCGTCATCTGCTTCTACTTTTACTGGCTCTTTCTGGTTTTGTTTTGTTTTCTTTCTCCTCTCTTGGTGTTCCATTCTCACTGCACTTTTGCCCTCAGTACTATCCCCAGAGGAAGCTCTATCCAGAGGGCGATGCACAAGGTCGGCCGGCGGAGATCGGCGGCCGCATCCCGGCGTTCCCACCCGCCACCCGCGTCGTCGTCTGGCGACGCATCCGCCAGCTGTTCCGGTGTTGAGGTGGCTGGCCGTCCTTTCTCTCGCGTTCTTTTGCATCCGCCAGCCGTCCTTTCGCTCATCAAATTTGGTTGCTAGTACAATGCGCCTAATTTTCTTTGTTTCTGCTGTTTTGGTCATAACTTTTGCTGTTTTCCCGTGGATGTTTTCCGTTTATTAGTTGGAATTTCTTGTTTTAGTACTAAATGCAGCTTGCTGGATGACCTTTTGTTAATGTGATATCATCTATTGACACCTGTTACCATTTTTTCTCTCTCGCTGTTTCTTTCTTGATACTGTAATATAATAATTTGATTTCTAATAGGATGATAAGAGCAATGGCGGCAGAAGAACTGAAGGACAGTGTAGCCGGAAGATGCTGTGCTATAGATCTCAGCTCGAACAGGAAGTAAATGTGCTTCTCTCTTGATAGCCCACTCAATTTGCCTAAATGTTTGTATTTTCGGCTGCATTTTGTTACCGTCATCCATTGGAGAAAGTCACAGAGCTTTTAATGAATTACCTTATAAGACATTTCGTAAATAACTATTGAAATCAACATAGTTAGGTCCTTTTTTAGATGTCCGAATATATTGTCTTTTGATAACATCCAGTCCATCACATAAGCTTTTATGATCAGACTTTTATTATGTTTTACTTCCATCAATAAATTTATCTCATTATATTTCTTCCATACTAATGTAACTCTGTAGGTGAAAAAGTTGCAGAGGCAGCTCCAAGAAGAGATCGATTTGCATGTGGCTTTGGCAAATGCTGTCGCACATAATGCTGTCCCTTTATTGAACTCTCCAACAAAGTTTCCTGATAAGGTGATATGTATTATCTTTTCTTTTGGTTTACCTTCTAAACACTTGAAATTTTTTCAAGACTACTTACAAATTATCTGGTTATGGCAATCTTTCTAGGTTCAGGAGCTTCTAGCTAACATAGCTTCATTGGAGAACACAGTTTCAAAACTTGAGGAAGAGTTGGTTGCATTGCATTCGCAGCTTTCTCATGAGAGGAATGAGAGACTACTTGCCGAAACACAACATGTATGTTTACCATCATCAACTTCTGGTAGCACATGGGAAGAGGTAGCGGATGCATCTTTCATTTTTTGTGTATATTTTCTTTTTTTACAAGTGTAAATTATTATTTATTACTAATTTTGCGAATGTTTCTTGACATCTCGTTCAGAGCATATCGTCGTTGAGAAATTTAAAGTCTCGAGGACTTCAGGTAACTCCCACAAGGCGGCAAGATTTGTTGTTTGAATGTGAATATCAACAATTAGATTCTGGAGACATCCTATCGGGGAACAAAGAAGAGGAGGAGCAGGTTTATTTCAAGTCTAATTCAATTTCTTAGAAATGGTTATTTTTTGTTCAGATTTAGTATGTAATACTCTTTGCTACAGGTGTTAGGATCGTCTTTTGTGGTGAGAGAAGAAGTGAAAAAAATGGATGGATCATTGCAACTACCTGATGAAACAGAAATAATGATGAACAATGTGAAAATGAACCTATTGAAAAACCCAAATCATCTCTCGGAAGAAATGGTGCGATGCATGAGAAATATTTATCTCTGTTTATCTGAATCATCGAAGATATCTCCGAAGGCGTCTTCTTTTGAGTCATCTTTGCTAGTTGGGGACCTATCTGGTTGTTCATTGCAATCTTTCTCAAATTCGTCCGTTATGGCCTCAATGCTACACAACCCTTCACTTGAGCTAAATAACAATGACGGCATAACGGATCAGGTTAAATGTTTTGATCCTTATAGATTAAATGGGAGGGTATGGAGAGATATTGGAAGCTTTAGTTTGGCAGCTGAGGTATTTTGGATGTCTGTTGGAAAAGCACAACTAGATTATGCTACTGAGGCCCTAAGAAAGTTCAGGTTTGGCTCTGTACTTTCTATGAAAATTATGAATCCTGATATATTGAGCATGATAGGTTGTTACCTTGAGTAAATTATTCTTGGGGCCTGATAGCTTGTTGATTATATATCTGGCAAGCTTGCACTTAGTCCAGTTATTAGCAGCTATGAAAGATCTTTTCCTAAGCAGTTCTTGATGCAGTTTGCTTGTTCTCTTTTTCTTCATTGCTCTTCTTTTTCAATTATGCGTGTGGAGACAAAATTAGTTAAGAAGTTCTTCATAATAATTCTACAATTTTTCCACTTCCCTTGTAATAGACATCCATTCTGAAAATTTATTTTTGTGATCCTTCTCTTCTCAAATTATCAACATTCATTCTAAAAATTTATTTTTGTGTTCTTTCTCTCACTCTTTAGGACTATCCAAACTATTTAAATCCATTTTCTTACAACAAATTTGTGGTTTGCATGCAAGAACACAACACGATCTGTCATGCCCCGCGACCGCCAATTTGGACAGTTCGGGCACGCCAATAGACCCGCCAATCGGGTATGACTTCTTTATACCCGAAAGGAATGAAACAACCATCTCAAACAATACAATGAGTATAATGAGATACAATCTCAGAGTAAAATTATTACTAAACTGAGCATTCAACTTTAAACATAAATACAATTGAATAAAGCTGAAATATAATGCTGGAATGAACATTTAATATATAACAATTAGTTATAATTTTTTTCTTGATTAACCTCACCAATGCAATGTTCACTCCAAAATACAAAATGGTATAATACCGCTAGGCCCTCTAGGTCTTTATGCTGTTAGGCCCTTACCCCTGTTGTGTGCCTCACTGGCTGGATTTGGATCTGTAAAAATGGTAAACAACAGGGTGTGAGAACTACGAATAGTTCCCAGTAGGTTCATCCACCAAGAAATATGCTCTACACCTCTTGGTCCAATGAAAATATTAGTAACAAAATAATGGGGAAAGTTGTAAATTTTATACTAGCATGCTGATATAATAATCACTACACTACTAGTGCATACTCAATGTCATAATGCTACCATGCTATGCAATACTAGGCCGCTATACTATAACTCGGCAACTATGCCGCTATACAAGGGTTACTCCTAATCTGACGACATTTGGTCACTTTCATTTTCATTTTCTCTTTACTTTTAGCCTTTCGAAAGTACTTCGACAATGGACCCGTGCCCTAGGAGTCATGCTCCTGAAATCAAGTTTCACATTCGAAGGTGTCATTTACAATATATTTTATCTTTTAACCTTTTGAAAGTATCTCGCCTAAAAGGCCGATCCCCGGGGAGTCGGCATCAGCACAAACCTCCCAAATCACGAGTCCCAAATCCGAAGGTGCATTTATATTACCTTTTGCTTTTAAGGTTTTTTCATATTTATTGCCATGGTCTCTATTTAACCCACTAGCTAGTTGGGTCCCATTTGCTCACATACCAATCATGTGCATACTCTCTATGCCACATGGCCTGAACCGTCCATCGACCGGTCCCACATCTCAACACTTCATGAAGAGCCCGAATAGTCAGCTACTCTCCAATCGGTGGGCTCACGGCGTCGAGGGTGATCAGCATCGCCGTGCCCGCTAGTCACTTGGAGTCGAGGGGGATCGACATCTCCAAGCATTGCACAGTCACTTGGTGTCGAGTGGGATCGGCATCACCAAGCACTATATAGGGAGTCGAGGGTGATCGACATCTCCCCGGGGAGTCGAGGGTGATCGACATCTCCTCTGGGAGTTGAGGGTGATCGGCATCTCCTGCCACTGTACTGGAAGTCAAGGTTGATCGATATCTCCCGCCAAGCCATTCCGGAATGTTAACATTTGCCATTGTCTCTCCCTAGGTCCCATGACTCTAGGACTATAGCATATATCTTTTACCTTCCTCTTTATTCATGCTCTTTTACTTTCCTCTTTTACCCTAAGTTATTAACCCTAGGATAGCTAGGATGCCCCAAGAACATCAATTTAAGTTAGAGTTATTTTATTTACTCACTTTGCCCATTCGACCCTAAGTTCTTTACTCTATGGTTACATGATGTTGCCTAGACTCCAACTCACTTATACTTATTCATTAACCCTATGTTTACAACCTTAGGGTGCTACGATGTCTCAAGAACACCAAATGTTCCAATCACATTTAGCCTAGAGTTCATTAACTCTATGTTCTCATTTCCACATTTAACCTAGAGTTTATTAACTCTAAGTTTTTATACCATATTCAACCTAGAGTTCCTTGACTCTATATTCATTTCATGCTTAACCTAGAGTTCATTGACTTTATGTTGCATATTATCCTTAACCTAGAGTTCATTGACTCTATGTTTCAAAGTTAGAGTTTATACTCTACACTCTTGCCTTAGGTTATCTTTTCCTAAGTTCAATGCCACACGATTCATGACTTAGATTCTTCCTAAGTCCAATGCCACACAATTCAACCTAAGTTTTCTCCTAAGTTCCATTTCACACAAAGTATGACCTAGGTTTCTCCTAAGTCCATTTTCATGTAAAGGTAACCTACATCTAGGTTTTTTTATCCACAATAAGCAAGGCTAAACCTTGAAATCCACTGTTATCACCTAGGGCTAAAATTCTAAATCTTAAGCACATACACATGCACTAAATGCATCTACTCTTATACTATGCTTCTGGATCATGGAAAAGCAAAGGAAAAGAGAATTAGTTCACACTTTTCGGTGAAATCCCCCACCTTGTGTTCCTCTTGCAAGAACTTGAGTTTGATCTACTTCTTTTCCAAGAAAGTCCCTAAAAACAGAATAGAAGTCCATAAGAGATCATTTTATCTCTTCTAAATCCATATAAATCCCGAAATACCAAAACCCTAGAAGCTTACCTCTTGTTCTTGCTCCAAAACGTGGATAAGAAGCCTCCTTCTAGCTCCAAGAACCTCATTTGGAAGCTTCCTTCAAGTTTCTTGCCCTCCAAGAGATCAATCCCCTTCAACCTTCCAAGCTAGGGTTCCTCTCCCAAGCCTTTAGAGAGAGAAAGAGAAGAGAGAAATGGAGAGGAGGGTGGAAAATGGGGTTTTCCTGTGAAAGGGTCGTGCTTTAAGATGTGCTAACCTGTAATATCACGAACTGTCTTGTATTTTTTTTAACCCCTTTTGAATAAATCAGTTGTTTAAGGGATTAATTAGCTGAATTTCTTGGGTACAGCGTCGGTGCGTGCGGGTATTTTTCGGTGTTAGTGCTTGAAAAACGGGGAACGACAAAGCGATCGGAGCTGAAATCCGATTTGCGGATCTCCCGGAATGGGATTTTGAGGGTTTCGGTACGTTGGGGTGCATCGGAATTCGTGCCGCGTGATCGGCACGCTTTTCGAAGAGATGGAAATTTTTTTGTTATATCTGCCGATTTAGGATTTTATTTTGTACGTACGAGAGGGAAATAGATATTTAATTATTATTTTTTAAGAAAGCGGAAACCCTAATCGGAGAGAAAAGAGAAAGCGGAAACCCTAATTCGGAGAGGAAAAAGAGATCGGATCTTCCATATTCTTCGATCAATGTGCTGGAAGCCCGGATCGAGACGTTACCGTCAGCGGGGAGCGGGTCCGGATCCTCACCATCCCGAGGAACGTGAACGGATCATCTTCTCCATTAGATCAAGGTTAGCGACGTTAGTTTTTGGTTTTCGTCGTTCTTGATTGGGTTTTCGTGGGCCTAGGGGTTTTGCCGTTCGTCGCGTCGCCGTCGCCGCCGCCGCCGCACCTCTTGCCGCGCAGGGCCGCACCACCTACGGTGCAGCGCGCTGTGCATGGGCCGCCGCCGCGCGGGGCTGCACCCCTTACAGTGCAACACGCCGCGCGGGGCCGCCGCTCGTGCAGGGTCGCACCGCGCGCGGCACGGAGCCGCCCAGGCGCTGCCCGCAGTCAGCGCGCTCCCGCGCGGGTTGGTGCCGCGCGGGGCGCTGCCCGCAGGCAGCGCGCGCGCCCGCGCAGGGTTGTTAAGCTCCGCTGCCCGGTCCCTGTGTCCACCAGTGCGTCTTTTAGTTGGTTTTTCTACTCGGGTGGTCTGAGTTTTTATATTAAGTGTTACTGATGTTTTGGTTGGGGACTTATAGGGTCCCGGAATCGTGCAAGGGCGCAGGACGGTTTCAGGTGTTCCGTTCAACGCGATTCAAGGTGGGTACCCTTATCGTGCGTCCTTTTTAAAGTGAGGTCTCATCATGTCTTATGTAAGAGTAAAGTAGATGTGTTAATGGTTTTCAACTAACCCCTTTTTGCATGAGTATCCCTTTGATTACTATCTGTTGCGACTGGTGTCGCGGTGCTCTTTATCACACATTGACTTCGGTCATTATGCTCGTGGTTGCTTACACGCACACCAGCGGTTTTGCCACCGCATCGGTCTACTTTTTCGAAGAGGTGGTACGTTGACCCATGTACCCCACAAGGTGACGTAGTGGGGACCCCTCGCGGTTACTTAATGTGCTGCACAAGTGCCGTGGAGGGGTTGGAGGTAAAAAGGTGATAGCAAGGTGTACGTTTCGCTGGGGGTCCTTAGACCTTTTGGCAGGTGTTCCGTTCTGACTTACAGGGGTATTGTGGATTCATGAGGGGAAGTTTTGGATGCTCTGGTTTATCGGTTTGCTTTTCTTTCAGTACTTTTAGCATCTTTTATGTTTTACATCTACCTCTTACTCTTTGGTCATTGACTTCCCACACTGTGACAGGTTTGGTCAAGGGTGGGGTCCGGGACGACAGTGAGGCCGCGACTCGAGGATCTTAGCCCGATTAGGGGCTGGTGACTATTCTTTTATTTACGTTTTGATTACTTTTGGTTAGTTAGCTTTTGTGCGTGTGATACGTTGTTGTGGATGTTGGGTTCGAACTGTGTTTTATCGTGAATGAACGTTTCCCTTACTGTTGTTGTTTCGGCCACTCTTTTCAAATCTAGTAAAAGATTGCGAAAATGTTTAATAAAATGTAGGTGTCGTGTGGGCACCGTTTTACAACCCATGGATTTATCCTTTCAAAACTTGGGTGGCCGGTTTGGTTATTTCACATGATGCCTTTTCCTTAACGTAACTTCTTGGCTAGTGTGGTTAAAGTGATTTATGCTTGTGACGCCGAACATATACAAGGAAGACTCCGTCCGTTTGCGGGGTGAATTTGTATATGTGGTGGATCTGCCCACGTGCCCGGCGGGGGCACTTATAAAAAAAAAAAAATGTATACGTTTTCCGCTTATTTTAAACCCCCGGGGCGTGACATAACCCAACTTAAATCCCAACACTAACCATGGTTAAACCTAGTTTACTTGTGCTGTCAGGGGCTTGAAGTACCGGTACACGGGTTAGGGTACTGGTATGCGGGCTGGGGTACTGGTATGCGTAGGCTGGTTCCGGTACGTCTCCCCTGAATTCCCAAAAACCCGAGAGCTGGATTTTCTAGTTTTCTATAGGGTTCCAGTACGTCTTCCCTGAATTCCCAAAAATCCGAGAGCTGAATTTTCCAGTTTTCTATAGGATTCCGGTACGTGATTGGGGTTCCGGTACTCTATTCAAAAATCTAAAGTTTGCAGATTTTGATCTTTCCAAACTCGCTTTCCAACTCAACTTTGGTCCGGATGCCTTTTGCTTCGAACCAAAACTTGCTTAAGCTCATCTTACCCCTATTTTAGACATGTTTAGGGTCTCTTATCCGCACTTTGCCACTTTAGCGAAAGCCGGAGCACTACACAATCTTTACACCACAACTTGGGATCATCTATTTGAGTCCTTGAAAACTAGTAACTGGGCCAATTGTCCAGGCTCCTACCCACCAGTCCATGTATTTCTCTCTTAAAAGTACTTTTGTTTTTGGTTCGCCATCAGATTAAATCTTGCTTTTCATTTCAAAAAAATAAGCTTCTTTGCAATAAAAAGAACATTGTAATTTGTTAGTAAATACGTGCTTGTTTTTTCTTCCCAGTATTAGAAAGAGTATGCCTTATAGCTTTCATAAGCTAAGCCAATTCATATCACTGGTAGGTTTTCTGTTATTGGATAAATTCTTAAATTGTTTTGTAAGTTATACAGTTTGGGATTGTTGTTGATAATTACATGCAGGAGCTTTGTGAAACCTTTTTTAGTTAGTAATAGTCTTTTAATTTAAAATCACCATTCTGATTTAGATTTTACTTTGAATTCTACTTCTTTAGTGTAGCAGCGTGTACTTCTTTAGTAACATGCTTCTATGTTTAGTATTCTCATATGCTGCAATTCAATGCCTAGTAATGCTCTAGTAACATTAAGTGTTGTGTACTTTTGTATGTTGGGCTGTCTATGCTGTTGGTGCCATGGCTCAAAAAATCGGTTGCAATTTTGGTTTTGAAATTTGTCTAAACGAACAGTTTTAGCAGTATTGCAGATTTTGCCAGTGTTGGCCTTTGGATGTCGGTTCCAATATTTGCTAGGTCTTTCAACTTTCCAAAATGATCAAATAATTGGGGAATTGGAATAGTCATATTATAACTCACTTTCACAACTGTAGCTATGGTAAAGTTATGTTTCACTGTAATTTTGGAAGGAATAAAACTTAAGGCCTTGTTTGGTGTTGTTCAAGGATTTAAGTATCCATCGGCACGGGTCGTATCTATCGTGCCGTATCGTGCCAACAAGACACCGGCACGATACAGTCTTCGTGCCGACGGCATAGTTGAAAACCCTTTTTCCTTTAAATTACTAAGTAATTTTCTCAATAAAGTTCAAAATATTTGATAAAGATATATAATAAGCAATTAGAAAATTTTGTTGCTAAAGAAAATAAATATTCCATGCCATTATGTGTCAGCACACATGTATTTTTTGTGACCGACATTCATTGGCACGGCTCGGCACCCACCGTGTCATACCGTGCCGATAAGTTTTTGGCACGATCCCGTACCACGACACTTAAATCCTTGGTGTTGTTGCCTTTTTTTGCTTATTTAAATAGAATTTATATATGAAATAGTGTAGGAGTGGATGGTGGATTGGTTGCAATCCTTACATTCAAGGTATTTGTTTGTCGGCAAAACTTGAAAGCAACTTTTTCTTTTTTGCTTTCAAAAATGTTTTTAAAGTTGTCATCCATCACTTGCTAGGGTGCATTGCAAGCTAGCTACTACGACAAAAAGAAAAAAGCCCTTTCTTCTAGGATATCATATAATATAGAATAAGTGTTTAAAAATACTAAAAAAATGGCAACAATGCCAAACAAGGCCTAATTTTCATGTATCCCTCTATGGCGAATATGAAAATATGATTAATATAATAACTTGGAAGATTTTTAAATTAACAATTGGATCTTGCAAGATGGTTTTGGTGATTTTTTGGATCGACCTTCTAAAAAGTAAGCCTACTTTCAACCCATTATAACCAAGTGAAGTTGATGTAAGATGAAATATAGGGTCCTACGTTTTAGAGAGGTCCAAAATATAATTTATAATTTTGTAAACTATTTCAAACTTTCAGAAATTTTTGAAATATTTTTTGATTTTTTTTTGAAATGTTCGTAATTAAAAAAAAATATAAAAATTAAAGAAAGATAAAAAAATTCAAAAAAAGAAAAAAAGTTAGAAAAAAAAATTAGGACTCACTCCTGAACCGAACTCACTTCAGGATTGGACTCTCCAGGGCAATGCATTTGCAAAGGAAAAAAAAAAGACATCATTGCTAAAGCCTTTGTCTTTATTATTGATTCATAAAGTCATATATTTATCATCATATAAAAAAGGTTTATACTTTATGTTGGTGTAAATACAATAAAATAGAGATTAGACTATAATAAAATATGAAAAGTATCAACGAGTCGATCAAGCCGAGCCACGGATATCTCGCTCTCTTTAAGGAGATTCAAGCCCTCTGCGGTAGGCAAAGCCTTCAAACCGATACAGCAGAACATTGACTTGTCCCCTCCAGGATACAACGGCTCGATCCTCGTCGTGTGGCTTTACCAACTCTGCACAAGTAGATGAGCCCAAAGCTCCACAAAAAAGAACACCTTTTCTTTGACCTCTCTTCTCTCTCAAATTGAATAGTTATTTAGTCTTCTATTAGTATTTTTCTTTTTGGTGTGTCTCAAGAGAGTAGAAAAGCTCTCTTTATATAAGCACCATAGGTCTTAATGTTACTACTTAATTAAGTTCAAAATTAAAATGTTAGGAGTTAGCTTTCTTAAGTAGTATACGTTAGTTCTCTTTGTAAGTTCAAAACTTAATTTGAAAAAAGCTACCATGCAAGAGTAAAGGAGTTGTAACTCCACTAGTTACAAATGCATAAGTTTATTAAATTAATAACTCATTTAATAAAATGTTACAACACCTTATTTATACTATTCTTAGCCTTAACCTATACATAACCAACTTAGGATTTAATTTTATCCTAAATAACTAATTAAAACAACCTCATCTAGAGAATAACTAAACAATAATAATCTAAAAATAAATACAGATTAAATCAAATAAGAGGGTAGCTAAAAAATCACATTTAATCAACTAAAAGATATGCTCAAGTAGTATAATCTAATTGAAAAATTTATGAACTAAATTGGTTTAATCCGATCAACATAGGTTTAAGCTTGTTCTGCATCATTCGCTTTCGCTGCGCAGAATCTTGTCCTTGAGATTAGTTGGATTTTCAAGGTAATAGGAAACAACCAAGTGTGGAGAATAAAGTGATGCAGCCCAATGCTTGTATGTCGAACAACCTATATCATTTGAGTTTCCAGCTTGATGTAGGGAGAACGACTGATAAGTTCATGAGACTTCATAAGATTTGATATCAATAAGAAAGATAGATTCGGTGCAATCTGAAGCTTTGGTATGGAGGACTCATATTGCTGAGGCAATGAGGGTAACTCGATTGGTAATCTTACCTCTTTAATACTCTCGTCTACCTTGGCTTCATGATTTAACAGCCGATGCTCAAATTCTAACTTGGTCACATCTAAAATTTCTTTGCAATCGGATTGTGTGGATGGAACTGAATCAGAATTGTCGACTCCCACCTATGATATAGGTGGCGTACTCTGTTGAGCAATTAGGGTCTCCAGTTGAACTTTTAGTTGGATCCATCGATACTCATCTTTGACCTTTTCCATCCATTGAAAATCATTTTCAACTACTTTAACAACATTTTCAATATCTCTCAACCTTTTTTCTTTTTTTTCAAAAAACATTCTGTTAAAATCAAGATGAGATATTTATCTCTATCTATACCACCATCATAAGTCATCTAGTATTTCCATCCGAATATTATTTCTTTTTCTCTCAATGTATGACTTCTAATCGTACAACCATTCACCAAACTCGACTCTTGTCATATCACATATTTCTTTCAATGATTCTACACGTATCATTTTTTTTTCTGCCATACTTCTGGAAAACTTTTTTTCGACATTCTTTTGCATCCATAATGTTTTTCTTTTTTTCACTCTCACTTTTTTTTTTTTTTTTTTTTTTTTTTTCAATTCTCTCTCGGTTTTCTTCCCTAAGTTCAAAACTTTTGACGAAACAGAACCGTCAAATAACCTAAGCTTTGATACCCAATTTGATGTATGACGAAATATAGGATCCTACGTTTTAGAGAGGAGATTTTAACAAATTAAGCCTCACCAAAAATTTTGTTCTAAAATTAGACCTCAATTTTTTTTTTTTTTTTTGTAAAAGTAGGCCTGTATGGGTATGATGGCTTAAAGGCGGCGAACCATTCATTGCTTTTCTGAATGCGGTGAATGATTCGCCGCCTTTCTAAAATTTTGATAGTCCCACAAAGGCGGTGAACCATTCACCGTTTTTTTAAAAGCGGTGAATGGTTCAACGCATTTATATATTTTTCTACGTGCTATGAAAAAGTACGATGGGAAAATATCCTGTTTGCATCTGTTGAGATTGTTGTGATGTGAGAAAGTATGATGGGAAAATATCTTGTTTGTTTTCGTATGTAATATTGTTATGAAATATTCGGTTATGATATATATTGCGATGAATCGATTATGATATATTTTCTGAGTTTTCACCGGAAAACGCAAAATTATATACTTATATGCTTTTGTCCAAACTACATTTTATCTAATAGCGTTAGATAGATCTCAATACCAAACTGGATAAATATATCTCAATACCAAACTAGGAAAATATACTGTGTTGTAACATTTTAATATTTAATACATTTATTATGGAGTTTCTTTTGCATTCATGGTGAACTTACTCTTTACCATGGTTTGAACTCGTTGAAGAAGCTAACAACATTTGCTTTAATTGTAACCTATTGTGGTTTTGAAAGAAAATTTTATACTTATAACTTTCATACTTAATAATGTTAATAAATATAACTTGCAACCTATAGGCTTTACAAGCCTATATAAAGAGAGCTTTTTTTTTTTTACTCTCTTAGCATATACCAACTCAAAGATCAAAAGATTAAAAAATTATACTACTTGAGAGAGAAAGAGGTCAAAGAAAAGGTGTTATTTTTTTTGGTGGAGCTTTGGGCTCATCTACTTGTGCAGAGTTGGTGAAGCCACACGACGAGGGTCGAGCCATTATATCCTGGAGGGGACAAGTCAGTGTTCTGCTGCATCGGTTCGAAGGTTTTGCCTACCGCAGAGGGCTTGAATCTCCTTAAAGCGAGTGAGATATCCGTGCCTCGGCTTGATCGACTCGTTGATACTTTTCATATTTTATTGTAGTCTAACCTCTATTTTGTGTATTTACACCAACAATTTTAAGGAGATTTCAATAGATGGAGGCTATACATGAAAAGTTCAACGATACTACCGGGGATCTTAACAAGCCCTTCCGCTTCAAAAGAGCCACTTCAAAAGGTGGAAAGGAAAAGTGCTATTTTATCTCAATCTACTTAAAGTGGCATATGTCCTTACGGAAAAAAAATCCAAAGAAGATTAACTTCGACAATATGACGGAGGATGATCTTTACGAACACTATGAAAAAACTGAAAATTAGGGGAAGGATGAGTATAACTGTCGGTATTATCTTCTCAACTGCCTTTCAGACCAATTTTATGATTATTATGAAAATACTTACTCTGCAAAGAAGATTTGGAAGGCATTGCAGCTTAAGTATGATACAGAACAAGCTGGTGCAAAGAAGTACGCTGCTAGTCGCTTCTTTCGCTACCAAATGGTCGAAGTAAAATCCGTGGTGGAACAAGTTCAAGATTTTCAGATGATCGCCCATGAAGTTCAATCCGAAGGAGTTAAGTTCGGAGACAACTTGATCGTGCTAGGGATCATCGACAAGTGACCACCATCATGGAGGGAGTTCCAAAAGACCCTTCGACATAAACAAAAGGAGATGTCTCTCGCGACATTAATTGCACACATTCGTGTGGAAGAGGAGGCAAGAGGTCAAGATGCACTTGAAGCAAAAGAAAATGATGCTAGCGACACTAAGGTAAACTCAGTATCATCTTATTCTTTATCTAATAACAATCATTCTAGAAATACATATTTGAAGCCTAAGAAGAAAATTAGAAAGAATAGTGGTAGACCTCAATTTAAGAAAACTTTAAATAACCAAGGACCTCCTTCTCAAGAGAAAATTTCTATAATTTGCTATGTTTGTGGCAAAAGTGGGCATATTGCTCGAATTTACAAATTTCGAAAACGTAAAGCTTTACCTCAAGCTAACGTTACTGAGGAACCACTTGTGGCAATGATTACAGACATATGCCTGGTTGAAAATGCTAAAGGATGGTGGGCAGACTCTGGTGCCAATAGGCATGTCTGTCATGATAAGACTTGGTTTAAAGTTCATACTCCCTATGAACAATCAAGAAGTATCATGCTTGGTGATTCACATACTTCTGAAGTTTTAGGGAGTGGTGAGGTCGAGTTAAAATTTTCTTCTGGAAAGGTGCTCATCTTAAAAGATGTGTTGTATACACCTTTGATTAGGAAGAACTTGATGTCAAGTTTTCTTCTTAATAAAATTGTCTTTAAACAGACCATTGAGTCTGATCAGTATGTTATTTTCAAGAATAGAAAGTTTGTGGGTAAAGGTTATGCATGCGATAGAATGTTTAAATTAAACATTGAGAATAAAGCATCATCTACTTCTGCTTATATGCTTCTGTGAATTTTTGGCATGCTCGTTTGTGTCATATTAATAGCAGATATGTTAGCTTGATGAGTAGTTTAGGATTAATTCCCAGACTGAGTAGTGATTTTGACAAATGTGAAACATATAGTAAGTCAAAAATCACTAAACGATCTCATAAGAGTGTTGATCGAAGTACCGAATTACTTGAGTTAATTCACAGTGATATTTGTGAATTTGAAGGTACTCTAACTCGTGGAGGAAATAGATATTTTATTACATTTATAGATGATTTTTCTAAATATACTTATGTATATTTACTGAAAAATAAAAGTGATGCTTTTGACAGATTTAAAAATTTCCTCCATGAAGTAGAAAATCAATTCGGTAAAAAGATTAAAAAAATTAGAAGTGATCAAGGTCGTGAGTATGAATCTACGGGATTCAATTCTTTTGTTCAGTCTTTAGGAATTATCCATGAGACTGCAGCTTCATATTCGCCTGTTTCTAATGGAGTGACTGAGAGAAAAAATAGAACACTTATTGAGCTAACAAATGCTATGATAGTTGACACTGGTGTGCCCTTAAATCTTTGAGGTGAAGCCATTTTAACCGCAAGTTATGTCTTGAATCGCGTGCCACATAAGAAGTCTAAAATGACATGTTTTGAATTGTGGAAAGGGTATAAGCGAAATTTGGGATATCTTAAAGTTTGGGGTTGTCTAGCTTATGTGAGGCTATCAGATCCTAAAAGACCCAAATTGGGTGTTAGAGCTGCCATTTGTATATTTCTTGGATATGCTTTGAATAGTTCAGCCTATAGATTTTTAGACATTGAAAATAATGTGATTTTTGAATCAGGAGATGCTATTTTTCATGAAGATAAATTTCTTTTAAAATCGAAAAATAGTGGGGGTCAAGAATTTAAAAGTGTTTCGAACAAACCAAGTTCTTCAAACTCTCTTTCGCAAAACCAAGAACAATATGTTTTTGAACCTAGAAAGAGTAAAAGAAATAGAATAAAAAAAGATTTTGGCCCTGATTATGTTGTTCTTAATATTGAAGAAAACTCGTTTTCTTTACAAGAAGCTTTATCTTCAAATGATGCCATTTTTTGGAAAGAGGCTGTAACTGATGAGATGAAATTTTTAATTTCTAATAAAATATGGAAATTACTGGATTTACCTCCAGGCTGTACAACAATTGGTTGTAAATGGGTCCTCAGAAAGAAATTAAAACCGGATGGGAGTGTAGACAAGTATAAAGCGAAACTTGTCGCAAAAGGTTATAAACAAAAAAAAGATCTAGACTTCTTTGATACCTTTTCTCCGGTTACTAGAGTGACATCCATTAGAGTTCTTATTGCTATTGCAGCAATATAAGATTTACAAATTCATCAGATGGATGTAAAAACCGCCTTTCTGAATGGTGACCTAGATGAGAAAATTTATATCGACCAATCTGAGGGGTTCATAGAGCCTGGGCAAGAAAATAAAGTGTGCAAGCTAAATAAATCCCTTTATGGCTTAAAGCAGGCACCTAGATAGTGGCATAAAAAATTTGATTCTTGCATGATTGAGAATGGCTTTAAATCAAACGAGTGTGATAAGTGCATCTACTACAAAACTTTTGAAAAGTTGCATGTAGTTTTTAGCCTTTATGTGGATGATTTGCTAATTTTTGGCTCTAACTTAAATGTTATTAATGAGACAAAAATTATGCTAAATCATTATTTTGAAATGAAAGATCTTGGTGAGGCTAACTTCATTTTGGGTATGAAAATTACCAAAACACCGGATGGTATTTTTCTTGATCAGTCGCATTATGTTGAGAAAATTTTAAGAAAGTATAACTTTCTTAATTGCAAGCATGTGACTACACCTTTTGATTCAAGTGTTCACTTATTTCCCGTTAAAAGTGAAAATGAAATTTTAAATCAAAAGGAATATGCTAGTATGATTGGAAGCTTGCAGTTTGCGACTGATTGCACTAGACCTGATATTGCATATGCAGTAGGGATACTTAGTAGATTTACAAGCAAGCCGGGTACAGAGCATTGGCATGCCATAGAACGTGTGATGAGATATCTCATTGGTACCAAAACTTATGGCTTGTTTTATGGGAAGTATCCTGCTGTAATTGAGGGTTATAGTGATGCTGATTGGAATACCTTATCAGGTGATTCTCTCTCTACCACTGGTTATATTTTTACTTTAGCAGGTGGTGCTATATATTAGAAATCTAAAAAGCAAACTATCATTGCTAATTTAACCATGGAAGCCGAGCTTATTGCTTTAGCTTCAGCTAGCGAGGAAGCTAATTGGTTGAGATACTTATTGTCTGAGATTCCATTTATGGAGAAACCAGTTCCATCTGTGTTGATACACTGTGATAGCACTGCTACTATTGGTAGAGTAAGAAACCGTTATTATAACGGTAAATCTAGATTCGTGAGAAGAAAACACAGTACTGTGAGATCATATATGAACAATGTTATTATCAATGTAGATTATATAAAATCTACTGATAATCTAGCAGATCCATTAACCAAGGCCTTGGAAAGAGAAAGAATCTGGAATACATCGAGGGGGATAGGGTTAAAGCCTATAACATCATGAACCACGTATGAAGATACGCAACCTGATGATCAGAGATCCTGAAAGTTGGGTTCAATGAGAAAAACGAATCATATGGTGGTCGTAAAGAATTCACAACATATAGATCTACATGATCTAATATTTACCTATCCCTCTGATGTGAGTGCATTCATCCTATAATGAAATGAGGGTTGAGTTATTACACTCTTAATGGAGTCTGTGGCTCTTATGAGCAGGGTGTCAGAATTACAGGAGCACCCTTGACGGATTTCACCTATGTGAGCATGGAAGTGGGGCCGTTTTCTATGAGAATAGGCTTTTTCTCAAAAATGCTCACGAAAACCAGGATAAGCACAAGGCCGTAACGTGCTAGCTAGTAAAGTTCATGTCAACACTTGGATTGTTATATGTGAGCAGTGACACTCTATTTTCCTTAAGCAGCCAAAGTTCAAGTCTAAGACCACTCTGGCTCTGGAGTAGAGATCACTGTTTTACTAAATGAAGGTTCAATGCAGAGCACACCTTCTTTATGTATAATGATCCCTCTTTGACCGTTGAACTCTCTTTAATAATAAAATGAGTGGGGGAATGTTGTAACATTTTAATATTTAATACATTTGTTATGGAGTTTCTTTTGCATTCATAGTGAACTTACTCTTTACCATGGTTTTGAACTCGTTGAAGAAGCTAACAACATTTGCTTTAAATGTAACCTATTGTGGTTTTGAAAGAAAATTTTATACTTATAACTTTCATACTTAATAATGTTAATAAATATAACTTGTAACCTATAGGCTTTACAAGCCTATAATATACCAACTCAAAGATCAAAAGATTAAAAAATTATACTACTTGAGAGAGAAAGAGGTCAAAGAAAAGGTGTTAATTTTTTTGGTGGAGCTTTGGGCTCATCTACTTGTGCAAAGTTGGTGAAGCCACACGACGAGGGGCGAGCCGTTGTATCCTGGAGGGGACAAGTCAGTATTCTGCTGCATCGGTTCGAAGGCTTTGCCTACCGCAGAGGGCTTGAATCTCCTTAAAGAGAGCAAGATATCCGTGCCTCAGCTTGATCGACTCGTTGATACTTTTCATATTTTATTGTAGTCTAACCTCTATTTTGTGTATTTACACCAACATATTGTTTGTTACATAATATCGCTATGTAATATCGCCGTATATTGTGATAAGTCGGTTATGATATATTTTCTGCGGTTACACTGAAAAACGCAGAATCCTTATATGCCCCAACTACATATAGCGTAAGATGGATCTCAATACCAAATTATCTCTTAACAGCGGTGAATGGTTTACCGCTTTTAAAGACGGTAAATCATTCACTGCTTTTATGATTTTTACGGTTTAATGAAATTTTGACAAACTTTTAAAAGCAGCGAATGATTTACTGTATATATGAATGTGGTGAATCATTTACCGCTTATGCCTATTTTTATATTTTTTTTATAGAGGATTATTTTTAAAATTATATGATTAAATAGGATTATTTATAAAAAAAATTCTTTTAGAGAGCTCCTAAATATAATTTATAATTTTGAAAACTTTATCAAAATTTTAGAAAATTTTGAAATATTTTTTTGAATATTTTTTAATTTTGCTTGAAATGTTCTTAATTAAAAAAATTATAAAAATTGAAGAAAGATAAAAAAATTCAGAAAAGGAAAAAAATTAGAAAAGATAGTTAGGACTGATTCCTAAACCAAACTCGCTTCAGTACTGGACTTACTCTAGGGCGACACATTTGCAAAGGAAAAAAAAATGACATCACTGTCAAAGCCTTTGTCTTCATTATTGATTCATAAAGTCATATATTCATCATCATACAAAAAAGTCTTATGCCTTATTTATACTATTATTAGCCTTACCTATATATAACCAACTTAGGATTTAATTTTATCCTAAATAACTAATTAAAACAACCTTATCTAGAGAATAACTAAACAATAATAATCTAAAATAAATACAGATAAAATCAAATAAGAGGATAGCTAAAATGGATCATTTAATTAACTAAAAGATATGCTCAACTAGCCTAATCTAATTGAAAAAAACTTAACTTAATCGGTTTAATCCGATCAATATAGGTTTAAGTCTGATCTGCATCAGAAGTGTTTCACTAGGAATAGGTTATGGACCATAGTTTTGAATCGTCATCCACTGAAACTGAAACATTTTGTTTTCCATTTCAGATTTGCAATCGCAAATTCAAATCATGGTTTAGATTGCCTTATAATTGTTCTAGTGTTCAGGGGAATTTTGATGTGAAGTTTTATGAAATTTTACAGGCTACATTCTTGATTTCTATGCAAATGCATATGCATAATAAAACATGTTAGTGGAGAAACCCTCCAATTCCCTAATGTTTCAACTTCCGAACAATCTGACATGACTCTAAAATTTGAATGTCTGGATAATATTGGTGCTATACACAAATTGCTCTTTGTATAGAATATTTGTTAAATTTGGCTTTTTTACATGGTTTAATTTTTCTAGCATAACAAGAATTCTATAACTTCATTGTACTATTTGCTTTTTAGTTGACCAAAAGTGACTTAGAATAATGGTTGCTCATGCCATACCGTAACTCTACTAAGATAGTGAACTATGAGTGCTTTCTCAATGCTTCTAACTTCGTTTCTTTCGCCCACAATATTTGCAGATTTCTTGTGGAGAAACTCGCGAAGGTTAATCCAGCTTGTATGAGTTGTGATGAGAGGCTGGCCTTCTGGATCAACTTATACAATGCCTTGATAATGCATGTTAGTGCTATACCAATTGTACTTTCTTCATTGTTATTCACATCATATAGTCAGCTGGTTGACTGCAAGATGTTATTGTGATTAAGGATAAAAAATAGTGGAAAATTTACCATCATCTCAGTGCTTTTTATTAAAGCTAAATAATATTGTGATCATCTTTCTTCTTTTCACCTTGTCACATAGTTTCACAGTAATCATCTTCTTTTAACAGCTGCATGTAGCATTCTCGCAGTTCTCATTTATGAAATTTGACTTTTGTTGCTTATTCAGCATATGTCAATTTAACATTAAATTGTATTTCTGCTTGTGTAAGGATGCAAATCTTTCTGGTACTGAACTTTGCATTGGACCACTATTTTATAAATAACTACTTTTGAATTCCAATGACTTGATCAGATTTAGATGGGTGACATGCTTAAACTTGCATTGTTCATTGATCAGCCGATAGTAATTTACATTATGATTTGATAACTTGACCAAACAAAAATATGTCTAAGAAAGGTTAGTTGCTTTTTTCTGGTGTTATTAGAAGCACACTATTCTTATTGCAGATTGAGACTTTGTTTAGGAGTGGGTTGGGTTAATCATGCCTAAGCTAACGCCTAAACCAGTGGCGGAGCAAAAGCATCTTATGTGATGCCTTTTGCCTGCCGTGATTCGCCTGTGAACTAACCATTGCATGGTCGCTGGACAGCACCTGTCACGCCTCGAACGCCGCGTACTTGCTAGATAAGCAAATACGCAAGGCTACAAAATCAAACAGAGAACACACATAACGATGGTTACAAAGAATATTATCAAATTCGAAGAACTAGATTTATTAGGCAATGACAGAATTAAGATCAGAATCAAACTAATTATTACGATTGAAAAACTAAGGTCCTCAACGAAAATACTAAAGGGACATTTGGTTCAAAAGATTCCATAATTAACAAGGAAGTAGAAGCGAATAAATTAAATGCTAGATAGGAAGTTTAATTAAACACATCTAACTACACTAAATATGAACAAAATAAAAAGAATGACTCGACGACGACTACGTCTAGTGTTCACTCGGACCCATCCGCGCCCGGTAAAACAGTCTCAGTACTTGGTTAAGCAACCATACATCATATTAGTCGGATTAAGCATACAACGAAATAAATAACAAAAGTGTAGGTTTATGGATCCTCAAGGATCTAAATAGGTTCTATCAAACACCTAGAGAGGGGGTGAATAGGTGCAATATCCAAAATACCAATCTCAGTGCAATTTAAAAATAAATGCGGAAAATAAAAACAGCACACCGGGATTTATGTGGAAAACTCCATCACAGGAGTAAAAACCACGGGACCAACACGCAATAACAATCCACTATGAATTTGAAAGATAACAAGGTGATTACCGACTCCACGGACTCCAACCCTACCTTCAACTTCTCCGGATCTTGCGCTCACCGACTGCAGGTCCAATGCACACGTCCGAATCCACGAACGCACTCGAATCCACTAGCAACACGTTTTGAATCCACGAAATGCTTTCAACACATCGAATCCACGATGCCACGTCAACTCCTTGATGCAAACTCAGCCGCTACGAAAGTATAGGCTTTGATGGTGATCCTTTGCTTAGAATATCATTAGAGAACCATGGAAGAAATCTCTAAGCAAAAATTAGATCAATTCGATAAAAAGTATCTCTTCAAAGAACCGTCGAATTGACTTAAAAGAGGCTAAAAGATGAACGATAAAAACCTAGCCTCTAGGGTTGCTCTCAAGTGTTTCTGAATTGGTCGGTACCTCTTGAGAAACCCTAAGTATCTATTTATAACCTTTAGAGATCAATCAAAGTCGGTTTAGCATTCTTACATATAAGAACATTGCGTACCGGTACTGAATATTAGGTTCCTGTACTCAATGACGCAACAGACAGATTTTCTTATTTCGTTCCGGTACTCAAAGTTGGGTTCCGGTACTCAATGTAAATTCCAGAAAATCTTGTGTCGGATTTTGAGGAATTCAAAGTGTCGTTCCGGTACGTAAAAACTGAAATTTTCAAAGATAAGTTTTAACAAAACAAACCATGTACCGGAATTCAAACTTAAAATAAGTTATGAGTTAAAAACCAAGTTCCAAAAACCTCTACTAAACCGGGTTTCAATAAAATCATGATTCCAAAGATTGTAAATATATTTAAATCACCATGATTAATTTAATCATACATGAGTGTCAACTTGAGCTCTTGTTGAATCTTTTTCGAGTCTTCGATTACTGATTTGACAATTTGATCACTTCAAGACTTCGATTCTAATCACGAAATATGCCAACATAAAAAGCCGTAACAATCTCTCCCTTTGGCAATTTCGTGACAAAATCCAAAAAATATATAAAACGCTCAAGACACTCATCTTAAACAAAAAAAAATCGAAATTCAATGTCATCACCAAAACATTGACTTTCTTTGCGTGAAAGATCCAATAAACAAAAATACATTTGAACCAGTCCTAGAACAAACTCTATGACTTAGGACTTGGAGTCTTAAAGTGATGTTTATCCTGCAAAACAAAACTCCAAACAAAATCCAAAGTCAGTCGCTAGAAATTAAATGTAATTCCTACATTTGATTCGTCCTTTTGGTTCTTTTTTATTTTCGGCTCCTTTTTCATCATCTCCCCCTATCTCGAATTATCTCCCCGTATCTTGATCATCTCATCTCTGTCATTTTTCTTTTCTTTTTTGTCACAAATTGTCAAACAGTGAAAATACTAGACAAAAAGAAAGTACTAAGAGCATCAGTTCATAGTTACATGACCATAAAAGTTCTTGTTCAACAACAAACTAAACGAAAATGAAAAGCAAGAACAAGAAAAGTTAAGAGTCACTCATCGTCATGTCCGTCATCATCATCATCGTCATCATGTGAAGTAGGTCCATGTGAAGTACTTGGCCCGGTCGCCCCAGGAACTACATCATCATGCTTGCAGCCGAGGATATTGAAAATCTTCTTCAATCCGTCCTCAAGCTTCTTGAACCTTTGTTCCATTCTTTTCTTCAGTGAGCGTACATCCCGATGCAATGATTGTTGCGTCACTACCTCATCTGATCCAGAAGAGTCTTGATGTTCCACTTGACGAGGCGGTGCACTTGGAGTCGCTTCACCTGCGTATCCTTTTACTTGACCAAACGTCTTTCGAGTGCTAATTGACTTGGCTAAAGTAATTCCATCAATAGCGCCCAAGCCATAGTCGTATTTGACACACTTGATATCTACTCCGTGATCTTCTAATATACTAGTGATCAAAATCGGGTAAGGAAGCAGTTCACGGCGATTTGATCCTTCAATCATATGCACCATTTGTTGTCAAATAAGGAATGGAATATTGACGTTAATTCGAAATGCACTCTCTGGGTGACCAAGGAAATAAAGAAGAAGAAGACGATCCCATCGTATCCTTTTAGTCCCCAACGTAGGCAAGAGGTTGTAGCAAATAATTAAAGACAGAATGTGGTATTCCGGCTTTAAATTCTTTGATTCAACATACAACCTGTTCGTATGTGTTCCTGACTTGCAAATAGTATTCACAACAATATCCCAATGAGTTTCATGCTGAAAGTCACCCTGAGTATGGTGCAGACCAGATGTATCAACAATCAATCCAAGATTTGCACCAATTACAGGAGTTATATCGAACTTGACACCTATAACTGTTGTTTCAAATATGAAAGTCCCGGTGTCATGATCCTCGTGAAGTATAACTGCTCTCATGTAAAACTCCCTGAGTAGCTCTACACAGAAATCCATCTTTGCTGGAACTCTACCAAGTGGCTCAATAGGAATCCGTTCCAGTAGCCTTGCAAAGTTTGGAACTTCTCGATACAACTCATTCTTTGGTCCATATCCACCATCCACCACAAACTTTACCTTCTTTCATAGGTAATTTCTTCTTTGGTTCGCACAGTGTGACGATAAGCCTTCTCTTTTGCCGCTCAGTGTTGCCTAGTGCTCTTTGATCCATCTTTGCTTCCTTGGTGCCGCTCAGCCCTTTCAGTTGCTTCTCCGTGTTCCTTGGTGTCGCTTGATCCCTCATGTTGGTCGCTTGGTGCTTCTTGGTGCTGTTTTTTAGTTGGAGCTTCTTTTTTGGGCTGCTCCACCTTGTCAGACACTCTCAGTTGGTAGTCTCTATTTCTTTTCTTTCTTTTTTGCGGTGAAAATTTTTTGGTAGTGAACATTCTTTTCCTATCTCAACTTTACTTGTTAACATCAAAATTCTCATACCATTAGAACTCACCGATTCCACATATATGGTGTGGAAACAAGTCTTTCTCAATGTCCTAGAGATTTTTGGTGTCACTTCGCATGTGGATGGAACTGGTACTATTCCTTCTCAAACTATTGATATTGTTGATAAAAAGATAATTATGAATCCCGAGTATTTAATTTGGAAGAAGGACGACACCACCATTCTTTCTTGGATTAATGCTACCTTATCTCTTAGCATACTACAAATGGTTATTTCTAGTTCACCCAAAATAGCTCATGATACTTAGAAAATCATTGAGGCATATTTTTTTGACAAAATTGCTTCCACCGCTTTTTCTCTAAAGTCTTAATTACAAAGCATTAAGAAAGGATCTATGGGCATGAGTGAATACATGCAAAAAGTAAAATCAATTGGTGATGTTCTTTAGGCGATCGGTAAAAACGAGTCAGATCATAATTTTGTCATGACTGTTCTTCTGGAGCGACCGAAAGAATATAGAGGCTTTGTCAGTGCCCTAAACACATAGGAATAAATCTACTTTCGAACAACTTCGCCCACTCTTAATGCAAGAAGAAACGGAAGTTCAACATTGTGCTAGCTTGATGACATCATCTGCTACTCCCACCCTTGACGGTGAAGCATTTTATGCAAATCGTGGATGTGGTATTCGTGGAGTCTGTGGGGATAGATATCGCGGAGGCTGAGGATAGCGTGGTAGATACAATTCCTATTCTGGTCGTGGATCTCATGGAACCTATCCGCATCCTCAACCTACTAGTACTCAACCTAATCGACAACCCTATATTTCAAGACATGGCACACACTGTCAGATCTGTGGGAAGTTTAATCATTTTGCTCTCTAGTGCAGACAACGTTGCAACCATACCTTCGTTGTTGATGACATTCCTCAGACTTTCGCTGCTATGAGCCTTCATGAACCTGGTGAGGCAGTGCGGTATCCAGACACTAGAGCATCCAATCATACGACCGCTAATTCTGATATTCTTTCTTCTTCTAAACTTTATACTGGGCAAGAAAAATTTTTTGTTGGTGATGAAAATTTACTTAATATTACTCAGACAGGTGAAACACAATTATATGCATCCTCCAATTCCTTTACTCTTAAAAACATTCTCGTTGTTCCTTGTATTAAAAGGAATCTACTTTCTGTTCGTCAATTCTGCCGGGATAATAATCTTCTTTTCGAATGACTCTTCTGGTTTTTCTGTGAAGGACAAGGAAACAGGGATGAAGCTTCTTCGATGCCGTAATTCGGGAACATCACTCTATTCAATATCTTCTTAAGTTGCAAGTGTAGGGGATAAGCAATAACTAGCCCTTGTTGCATCTAGGTTTAGTGGTGACATTTGGCATAGACAGTTAGGTCATCCTAGTCTTCCTGTTCTTTTTAAATTTATTAAAAATAATAAAATTATTTCTGATAGTGATTCTGCTTTAAAAGTATCTGTATGCAATGCTTGTAATATGGGTAAACATGTTAAACTTTCTTTTCATGCTTCGGAATCTCAATTTACTTTTTCTTTTCACATTGTTCACTCTGATGTATGGCAATCGCCTGTTCATTCGGTTTCAGGTTATAAGTATTATGTTATTTTTATCGATGATTATTCGAGATATTCTTGGCTTTATCTTTTAAAATTTAAGCATGAGGTTTTGAAAAATTTCTGGAGTTTAAAACTATTGTTGACAATATCTTTCATAGCTCAATCAAAAATTTTCAATCTGATAATGGTAAGGAGTATGTGAATGAAAAGTTTTCTACTCTTTGTTCACAAAATGAAATTATTCATAGATTCTCGTCCACACACATCCCAACAAAATGGCCTAACCGAGAGAAAGTATAGACACTTATCTAATATTATTCGAAGTCTGCTTTTTCAAGCATGTTACCTTCTTGGTTTTGGGCTAATGCCATTCAAACTGCTATTTTTCTTGTGAATTGTACTCCTTTTCTTTCTATTTTGAAAGGACAATCGCCTTATGAAGTTTTGCATGGTTGTGTCTCCTCTGATTTTCAACTTAGAGTTTTTGGATTTCTGTGTTATCCCGATCTACAAGATATTGCTGATCATAAGCTCTCTCCCCGATCGCTTCCTTGTGTCTTCATGGGACTCTAATAAATATAAAGATTTTTGTTGCCTCTATTGAAGTATGGGTAAGGTTTTTATTTCGCGGCATGTCACTTTTGTTGAAATTGTTTTTTCGTATTCTTGTGTTTCAAAATTTTGTCTTTTCTGCACCTGTCTCTACTGTTTTAAAGTTTCAAATGTTTCAAAATTTTCTTTCTAATCCTCCTTTGCTTGGTGAGAGTCCTCCTACTATTGATGCTATTTCTAGCTTCTACTTCACACGCCTCTCTTCTGACGTTGGTTCTCTTATCTCTTCTTCGTCTGTTTCACCGCCCGAGTCTTCATCTCCATTTCCTACCATCTTGAATCACCAAACAAAAGCAGAGAAGCCTGGCTTTTGTCGTTGCGTTAATCCATCACGCGTGGCTTTTGTCGATGTTGATTGGGCCGGTTGTCTTAACACACGCCGGTCTACTTCGGGGTATTGCATATTTCTTAGGCCTAATCTCATCTCATGGTCGGCTAAGAAACGACCTACTATTTCTCGCTCTAGTACTGAAGCAGAATATCACTCTGTGGCCTACACACTTGCCAAGACGGTGTGGATCCGTCGTCTGCTTCGTGATCTTGGTGTCTTCTTATGGCGCTCCATTTGCATCTATTGTGATAATCTTAGCACCACCTATCTTGCGGCCAATCCTGTTCTCCATGCTCGTATGAAGCATATTGAATTGGATCATCACTTTTTGCGGGAAAAAGTCCAATCTGGTGGTTTGGAATTGGTTCATCTCTTTTTTGATAAGCAACTTGCTGACGCCTTCACCAAACTATTGTCCCTTTCTCGATTCTCCATGTTGCGGCTAAGAACTAATGCGGCAAATATAACTCTTATTTTTGAATGCAATTTTCTTTTATTATGTGTGCTTGTTTCTAATTCGGGCTTAAATCATTTACTTTTAGTTGGTTTGGTTAACCCAAACCCCTCTTCTGCAATGAAAATAAGCACAAAATCAGTTTCCCACTAAAACCAAACCCAAACCCAAACCCTGCAACTCAAACCCATAGCTTAAACCTACCTAATCAAAAACCACCATATTGGGAGAATCACCTTGTTTTCTATGCCATGCTATTGGTATGACCTTTGGGAGACCGTGCCGTGTTGAAATATGACACTCTTAAGATTTGGAATAGTCCTATATATGAGGTATAATAGGGCTAAACCTCTTAACCCATCTAATAGCATTTTAGGCAGTGGTTAGGCCTAAGAGGTTAAGAGGGTTGAGCGAGCCTAGGCTAGATTAGTTCTAGTATGGGTGACCTCCTTGGAAGGCGGGGTGTTATAGTTGGTATTAGAGCCAATCATTGATCAGAAGTGTAAAATGAGACTTAGTTGAGCCTGGGTCATACAGTGGGTAAGAGTGCGGCTCCTCGGCTGACGACTGTTGTGGGTGGAGTATGACTCCCTACAAGGTTGGTTCCCTATAAGGTCGGTTAAGGCTAGTGAGATGAGTCTCACATCGCTTGGTGCTTGTGAGCATGCTTGAGCCTGACAAGAATGTCAAAGATCTAGAGAGGGGTAATGTGACACTCCCAGGATTTGGAATAGTCCTATATATGAGGTATAATAAGGCAAAACTTCCTAACCCAGTTATTGCATTTTGGACGATGGTTAGGCCCAAAAGATTAAGAGGGTTGAGCAAGCCTAGGGCTAGAGTACCTGTAGCGATTTGAACTTCTGCAATAGCAGAGTTTTGGTGAAAACTAGCTTAGAGGACTGTCACGGTAGTCCAGACGAAGTTTCAAGCTTAGACTTTGAGATATTAGACTTTGACCAAAATAGGCAAAATATAGTTAAAAAGGTGATTGTGGGTATGTTCGAAAAGAGTTTCGAGGGTTTCAAAATGATTAGAAGAGAGTTGGAGTTCCATGGAGCGAAAATAAGAATTTTTAGAAAAAATGTTTTTGGGGTCTTGAACGTTTGGGGACCGAACCTTGGTATGAAGGGCCGAACCCTGGGAAAAAGGCCGGTCTTTCCCTGCGAAACCCTGTAAATTTCGAGTTCGGGGACCGGTCAGTGGATCAAAGACCGGTCTGTGGATTCAGGATTGGGTCCCCCGGCAGCAAAAAATACTCAGTGAAAGGCATTTATGTAATTTGAAGGGGTGGGCTTTTATAAAAGGGGCCCCCTCATTTTTCGTCCTCCGTACACCCACACCACACACACACACACACACACATGTTGAGAGAAGGAGAGTCTCAGAGACTCTCCCTCTCTCTTGTTTTCTCTTTCTCTTTGGGAACTCCTCGAAGAGGGCGAGCGGGCTCGAGAACCTTAGACGAGTGATGATCCCGAGCTATGACCCGAGGAATGTGGAATGCCACGTGTAGACCGCGAGGTTTCTAGTACATCGAGAGTGTAGTCATGACTCAACCATAGGATCTGAAATGGTTGTGATTCACTAACTTTTAGTTCGGGGTATGTGTGCGCGCAGTCCTAAATAAGAACTCCATCGTGTTGTGATTGGGTCCGCATGTGCGAACGAGAGATGTTGCACGCCGTTAGTCGGATTTTAGGCTATAGGCCTACGTAGGATTATTGGTTTGTGGACCTTTTGTAGTAAACCAAAATAAGCGGTTTAGTCGTAGGCCCTCACTGTGAGAGCATAGTAACGTGTTGGATGCAAGGAATTAAGTATCCATTCGTGCCTTATGGTATGGAGCGATACGTATCGTGCCACCAATTAGGCGGCACGGTACAGGGGGGTGTCTCTCTTGGCTTTCCTGTGCCGCGATACCCTCTGAGTATCGAACGAGACAGCGATACCCAAAGAGTGTCACGGTATGTATCGCTGCGTGCCCACATAGGCACACAGTGTTTTAATTTTTTTTTTTTTTTACTTTGACCTTTCGTATTTTTTGATTTCTTGCATAGACCCTTATCCTTCTCTCATCTATTTTTTTCTTTTCACTTCTACCTTTTCTTCTATTCTGCACTTTCTTCTTTCCTCTCACATCTCTTACTCTATTTTTTTTTCTTCCCTTTTTTCTCATAATTTTTTTTTTTTTTTTTTTTAAATTTTTTTCTTTTCAATCTCTTATTATTTTTTGATCACTTTGAATTTTTTTAAAAAAGTAAAGAAGTAGTAAAATCGAAGATCTACTTATTAGGTAAGTCGAGAAATTTACAACTTAAATTTTTTTTCATACATTTAGAATATATTTAACTTGTAAAGTTTCTTTTGTAAAGAAATATGAAATTATACAAATTTTTATTAACAATTTATAAAAATCTGAAAATATATCCACTTGATTTAATCATTATATGGTCCATTTTAAATTTTTTTTGTACGGATTTAGTATTTTATGCGAGATTTAAGATATTCTTAACTTTAAAAATTTTATTATTAGATTTAGAAATATAAAAATTCTAATAAAATTGAAAACTAAATAGAAGTAATTGATATTTAAATTTGCTTAATGCATATGTCATATGGTTTAGCGTTAAATTTTCATAAATAAATTGCACAAGTTTCTTATTTAAATTTAAGAAAAAGATAATTTTCTTAGATGAGCTTGCAAATTTTTCATAAATTTTTTTAAAAAATTAATTTTCTCATATTTATATTTTATAAATTTTAAAATTCTAAAAAATAAAAGATAAATAAAAAAAAAAAAGTTAATCAATTTTTATTATTGCTTAATTTATTCATAGTATGGTTTATTATTAAATTTTCATGACAGATTTTATAATTTTTTAAAAATATTTAGAAAAAATAAATTTCTTTAATTTTTCATAAATATTTTATAAAAATTTGAAAATGAAAAGAAACTATCAGTGTACTTGGGGTCTTATTCTAGTTTCGTCTAGTCATCATATGATCCTTCGTCGAATCAATACGAATGGATCTTGCAACTTTTTATAAAAATTTAAAGAAAAAATAATTTTTCTTATGAGCTGTAGTTGTATTTAACTTCACCTATAAAGAATACTACTATATTAAGCTATTAACTAGTAAGTTAGTAAACTATTATTGACATTAGATCAAGACAAATCAATACATAGCCAAACTTTATAAATATTACTCTAAAACTTTTAAAATAACATTCTTAAGTCTTATTGGACAGAAAAAATTAAAATAAGACCGTGCCAAAGCATACCACTAGAAGGTTGTGCGTGCCCGTCGGCACGCAAGCGTGCCTGCGCCGTATTGTGCCAGGCAATGGCCGGCACACCCCCGTGCCACGGCATTTTAATCCTTGGTTGGAGTGCCAAGGGTGGTGACTGTAGAGTGGAGGCTCAGACATATCGCTCCCTGATTGGTGGAGTCGCCAAACCGTGAGGCCTAGCGTTATCGCTCGGGCGAGATTGGATTCGTGAACGAGGTGTTCGTGTAAACTTGTCATGAGGATGACGTGGTGTTAAATCGTGGCATGTGGAAGCAAACAATGTGCTCCTTAGAAGGTGTTAACCTATGCCGCGTGCAAGGTGGGAATTGTACTCTAGAATGAGTAACTACTCGAGATGTGCCGAAATATGCCAATCTTGTAATAGAGCTAGAAAAATGCGTGTGGCATGACCTACGCGTGATGGAAGGAAGGTACTAATGCGATACTGCTTTAAGCAATATTGGTGAGCAAACCAGGATAAGCTCCACAATTGAATGGTAACATGAAGGAGAGTCTTACTGTATAACGTAGACTCGCATGGGCCGAGGTGGCAGGCCTAGATAGTTATAGGGTGCGGATGACCCCTGTGTGGTCGTCAATAGACCTTACTGACGAGGAGAATGTTGAGATTTCGAGAGGACGAAGCCATAGAGTGTGTAGTTGTTCATAGAGTTGTTAAGTTTGCCGTCTAATGATGACGAATAGGGATAACGCGAGCCCGACAAGGAAAAGCTATGCGAACAAGTGCCAGCAATAGCTCAAAATTCGCGGCGAGTGACCGTGTTTCCTTGGAGGTGTCGCCCTTAGAGATGGGTGAAGTGTATTGATGTTCGGAGCAAGCTAAGTTCTTGAGATCGCAGATCGTAAGAAGTACGGAATGCGTTGGGGTCCCTAACATGTCGACCAGCGCTGTTATCGAACTGAGGGAGTCCGCAAGATGGCTCCGGTATCCGCACTCTACAATTATGCCCGTGATCTGATTCTTACACTCCACTCCAATCAATGGAAGCGGCAAGAGGGTGTGATTTGCGATGTATGCTTGGGATGCAACCTTACTGGTAAAGAGAAGGGATTGTGGAACCACATAATTTCGTAAATCGGGGTTCAGCGTGGTAATCACGAAGATTGTGAGTTACCAAGAGAGTTGAGAGCTCGAGGTAGAAGTATTGCCTTCATTTGATTGATAAATTGAAATGAGCTGTGATTTTCGTTTCGTGGACAATACTCCATTTAGGGAGGGAGCAAGGTATTAAGTGCAGCCCCGTGCCGCTCGGCACGGGGCGGCACGTATCGTGCCCCTACAATAGGGGCATGGCACGGGGGGGGGGGGGGGGGGGGGGGGGGGGGGAACCCCTCGTCTTGGCGATACCCATTAGGTATCGCCTGTACCGTAACGAGCGTGCCGAGTTTCTTTTTTTTTTTTTTTTTTTTTTTTTTTTTTTTTTTTTATAACACGGTTAAATACTAATTATACTTGTGAATTTTATTATTATATTGTTATTTTTATTTTTATGAGGTATAGTTGTACTTTATATATATAAAAAATTATCAGTATGTTAATTGGTGAGTATAATAAGCTATATATAGTTAATATTTATATTTTTTTGACTAAACATTTCAAAACAATATTATAAAAGCTTATTGGGAATAAAAAAAAAAAAAAAAATCGTGCCAGAGCGTGCCACTGGAAGGTCATGCGTATCCATCGGCACGGAAGCGTGCCACGTGTCGGCACGGAAGCGTGCCCATATAGTACCGTGCCAGGCGGAGAGTGGCACGCCCCTGTGCCACGGCACTTAATTCCTTGGGAGGGAGGAATATAGCGACATGAAACGAGCGTTTTCATTCGATAGTCGGGGAAGAGCGTCGAGATGGCCATGGGAACCCAATTGCAAGTGTCTATAAGCAATTGGGGTTAAACCGATGTCGGTTGTGCATCACCGAAGTGATTAGGTCACTTCTATGCCAAAGTGTAAATTTAATATTATTTTATTGATGCATATAATGGTAGGTTAATTGGTAAAATTAGTAGGCATAGATTATATGCTACTAGAGTAAATTAACTATGATTGGGCAAGAACACTCGGCAAATGAAAACATATAGGTATGTATATATATGTATGCCTAGGTGTGGTCGTTAGACATAGGTTGAGAGTCTAGGAATTAGAGAACTACGTGTAAAGAAAATAAGGACTAGATGCCAGAAAATTATGAATCCTAGGTGTGGACAACTAGGATTAGGAAAGAATATGATTGAGCTAGAAAATCTAGTGTTATCGAATATAGATTGAAAAACATAGTGGTAGGAAGATCACTTGGACTAATAAGTCATTTAACCTAGTGTCATAAAATATAGGTTGGAAAAATATAAGTGGTAGGAAAACCACGGAAACAGGGAGTTGTGAAACCTAGGAAGGTTGATTTGAAAATGGAAAATAAATGTGCACATTAAATAATTAAAGTTATTAAGGTGTGTGCGATTTTTTGCCTCCAACAGAGGCCAATAGAGCCTAATGTGTTGGACACTTCGTCGTCAATTGTGGTGTGTGCAACGTTTTGCCGCCACAGGTGGTGACTGCGATGTTTCGTTGCCACCAGGGCTGCGTGCAGTGTTTCACTGCCCTGAGACTGAGAGCTAGGTGAGTGCGACGTTTCGCCGCCAACTATAAGGGATCTGTGTGACATTTCGCCGTCTCATTGCTCATTCTAAGTGAATGGTGACCATGAACCAAAGTATGGATTGATTCAAGATTGAGTCGGGCAAAGTGGCTAAGGAAAAAGAGAATCTTAGGTCTGGATTAGTGAAATGGATAAGTGAAAGTGTAAGTAGAAAAGAATGGAACTACTTGAGTAGGTTTCATTATTGCATTTACATGAGGCATAGCATATGATTTATGTTGCATATAGTGTAGATTTGCATTTTAGCAAATTATTACTGACTATATGCTTATACTGCCTCTTTGGACCTGGTGGGTCGAGCTTCTCTCTTGGGTAGTCGTATCCACTGGAAACTATTTTATAGCTCTCATCCTCATGTTTTACATGTCCATCCGTGAGCGCAGCGGTGGCGCGAGGGAAAGGCGTAGCTCGATAAATAGCGGCCCTACCATGTTGTGACCCAAAATAGATGTACCCTCGACAGCGGAGCTTAAGGGTAAATAAAGAGGAAAAAAAATGTTATAATATTTTGGGTTGTAAAAGAAAATTGTAAATGTAATGTTTATGAGACGAATGCTTATAATAGCTAGTTGTTTTATTTTTTCTGTACTTTTCTTTCACAATTTGTGTTTGAATTCTGTTCCTTGTTGGAACTCATTGAATTGTACAGGTTGTGACGCCTTGGGCGGACAAGAAAAACTGTCTGTTCGGCGAGTTTGTGCACGTGCTCGAACCAACCACAGAGACGGTCCCGTGGAGTGATAGTAGCTCTAGGATGGGTGACCCCTCTGGAAAGCGGGGCGTCATATGAAAACGAAGAGAACAACAAAAATATTATAGGGAAGGCTCCTAACACTATAAATACTTGGTTATTGATGCTTTGTAAGGCATATTTTGGTGAATAGAAATTCCTACTCCTGCTCTTTGCCTTTGCCGTTGCCATCGTGATTTTCTTCCATGTGCTTTCTTTCTCATGCCGAGATCGTCTTCTTCCTCAACTTGATCGTTGTTGCTTTCTTCTCATGATGGGATTGGCTTCTCGTCCTACCCTTTTTCTTTCGGATCTCTGCCTCTTCTTCTTCCCCACTGCCGAATTTCTACTCATGGTGTGTCACCCTCGTCGATCGTGAATCCTCCGCAATTGTGTGATCGGTGCTTTTCTTATATCTTACCTTCTCTTTCATTTTCTGGTATCCTATTATCCTTTTCAATCTAGCCTTCTGCCATTACAAACAATCTTTATCGAAACAATCAAATGAAAAAGTTTTTAAGTCCGATAAAAGCAAACTTACCTTTTTATTTTAAACTATTATATATATTTTCAATTGGTCATTGTTATCTCATATATTGAATGTTTATCATTATCTTAGTATTGCATCAATTTGATTTTCATTCTCTGCTTTGCTGAATTTTTTTCTTGCTTCTTTATTTTAATTTTACTAAACTTCTTTAGAATTAATAAATTGAACTTAGTTTATTTCAAGGAATTGGAACAATCAAGAACAAAATTAAAATTTTGCAACCCTTGGTTTGCATCATTAAAATTTTTGCACTAACATGATTTTGAAAGATTATTAGGACTTTATAAATATTAAATAATGAAGGTGCAATAACCTGGGCAAAATGCTCATCCAACTTAAAAGCGAGTATTAAGACAGTTGAACAGCCTAATGACTAGTGCAAGTGCAGAACACTATTATCTAACAGAGAGATGATGCTGAGGTCACATTCTTTTGGAAGAACTGTCCAACTAGTGCTTCCACTTTCTTGCATGTTGGATTCATATAGAGATCTGCATGTTGTGGGCTATGAATAATATGGATCTGAATAGGGGAAAAACCACCTAGAGGGGGGGGGTGAATAGGTGAAAACAATAAACACACTAAATCGTTGCGTAAAAAAAAATAACCCAATACGGAAAATAAATAAAGTACGCAAGATTTACGTGTAAAACTCCGTCGCAGGAGTAAAAAAAAACCACGGCACCGATAACATGGCGAAATCCACTAAGATTAAACACGTACAAGGTGATTTACTGTAACCCTACGACTCAACCTTTTTCATACGCTCCTTGTTGATCTTCTCCGCTCGCTCCGAACGCTCCTCGAATCCACGATTTGCGTCCCAATGCCGAATCCACGACGTTCAACGTCGAATCCACGACGTCCAACCGAATCCACGGTCTTCACCAATGCGGCACGTCTCGATCACACGAACGCGCCTCGCTCCGAATCTACGAGAGCGGTAGCACCTTGAATCCACAAGGCCGCCGATTTTTGGAAAAATCGTTGTTTTGATTATTGGTGGTGATTCTCCGAATACTTAGATCAATGATAGATAAGAAATACCATTTAAAGTATTCATCAATTTGATTCTACAAGTAATAGGAGTTTTGAAACCTTAGAATCAAATTGAACAATATAGATGAAGAAATATGAATTTAATCGTGTTTTCCTTCTCTATATTTGTGGATTTTTCTTTTTCTTAAAAGAAAATCTTTTTCAAGAAATCAAAATTCACTTTTTACGATGAATAAAAAGTCTATTTATAGATTAGAGACCCTTGGAAAGAGATAAGCATAAAAAACTTTCAAAACAGAATTTTTCTCGCACGGCGGTCCGGACTGGATTAAGTCTGATCCGGACTGTCGTCTTTTTTTAGAAGATTTTCTGAAAACGCAGTTCGGGGTTCGGACTGAAATAGGGGAGGCCCGGACTGTTCATGCAATTTTTGCAGAATTTAAGGTTCGGGGTCCGGACTGAAACAGGGGTGGTCCGTACTGGAAAAATTGTATTAACCAAACCATATTAGGGGTCCGGACTGGACGTGGCTGGTCCGGATCCTGAACTTCCAAAAAGTCCAGTTTTTTATTTTTATGCATCAAAACATATTCCAAGTGTTTCTAAACTACACAAATGTATTCGGATCACCAAAATTATTTAGTTAAACGTACTTGATCAATCCGAATCCATTTTTCTTGAGATTGATGTAATTGATCCACAATTTTTTATTTTCAATCTTCAAGACTTATATCACTTCACGAAATACGCCAAAACAAAATCCTTAACAATCTCCCCCTTTGGCGGTTTCGTGACAAAACAAAAATCCAGTTAAAAAATTCAAAAAGATTTTTTTTGCTATCACCATACAACAAAAATTTACATGAATGATCCAAATAAAGATGAATACAAGAGATAAACTCCTAAAACAAACTCTAGACTTAGACGTTTGTACTCTCTGCAAAAAAAATAATTCTTGACAAAAGAAATCGTTAGATACCTCAAGAATTTAAATATACAATAAACAATCAGAGAGATAGAATTTATAATCACCATGATATTAATTATCAGATATGTATGAAAATTTAGCAAACAAAGATTCACATATCCCTAATCATTAAAATCCAAATATCATGTCAAAACAATTAACAAGTTAAAAAATATGTCAGTTATCAAGCAACTTGTTAGTAAAATTACATGCCCAAATAGTTAGTCAAATAGTTAGTCGGGGCATGATCAAGTTCAACTTAGAACTTACCTTCACGTTCAAAGTTTTCAAAGTTCAAGTTCTCAAATTCTCTCCAATCCAAACATTCAAGTATAGTGTTTCTCCCCCTTTTTGTCATAGAAAAAGCCAAAATCAAAAGGAGGGTAAAGCAAAGTTCACAAAGATTAAGAAAAGAAACTAAAACCTGCAAGAGAAGACATTAGAATAAAACAAAATGAAAACTTAAGAAAAAAAAAAACATCAATCAGTGTCATTTTCATCCTAACTGCTGCATCCAAGTTTGTGAAAAATCTTCTTAACCAATTTGGCAAGAGATTTGTGTTTCTTCTTCAAGTCAGCTTGGTCGGTAGAAATCAGAACCATGTCTGTAGAGATCTTAGTTATTTCATCTGACATGCGTTCTTGTTCAGATGATAGTCGTTGCTGTTTTTTATAGATTGACGTCACAGAAGCTTCATCCTCTGAAGTAGAATCTGGTACTGCTGCTCTTGTTGTTGCCGTTGTTGCTTGCTATGCTGAGGTTCTCTTGCTCTTTGGAGGGGTTGGGCTCTCATCTGGTTTACTTGAGAGCGACTTCACAATGGTAGTGTCATTGATCGTTCCCAGACTACGTATGTAAGTTGATGAACGAATATCGACATCAAACTTTCTGAAAATCTGCATAATAATCAGTGGGAATGGAAGTCGCTCAGTTGGATGTGCATTCTCCACATATCTAGCCATCCGCGACCAAATGAGATAAGAAATATTGAAATTTAATCCCAACGAAGCCTCGGGATGTCCAAGGAGATATAGAAACAGCATTCTATCCCAACAGAGAATCTTAGTTTGCATATTTGGTAAGATGTTGTAGCAAACAATAAAGTTCAAAAATCTATACTCCGGTCGAAGTTCTTTTGAAAGATCCGAATTTTCCGCTGACCGGGTATCAGGCAAGCAGATTCCATCAACAACCGTCCTCCAGGTTGTATTGGACATGACATGTCCCTTTAAATAATGAATCCCTTTGACTTGGGCATTCATTTCCAGCACTTCTCCAATCAGTTGAGGCGTGATCTTGAGGTTGACATTCCGAACTATTGTAACAAATTCTTTTGGGTCCATCCTCATGATCTTGAAGCTGCGTAGCACACAAGTAAAAAGTCCTCACAAGATGAAGACAATATCTTCTCTCAAAAAGATGAAGACAATATCCTGAAGTTTCCGAAAAATTGCAGATTTGTGCAAGTCCAGCTTGATCAAACAGTGTTTCAAACACTTTTGAGCGTTCTTTGAGAGCTGTGACATTTACATGTCTCTCACCGATACATTCGCGCTTCTCAAAGTCCTTCATTCTGTCAGTGTTAATATGAACAAAATCTCGTGGAGGCGGCTCACTTGCCAGTGACTCATCAATCTCTATTCCACGAGCTCTCTTTTTTCTCTTTGCAACACTCTTTCTTTTCATGGATATAGGTGTTTGTTGCATTGGAGCTTTTCTTTTTTCAGCAGCTGTAGACGGAGTATTCGCCTTCGAAGAAGCAGGGGCTTTCCCTTTTTCTGCTGCTGCAGCCAATGCTGCTGTTTCCTCAAGGACTTTATCCCAGTCCTCTGATTCCGTATCTGACTCGTCAAGAGAAACATACTCCCCTTCAGCTTGAGTTTTTCTTGTCCTCTTCAGCTTGTTTGATGCCCGAGTGCCAACCATTGCCGCGATGAGCACAAGAATCCAGCCAAAGATCATCTTGCCAGATTGTTAGAAACAGTCACCTGTGAGCAAGAACTCAAGAAACATGAAAAAATTGTTTAATTTTCAAAAATTTTATAAAACATACCCAAACAATCCTTATCATGTATAGAGACTAGGAATCAAGTTAGTTTTGCAAAAAGAATTTTAAAAATAGATCAATCATATAATTTTCGAAAAATTTCAAATTTTGCCATAAAATCGAATTTTTAGAAATCGAAGCCCAAAAATTCGTTAATCAAATGAATACAAGGCATAGAAACAAAACTAATGTATCCAGAGTTCTTATTTCAAAAGAAATTTGACCAAAAACCGTTTAAAAACGAATTCATAGTATGAAATTCACTCATGTTTTGAAGAACAATAGCAAAACAGTGAAAAACAGAGGTTCTGATCAAAAGAACTTACTTGGATTGAAAGAAATCGAGTTGCAAAAGATCCAAAACCCTCTTGATTCTAGTGAGAGAAACTCTAGGAAGCTAGAAACAAAAGCTTAGAAAAAATAAAAATAAAAAAACCTTTCGTTTCCATTAAAACCTAGCCGCGGTCCGGATCAGGTTGGAATCTAGTCCGGATTGGCTACCCGCAGAGAAATCCCAACGTTCGGGATCCGGACTGAGTCCATCCAGTCCGGACTGCCTGCAACTTTTTCTCCAGAAAAATTTTAGAAAATTCAGAAAAAGTATGTAAGCATTCTTGCATATCAACTTTAAACAAAAAGTATCGTTTCACATAAAAAGAAATAGATTATGCTAAATCTATCATTAATACTCAAATTATGAAACGAAAATTATAAAAGTTATACCCTCTAAAGTTGAGCAAGTTCAAAACATCAATCACGATCTAATGAGTTACGTGTTTATCAAATCATCAATTGAATAAAGAAAATGAAGGCACAAAGATCGATAGATGTTTGATATCCCAAATAAATTAGATAATGTATTTAGTCAATATATCTAGGAAAGTGGCTTTTTGAGCATCTTTCAATTTGAAATCCCACCTTATACCAACCTTGGAATTCGACAAAGTCAAGTATTTCAAAAAGCATTTTATCTAATAAACAAGAAAGACCATGCTTGGTAAACATGTGGTAGTTGCACACAGTACTCGGACGACCGAGGTGGTAGCTCTTTTCTCCATGTGGTGGTAGTTTTCACACTCCACTAGGGATGTAACTCTTTCCACATCTTTTGAGCATGAAACTTTAAATAATATTCCCTCTCAATTGGCTATCAATTATGTAAAATATTAAGTATTCAACCAACCATTGATCTCATGTTCATACTTAACTCAATTATCAAATAAGATAAAAACTATACCAAGAGATCATTGAGAAAGGAATTGACTTTGATAAATTAAAGATGAAATAATTGATTTAAATGATCATTGCATCAAATGTATTATAATGATATTCAAATCATAATAGATTAACAAATGCTCAGTTAATGTTCTATATACAAACACAAAATACAAAACAAAACCTAACCTAAGCAATGGTTAAAAAATTATTATTTCAAAGAAAGCATTCCAATTGCTTTTCGCAAATGAATAAAACGTTTTTGATCCAAAGGTTTTGTCAAAATATCGGCTAATTGATCTTCAGTTGAAACATAAGAGATTTGTAAAGTAGTTGATTCAACTAGCTCTCTAAGAAAATGATATCTAAGTTCTATGTGTTTTGTTCTTGAGTGCAACACAGGGTTTTTTGAAATGTTAATGGTACTAGTGTTGTCACAAAGTATTGTTACCGAGGTCGCCGGAATGCGGAAGTCACTCAATACACTCTTCATCCAAATCAATTGAGTTGCACAACTTCCCGCTGAAATGTATTCTGCTTCGGCAATAGAGAGAGCAATGCAGTTTTGCTTCTTACTATGCCATGCAACAAGACAATGGCCAAGGTAAAAGCATGCACCACTCGTGCTCTTTCGATCATCCACTGATCCAGCCCAATCGGCATCCGAATATCCTATTATATCAAGAGATGTGCCCATAGGATACCAAATTCCAAAATTCAATGTACCTTTGATGTACCGGATGATCCTTTTCACTGCTTTCAGGTGAATTTCCTTCGGTGCTGATTGATATCTCGCACAAATCCCAACACTGAAGGGAATGTCCGAGTGACTAGCCGTAAGGTAAAGTAAACTTCCAATCATGCTTCGGTAAAGTTTCTCGTCTATTTTTTTTCCGTGAGATTCACATCCAAGTCCTTTATTGCTAGTTCCCATGGGAGTCGGAAAGTCTTTAGAATCTTCTAATCCAAATTTCTTGACCAACTCCTTCGCTTACTTGGATTGACACAAATGAATGTCTTCTTCAGTTTGCTTAACTTGCAATCCAAGAAAATATGTTAACTCGCCCATCATGGACATCTCAAATTCGCTTTCCATTGTTTTGGCGAATTTTGAAGCATCATTATTCCTTGTAGCACCAAACACAATGTCGTCCACATAGATTTGTGCTACAATGAAGTTGTCTTGAAAGTGCTTCACAAAGAGTGTCCGATCTGCTCCCTCTCGAGTATAGCCCTTTTCCAAAAGTTGCTTTGTCAGTCTTTCGTACCATGCTCGCGGTGCTTGTTTTAGACCGTAAAGAGCCTTTTTCAATCGATAAACATGGTTTGAAAGTTTATGATCAATGAAACCTTTCGGTTGAGCTACATAAACTTCTTCATTTATAAAACCATTTAAAAAGGCGCTCTTTACATCCATTTGAAAAAGTTTAATTTCTTGCATAGCTTATATCCAGTAGTCGTCCTGAAGAGCTTCATCAATATTCCTTGGTTCTACTATGGAGACGTAGCATGCGACTCCACATTCCAATTGTCTCTGAGTTCTTACTCCTTCTTGAGGATCTCCAATGATATTCGATCCTGGATGGTCCTTGGAGATTCGAAGCGTTTGAGGTAACGGAGTTCTCGGGGGAATTTGTGATGATTCCTGCACATTGGATGAACTAGAAGAACCATGAGATGCATCAAAATTTTCAGAAGACTTATCATGCAAAGATGCAATATCATTAGCGGGAGATTCATCATCAAGAGACATATCAAGAGTAGATTTATCAGAAGACAAATGAGAAACTTCATCTACTTTTACATTAATTGATTCTATCATCGTCTTCGATTCAAGGTTAAATACTCGATATGCTCTACTGTTTGTAGAATAACCTATAAAAATTCTTTCATCACTTTGAGAGTCAAATTTTTCAAGATTTTCTCGATCACGTAAAATGTAACAGCGACTCCCGAAGATACGAAAATACTTGATATTAGGTTTTCTACTAAACCATAGCTCATATGGGGTATTCAAAGTACCCGGGCGCAAATAGATGCGATTGATTACATAGACCGCAGTGTTAATTGCTTCAACCCAAAAATATAAAGGGAGTTTCCGGCTATGAAGCATAACACGCGTCATCTCTTGAATAACCCTATTTTTGCGCTCGACTACACCGTTTTGCTGCGGTGTATAAGGTGCAGAGAATTCATGTTTTATGCCATTTGAAGTGCAAAAATCAATGAATTTAGGAACACCTCTAACTATGTCTTTGTTAGATATTTTAGATAGTTCCTTAAAGTTCATGTGACCTAGTCTTTCATGTCAAAGAGTCTCATTATCAAGTGACACTAGGTTATATTGTTGACTTGTTTTACCAGGAACTACATAACAATTATTCTGTGATCCTAACCCCTTTCAAAATGAATGAATGGTTTTCATCAGTTACGAGACATTCTACAGAAGAGAAATTAACTGAAAAATCATTATCACACAATTGGCTAATGCTTATGAGGTTAGTCTTAAGGCCTTCAACAAACAAAACATTGTTCAAAGCCGGGCCATCTGGAATAGTAATTGTTCCTTTGCCAACTATTTTTGAAGATCGTCCATCTCCAAAAACTACATGTCCTCCGGAGGTTTTCTTAAGGGTTCGAAAAACGTTTTTATCTCCGGTCATGTGGCGTGAGCAACCACTATCCAAATACCAAGACGAATTGTCATACGCATATAGTGATGTGTGAATGACAAGACAAGGGAAGAATTCATCTTTGCGCACCCAAACCTTACGAGTTTTGGAATACGTCGGCAATGATCGTGACATTGATCTCCTTGGTGAACGCGTCTTGTTCGGTTGATCACTTTTCTTTGGAATCCATAATTACGTCGTCTTGTGGGTTGTACTACCATTGTTCTTGACCTTTGGTTGATTTCTTCTTGAATTCCGGTCTTTGTTCTTAATGGTAGTTGTTGCAAGAAGCGCTTGATTTGATCGCTTGGCTCCATTCTTGCAATTCCGTCTTATGTGCCTTGCAAAACCACAATGAAAATATACCTTTGTGCAAGTTGAACCCGAAGTAGATGAGGTAGGCTTGTTAACGTTGGATGCAGTGATTTTCGTCGGAGGAGGAGAAACCGACTGGGGCACAAACTTTGTACCGCTCGAACTTGGATCCTCACCGGTTCGAGTGTATCCTAGACCCAACCGATTCGTTTGACCGAGACCAAGCAACTTGTCCAACTTGCTCCTTCCAGAAGAGAATCGCTTCAAATCTTTCTTAAGTTGGAGTATGGTCTCTATCATCTCCAATTTTTCTTGTTGAGCCTCGGAGTAGAGCTTTGAGAAGTGATTTACATTATCCACCAATCTGATATTTTTCTTCTCGAATTGCTCGTTCTTCTCTCGAAGAGAAACATTTATTTTGACCAAGTTATCTCTTTCATCTTCAAGAGCGTTTGAGAGAGAAGTTGTCTTTTTAGATTGTTCTTCAAAATCCCACAATCTTCTTCTCAAACTTTTGTTTTGCTTTGCCAATTTCTTGGAATCCTTTAATAATTTATGGTAGGCAAAAGCAAAGTCTTCACCTTCAGAATCGCTCGTTTAATCATTCGTTGCATTCTTTTCATTTAAGGAGGAGTTGGATAATGAACGAGAGGAAGTCGCTGAAAAGCACATGTAAGGTGAAGTTGTGGACGCGTGGAATGCTGTGGCGTTGTTATCTTCATCACTGGAAGATGACTCATCAGAAGTGGAAGTGTCATCCCATGTGATGGCTTGCATAGCCTTCTTCTTTGACGGATTCTTATTGGGACACTCCGTTGAAATATGGCCATAACCTCGGCATTTGAAGCACTGGATTTGTCCCTCAGAGTTCTTCTTGTCCTTTGAAGAACCCTTTTGCTTTCCTGACTTAAAGCTTGAAGATCCCTTGCCTTTCTTGGGCTTAATGAAGGATGAGGATTTACTTGAATTTTCCTTTCGAAAGCTTCGGCGAAATTTTCTAGTCAAGAGTGCAAGTTGTTTCTCGAAATCCTCCATGGATAGATTATCATCAGCGTCTGAGGAGGATGAATCCGCGTCTTCTTCTTTTGTTGATTTCAATGCAAAACCTGAAGACTTGGAAGAAGAGGAAGGCTTTCCAGAAGAATAGTTAGTAGGAAAAGTCATTTCATAAGTTTGAAGTGCACCAACTAATTCTTCTACTTTGATTTCGTCCGGGTGTTTTACTGTTTTAATGGCTGCAACCTTAGGGCGAGATCTTTCTGGAAGAGTTTTCAAAATCTTTCTTACAACTTTAGATTCTAGAATTTTCTCTTCCAAGTTGGCATATGTATTAACGATATCTTGCAATCGTGTATAATATTCTGTGAAAGATTCATTTTCTGCCATAAAAATAGAGTCAAATTTGCTCGTAAGCATTTGCAGTTTTTGAATCTTCACTAAACTTGTTCCCTCATGTGTAACTTGTAGAGTATCCTAGATTTCTTTCGCAGTCTTACATGCCGAGACGCGAGAAAACTAAGTTTGCGACAAAGCATTAAATAAGGTGTTAATTCCTTTGCCGTTGTAAGAAGATGCATCAATTTCTTCCTTAGTCCACTTCGACCTAGGTTTGATGGTGCGAACATCAGCAATAATCTCAGTAGGATTTGTCCATCCAAACTCAATTGATTGCCAAACCCGTTCATCGATGGAAATCAAGAACGCTCTCATGCGTACTTTCCAATATGCATAATTTGTTCCATCGAAGAACGGTGGTCTATTGATGTTTCCACCTTCAACCATTGTTTACAACCCTATTCCCGCTTTGATACCACTTGTGGGTTATGAATAATATGGATCTGAATAGGAAAAAAATCACCTAGAGGGGGGGGTGAATAGGTGAAAATAATAAACACACCAAATTGTTGCGTAAAAAAAAAATAACCCATTGCGAAAAATAAATAAATTACGCAAGATTTACGTGAAAAACTCCGTCACAGGAGTAAAAAAAACCACGGGACCGATAACACGGCGAAATCCACTAAGGTTAAACACGTACAAGGTAATTTACTGTAATCCTACGACTCAACCTTTTTCATAGCTCCTAGTTGATCTTCTCCGCTCGTTCCGAATGCTCATCGAATCTACGATTTGCGTCCCAACGCCGAATCCACGATGTTCAACGTCGAATCCACGACGTCCAACCGAATCCACGGTCTTCACTAATGCGGCACGTCTCGATCACACGAACGCGCCTCGGTCCGAATCCACGAGAGCGGTAGCACCTTGAATCCACAAGGCCACGCGAATCTTCGCACCGATTTTTGGAAAAATCGTTGTTTTGATTGTTGGTGGTGATTCTCCGAATACTTAGATCAATGATAGACAAGAAATACCATCTAAGTATTCTTCAATTTGATTCTACAAGTAATAGGAGTTTTGAAACCCTAGAATCAAATTGAACAATATAGATGAAGAAACATGAATTTAAAAGTGTTTTCCTTTCTTCTCTATATTTGCGGATTTTTCTTTTTCTTAAAATAAAATCTTTTTCAAGAAATCAAAAATTACTTTTTACGATGAATAAAAAGTCTATTTATAGATTAGAGACCCTTGTAAAGAGAGAAGCATCAAAAACTTCCAAAACAGAATTTTTCCCGCACGGCCGACCGGGCTGGATTAAGTCTGATCCGGACTGTCGTCTTTTTTCAGAAGATTTTCTGAAAAACGCAGTTTGGGGTCCGGACTGAAACAGGGGAGGTCCGGACTGTTCATGCAATTTTTGCAGAATTTAAGTTTCGGGGTCCGGACTAAAACAGGGGTGGTCCGGACTGGAAAAATTGCATTAACCAAACCATGTTCGGGGTCCGGACTGGACGTGGCTGGTCCGGACCCTGAACTTCCAAAAAGTCCAGTTTTTGATTTTTATGCATCAAAACATATTCCAAGTGTTTCTAAACTACACAAATGTATTCGGATCACCAAAATTATTTAGTTAAACGTACCTGATCAATCCGAATCCATTTTTCTTGAGATTGATGCAATTGATCCATAATTCTTCATCTTCAATTTTCAAGACTTATACCACTTCACGAAATACGCCAAAACAAAATTCTTAACACGTGCCCAATATAATGGGGGCCTTGATGCATGTCATTTCGAAATGCATCTTGATGTGCTCATGTGCAGAACTTAATACAAGGACATGCAATAAAGTGGGCGCACCAGTTAGCTAGTGCTTATGAAAGCACCATATAATGACACTACGCAAGTGGGCGTCCAGGTGCACACACAAATTTTTTTATATATTTATGTATATACACAAAGTATGTATGGGTGTATGTGTTTCTGCAGTTCTCATTTTCAAAATATATATTCAGCAGAAATTTTAAATGCTTATAGTTGACTCCGTTAGCATTTCTCCTATATGAAGTATATTTTGATAGGTATAAACAGGTGAATGTGCATGTATCCTATTCACAATGTTGTTGAACATCTTGTTTGCTACTTCATTTGATTGCTTTGAAGGTCATGTGCTGAAACTTTTGGTTTTTAAAATCTATCAGGCCTATTTAGCTTATGGAATTCCTCGAAGCGACATCAAGCTCTTTTCTCTGATGCAAAAGGTTTGACCAAATGGCTTAGCAATCTCATTCTACTGTGCTTAAAAGTGTATATTTACGGAATAATGTGAATAATGCAGGCCTGTTATACAGTTGGTGGGCAGTCATTCAGTGCAGCTGATATTGAATTTGTCATTTTAAAGATGAAAGCTCCAACGCATCGTCCACAACTTGTATGCATTTCTACATTTTTTGTGCATTTGATTTTATTATCACATTCCTTATTATTCATAATGTTTTCAGGCTTTAATTTTGGCTCTTCAAAAGTTTAAGATCACTGAGGAGCACAGGAAGTATTCGATTGACAATCCTGAGCCCCTGGTATTATTCGCCCTTAGCTGTGGGATGGTTTCTTCACCTGCTGTGAGTAGATTCTTTTATGAGTTTCATGAAGTTACGTAATTTGTCACTATTGTGGTACAAGTTGGAACAGCTGTACCAAAGATTATTTTGTTAGTAGAACAAACTTTAATACAATAAAATCATTCCTTTTGGGCCATTCATGTTAACCAATTTTTGCGTATTTAAATTGTTCTACATAATACTTTATTCCTTTATATTGAATACAATGGAAGTTTGAAATCTAGGAGCCAAATTAGCATCTCCTTGAAGTCTTACTCAAATTTGCATATAGGTTTCTGTACGCCTATTTCAATAGTTTTTTGTTCATCAGATTTTTACAATGAAAATATTGATTTTCCCATCATGAACTCTAAAGGTGTGTTTGCTTCACAATGAGGATAGGAACCTGAAATGAAAGCCGAATGGCATGGAATCAGGATGGGAATCAATGACCAACTCTGTCAGTGCATATATTTCTCACCATAAAGAATATTAGTCTATAATGAATAGAAACAAGAGTTCTGTGTTGTATATAATGTGCAAGGAGCTCTACCTATTAGTTTAAGGCTTTGTTTGGATGTTGGAATTAGATATTCGTTGGTAACCTTTATGGTATGAAGATTTTCTTGTGTGATTGGAAGTTAGAAGTTTGATTTTTCTCCTTAAAAGGTCGTGACATCTATGATTTGATAGAATAACATATTTTACTCACGGAAAAATTTATCTTATTATGTAAAAAAGACTTGAAGGCCAAATATGGTATCCGTCTAGACATTTGGTCACACTCATCTCCCAAATACTGCGGCCTACTTGAATAAATCAAAGTGATATGCCGAATAAGTTATTCATGCATCCAAACAATGCCTAAGCTTTTTGACTGGATTTGAACCCTTTTACATGGTATCAAATCTTTGGTGCACACCTTCCTTGATTTTGGCCCAGTGGTTTAGTGCCATGTGTTAGTAGTGTTTGGTACATGAGTTTTGTTTGGTTTAGTGACGTGCTGGTGGGTTTCATTTGTGCCTCTTGTACAGCTTCTAGCATGTGGGTTTAGGTTATGTCACGCACTAGTAGTGCCTAGCAAGAGGAGTTTTGTTGGACCACATTGGGTTTGTGTCACATGCTTTTGGAGCACCTAGTACCTGCCAACTGGGTTTTTATGAATATTATGCCCTGTTTGAATGTCAAAATAAGTTTTCCAGCATGTGGATTTTGGTTTATGTCACGCACTAGTAGTGCCTAGCACGTGGAGTTTTGTTGGACCTCATTGGGTCATGTCACATGCTGTTGGAGCACCTAGTACCTGCCAATTGGGTTTTTATGAATATTATGCTCCGATTGAATGTCAAAATAAGTTTTCTAGCGATATCCTATTCGGTACGAGGATTTTCTATTGTGATTAAAAGCTAGAAATGTGGTCAAATGTCTAGAATGAAATAGCATGTCCGGCCTACAAGTTATTTTTTCGGAATAATATAAATCACTCATAGTCATAGATGGGACATGCTACCATACCAAATTATGGATGTCAAGACCTTTCAAGTAGCAAAAATCAAACTCCTGTCTTCCAGTTACACAAAAAAATTTCATACTAAGTTATAATCAAATAACTTATTCAAACATCCAAACAAGGCCTTAGTCGCATATTGGATAGAATACAAGAATCTTTGCATGCATATAGTGTGCAAGGGTTTCTCCACTATCAATTTAAGATTTTGGGTTATTTCAAGCCCCTTAACACTCACTCCTATCTTCTAATATGTATTTAGTATTAAAAGATTTTGAAATTTCCGATTCAATCTTGAGATGGAAATCGGAGTAAGAAACTTAAAAATCCAAGCATGCCCTAATTTGATCGCCCTCATGATCCACATTGCTTATAGATAAAATACTAGCTAGTTTAAATTCACTCAAGGAATCCAATGCACACGCCAACATTCTTAGAAACTTGATGAATACAAGGCAACCACTTTTAACTGAAAATTTCTATTACAATTCAGAAAGAATTATAACCACATAGATGCGAAATTTTAAGATTCATGTAGCAGGATTTTCATTCTCAGAATCTTAATCTATGATCATACAGGTAAAGATATTCTCCGCCAAGAATGTTCATGACGAGCTTCAAAATTCAATGAGGGACTATATTCGTGCATCAATCGGGATAAGTGAAAAAGGGAAGCTGTTAGTGCCGAAGCTGCTGCACAGTTTCGCAAAGGGTGTGGTGGAGGACTCGATGCTTGTTGATTGGATTTGCCGATACCTTTACCCTGACCAAGTTGCAACAGTTCGCAATTTGGCTAGCTCACAGCGCAAGCATAGGCTCCTGGGTGCCCGCAGTTTTTGCATCATACCCTTTGATTCGAGGTTTCGTTACCTCTTCTTGCCCGACAACTCCTTCGAGAGCTCTTCAAAATGTGGTGAGAGTGGACTCTTAGGTAATTGAATGCGCATATTCTAGGATGCATGACACGTGCATGCGCTTGATTTATCAAGAAATGATCTGGTGCTTTTGGAAGCAGGGATGAGATAAACCTTACCTTCATGATGGTGCAATTGGTGGCTACTTCCACTTGTAGATCTTGTAACACTTGATGAAGCCAATATATTCACAGAATAGAACTCCTATGTCGTTTAACTATTTGGAACATTTTGAACATTTGGAACATTTGGAAATGAAGAATATAGAGTACAATCATGGATTGAGTTCACTCTCCCCTATCACTGATTATATACTTCTTGTATTTTATATTGGCACTTTTTGTAAGATAGTCAACATATAAACCATGTATCCAATGAAGGAGAAAGCAATTGTTTGGTATGATCTGAAAAATCTTCCTGAGTTAATGCTGCTATGTGAGAGAAGGTTTCTGTATAGATGATTAAATTTTGTATGCTATCATTGTTTCTTTTCCCATTTTGGAAGGTACAGCGTATTATTGCTTTACAGTATTCATTAACTTATGTGAATGGCTTTATCTTGTTCCATATCAGTTCTAGCAGGTTGTTAATTTATTAGGTATATCCAAATGATCAAATGAACCGAGTAATCTTGGCCGGGCCGGCATGGCCCAGATTTTTTCAGGCTGATTTGGGCCACGGCCCGAACAAGGCCGGTCCGGCTGTGTTGGGCCACTATAATAGATTTTTTACATTTTGATTTTATTTTTTAAAATTTTTACCATTGATTTTATGAAATATATATTAATTTTAGATAACTTTTTAGAAAAATATTTAAAATTTAAATTATTTAAATTAATTTTTGAAATAATAAATTTAAAAACTAAAAAAATGTATAAGAAAAAAATATATATAAATAAATGGGCTGGGTGGCCCATAGGCTCAGCCCAGGCCACATCCAGCCTTTTGGCCTGGCACGGTCCGCACGGCTAGCATTTTGATGCGGGCCAAGCTGTGCCGAGCAATGGGCTAGCAAGCTACGACCTAGCATGGCCTGCACCATGGGTCCGGACCGGGCTCCGGGCATGTTCGGCCCCATCCGTGCTGGGCTTGTCTATACGTCATCACTCGGCCTGTTTTACTTGTTGTTTCTCAGTTCAAAGTAAGACCCAAAATCTTGGTTTTGGCTGATTGGGAAATTAATTTTTTGTTTAGTAGCGTCAAAGTTTGTTTCCTTTTATATTTTTCTTATCCTTTAGGCTTAATTTGGAAGTGAAACAAGTAGGAAAGTTATAGTCAAATCAAGTTCAGCAGTAAGATTCATACACCATTATAACAAAAAGAAACACATGAAGAATAATCATTTAGTACCCCCTCAATATGGATGCAACATATATTTTGTCAATGTCACCCGTCTTGGCACTCTCTGCTGCTTTTATTAATGCCACATTGCTTGAAATACAATGGCCATTTGAAAATATCTATAGACATTGATGCGTTGATGCGAAGCCCCTTGATTCTCTCTCTCTCTCTCTTTCTCTCTCTCATATGCTGGCTTTCCATGCATGCAGACACTCCTACCTAAAATCTTTTCCGTTATGGGGATGGGCACGTCTTCTTCCTACTCATTTTTTCAGGTACAGTTTGTACTATTGCTAGGCATAAAAAAGAAGAAGAAGATGATGACGGTGAGGATGACGACGACAGCGACGCGTAGGAGGGACACAGAAGAAAATGGGTGACTCAGTGGGAGGAAAACAGGTAGGTATATACAAAATTAAGATGGGTATATAAAGAATGATATGCTCATGCAATAGCAAATAGAAGACGTGCCTCATCTCCACAGCAATAAAAGTTCAATTATATGTGGAGCAGGCTTCTAATTAACAACATTGCCTCACCGAACAAGCCACGGCTTGCGCCCAATGCCTCAGCCTAGTCTTTACATGCTGTGGGTTATCTCCTGTTGTGTCATAGTCCAACAAATTTTCAGTAGCTATCACTTAGTCAAGAAAAATAAAAGAGAGCAAAGTCCAAAAATTCCCAATATCACTTAATTTGTGGTCTAACGCATTTTGTGATATTATTATTTGGGATGCAAAGTGTGACACTTCATCATCTTCTATGGTTTCTCCTTTAGTTTATTGTTAGATTCAACTATTAACAAGGGGAGTAAAGTGCTACTTTTTTTCTTTTTGAACATAGGATATATAGTAAGTATACTATTATATCTTCCTATGATTTGTAGTTTACTACTTGTGGTTTATAATATGCAGCATTTTGCTAAATTTTTAATAAAAATTTTGTGAGGACAAAGTGATACATTTTGGACCAGGAGGTAGCAAATTGCAAAATCACTACATCAAATGGCATTTTTGAAAATTCACCTAACAAAAAAAGGTAAGAGCCAAATACCCTCAGAAAGCATGTAAGAATTACGAGGCATTTGTGTGTACCTGGGCTAAAAATTTTCCAACTATCAGCCGGCAAGGATTGCTGTTGTTGTTGCTGTTGCTCCTCAGTAGGGCTTCGAGGGCTCGAAGTTCCACAAAGAGTCGAGGCTGAAGAGGTGGCAGTTGGGGTGGAGGTTGGGCTCGGAGAGTATCTGATTTTCGGGTCATAGAATTGACGATTGACGGCAAAGTAAAGGTCGAGGGCTGGGAGTGTGTCGCATAGATACTGCCCTCCATCCTCCTCGTTGAACCCAAACCCTAGCTCAATTGATCCTCTCAGTTCGTCGAGGTCCTCATCTGTGAGGCTCCTCACCCGTCCACTCAACCTAGTCCTTCGGCTATGGCTACTCCTATCGTTTCTCTCTTGCCCCACCTCCATGTTGCCCTCTTCTTCTTCTTCTTCTTCTTCTTCTTCTTCTTCTTCTTCTTCTTCTGTGGACACCATCATGTGCCTCCTTTGCATAATCTGTCTTCGCCGCTTCTCCCACTTAGCTTCCCTTGTCGTCTCTTTCATTGATAGTTGCTTTGATAACAACCTCTTGCGGTTGCCGATCTGCATGCTGCCTATAATGTTGCTTGTAGCAGTCCATGTGGGTGGTGGCTCCTCAATCATCACCTCCCCCTCTTCCTCCTCCCCCTCGCTTTCCATGGACGAAGATGATGATGACAAAGTTAGCAGCTCATTCTCCTTAGTATTATTGTTCTTCATCCTTCTTTTCCCTAACTTTTTTTTTTTAAAAAAATCAATATTAATGCTATACAAGACAAATTAATAATCTCTTCGTTAACAACAAACGAATCCTACCTACTCTCCTCCTCCTTTAGGCGATGGTAATGATACGCATTGAAGGCGGCCGCCGTTGGAGGACGGCCGCAGTGCAAGGAGAGAGAGAGGAGGGACGGAGGAGGAAGGGGGCTCCTTCTTGGAAGAAGAAGAGAGACCAAAGAAAAAGTAGGGCGGAGTTGCTCTTTCTTGAAGATGAGGGTGAGTTCTTGATTTAGTCAGACCTTGTGAGGATTTAAGAGATCGAAGACATTCAGAACCGTCCAATCCTCCGAAGTGCAATGCTTGCCGCTACTTCCTCTTTTCTATTTTTGTAGGAAAATTGTTGCATTATTGTGTTAGAAACTGCCTACTATTTTCGTCCATACGTTAGCTAAAGGGAATGAAGAGGCAAGTTTTGATGCCTATATTTAGGGGTGATAATTTAGATGTAAGAGCTAATTAGAATGGTCCTCAAATATAGAAGGGGCCTCGTACAGTTTTGTGGAAGAGTGGTATTAAACTAATTAAGGGCTTATTTGGTCTACCTTGTATGGCTTAAGACTCCATTATAATTATTGATCAGCGGATAGAAAGCTCTATATTAAAGCATTTGCAAGTAATATTACTACTCTAGGACACAACACAATCATAAAAGTTTATTTCGAAAGGATCAATTTTGTGCTTGTGTGACACTACCTGCTAAAGAAGTAAAGCTAAATGGACACATATCTACAAACAATTTTGGAATCTCATATCTATTTAATTCCAACCCTAGAACCCAATATTTGAATTTATCAATATTTTTAAGTCTCTAATTACCTCCGTAAAAAAAAAAAAAAAAAAAAAAAAAAAAAAAAAACTTTATTTCAAAATTAGACCCCTCAAAATTTTATTTGTAAAAGTAGGTTCCATCAAGCTAGGTGGGCGCCAGCGTGGCGATGACGCCAAATAAGACGGTGAACTATTTGCCGCATTCCAAAAAGCGGAAAATAATTCACCGCCTTCTTCAAATTATTACACAATTTTATAAAAGCGGTAAATCATTCATTGCTTATGAATACTTTCTCGTATTGTGCAAGAAAAATATATTGAACGCAGTTAATTATTTACCGCTCTTAAAAGAGATAAATAGTTTGTTATTTTTATAAGTGGTGAATGGCTCACTTCTATAACTTTATATTCCCAACTTCGTTGATTTTTTTGAATACTCTGTATTTATACAATAGCAATTTTTTCCGAGTATTTCAATCACGATAACAAATACTTAGATTGAACTAAACCAACTTCAATCACTCATCAACATGATTAAAATAATATAATAATATAAAAATTGCATGTACTAGAGATCAAAAATATCAAATATACATCAAAATACAAAAAAGATCTAAGGACGATGCCCCTTCCATGCCCTCGTCCCCTACCACGTTCACGTTCGCGTTCGCGTCCGCATTGTCGACCAAATTCTCGAATATACACATCATTCTTCATCTCAGGGTAGTACCCTCGACAACCGGCTCTGTCCCTGCGTGTCAATTTTTGATGGTAACATCCTCTTTTACATCTCAATTATAGACTCAATAGAAATATGATTTTGCCGCTGACACTTACATCGGTATATAATATTAACCAGATGAACTGTAGAATCTAGTAAAATTTAATTTAAATTTAATTAAATTTAGATTTAAAAAAAATTTTAAATTATGGTGCCTAAGTTGCGTTTCGATTAATATGGTGAAATGGAGACAGAATCCGATGAAATAAGAACGTCATTAAGATAATTTGGCAATACCGAATCTATTGGTGAAGTTAGTTTTTGAATTCAGGTATCGTTAGCATACGGTTAAAATTTTTTCCTATCAATAATTTAAATTGTAAGTTAGAATCCTTATATTTTATGCATAGATTTAAAAGAAAATCTAGAGGATAGGATCTTTTAGGATAAGAATCCATTAGAAGAGTCCTAATTAAAATAGGAATAAGTTTGGGAGTTTTATGTGTAATTATGCATATTTAAGCATTGTAAATATGCGTTAGAGGTTAGGAGTTTTCAAAAATTTTAGATTTAGAAATTTCTAATCTTCATCAAAGAGTTCTTATGATCCTCCTGTATAACTGTGATTTTAAATTTTAAAAATTAAAAATTAAAATTTAAATGATTTTTAGAGATTTTATATTCACAAATTCAAATTTTAGTGGGGTGTTCGCGAAGAAACGATTGACGTAACGAAACAAAATCCGAACGCGACAAAATAAAATCGCTACCTAAACTGTCTCGTCGAGCTGAACGTCGTGGTGAAGTCTGATTTCAAATTCAGCGAACCAAAACAATGGAAAAACGCAAAAAATGCCATTTTTACAAAGTTTTTTTTTTTTTTTTTTTTTTTTTTTTTTTTTTTTTTGAAAAAGTGCTTATATTTTATTCGCCGAATCGCGCAAGATCGAATGTGGAGGGTCCTTTGTGCAAAACTCACCTCCAGTGAGGGACTCAAGTTAAAATATCAATGTTTCGGGGGCCATCTAGCGTCTTTTTCACATCTATTAAAAGGCACCTGGAAAACCCTAGCCACACGAGCCCAAGCCCCCATAGCTTTCATGCGCCTCCTCCCTCTCCTCTGCCATCCTTCCCGAGCAACTCTACTGCCAGCCACCGCCACTGTTTGCCAGAGAAGCAAGCTTTCTCCTTCTTCTTGCTGATTTTCAGGTTTGGAGGAGCTAGAGACAGCTAACCTCGACCCCATTGTTCTTGAACCACCCCGCCACTTTCTCCATTATCTGGAGATCACCCCTGAGTTGCACCGCCCTTGAAAAATAGCCTGTAAGTCGTCGGTGCAACTTCCTGCATAACTGGGACCCTAGGTTGGCCGACCTTGCTCCAGCTCCTCCTCCACCGAACTACTTCGGGTCTAAGGGGTTGGGAAGGCACCCGTTCCATCTCTGGTGACCTCCTCGATGTTCCCTAGCCATCTCCGGCCGTCAACCTTGCCGAAAAAACTAGCTCAAGCCGCCTAGTTTTCTTCTTGGACGATTTTCACCCGGCGCCTTTGCCCCCTGCCGCTGGCATTGCACTCGGTGGTATCCCCTTGTCAGAACCAACAACCCAAGGCCCTAGGTCGCACCTCCCTACTGCCGGATCAACCACCACTTCCTATTCTTGCCCTAGGTGCGGCCGCAACACCTTAACTCTAGCCAACCGCAGCCTCTGGCCACTAGAGTCGTACCTGGTTGACCCTTTGGCATCCCCCTCAACCCTCTCCTGTCCCTGCTTGTGGCTGCAGCGTCCTGGAAGCCGAGCTCTGGGAGTTGGCCCAAGCCCGAGCCCTAGCTCACCTTGAATTGGCTGTGTTTGCTCTGACGACATCTCCGACGACTTGCTGAACCTAAGTAACCAAGCCCTCGCATATCTGGTCCTCCATGAGTGCGATTCTCACTCTAACTTCTTCTGGGAAGGCAGCAAGTGGATTATCTCAAGTGTTGAACTCTAATGATTATTGTAGGTTGGCTCAGCGCATTTCCTGGACTTTGGCTTAACCCCGGATAGTGAGCACGGGTTCTAGCAAGTCGAGGCCAACCTTCTAACACTTTTGGTTCAGTCTAAAACTTTTTGGATCGAGGTATTAACCCTAAACTCCGTTAATATAGGGTCATTATGTAATTTTAGGCAATGCTAGGGGTCTAGTTGAAAATATAGCCACGTAGGCTGCCACTAGCAATGTGCACATGATCTCTAGACTGATTGTCCGAGATTTGGTGGCTTTTGCTGGATAAAAAAATCTTTATGAATTATAACCAAAGAGAAATTTGATCTCTTTGGCCTTAGGTAAAATGCTCCAAAAATTTGAGAGAAAATCAATTTGAGCAATCCCCGCCCCCCCCTCCAATTGATGTTTTGCTTAATAGCAAATTTGAAATTTTCTTTCTTTCTTCTCTCTCTCTTTTTTTTTTTTTTTTTTTTTTTTTTTTTTTTTTTTTTATGTCAATTTAGCTCCTGCTGCTAGGCAGCAGCCTGTATAGCTGCTGCCCTGCAGCTGCTTATGCAGCTAATTCAGCTGCATAAGCAGCGGAAACCTGCTGCTGTTGCAACTTGCAGCAACAGCTGCAGCACCTCAGCTGCACAAGGCAGCTGCAATAGCAGCTCCTTCTTTTTTCTTTTCTTTTCTTTTTTTTTTCTTCTATTCTGCTGCTGGGCAGCAGCTTGCACAGCTGCTGCCCAGGTAGCAGCTTCCAGCAGCTGCTTATGCAGCTGAATAAGCAGCTGATTCAGCTGCATAAGCAGCTGAATCCTGCTGCTGCTGCTGCAAAAAAAAAAAAAAAAGGAAAAAAGAAAAAGAAAAGCAGCAGCAGCAGCTAGGCTAGCTGCCAATGCAGCTGCTTGGCAACTGCCTGGCCTCCTGCGCTGCCACCCCAGCTGCCCAAGGCTGCTGCAATTGCAGCTGCCAATGCAGCCAATGCAGCTAGCTGCCTTGCAGCAATTTTTTTTTTTTTTTTCTTTCCTTCTTCAGTTCTGCTGCTGGGGCAGCAGCTCTCCTGCAGCTGCTGCTGCTGCAGCCCCAGCAGCTGCGCAAGGCAACCATGCAGCTGCCTTGCGCAGCAGCCTTGCTGCAGCCCCTCACCCCTCTACCTTTTTTTTTTGTTTTCCCTTTTCCTGCCAAGAAAGAGGAGAAAAGAGAGAGAGAGGGAACTCCTACCTATCCCAGAGGAAGAGTGTTCTTCTTCTTCTCCTTCTCCTTCTTCTTCTTCTTCTTCTTCTTCTTCTTCTCTCTCTCTTCTTCTTCTTCTTCTTTCTTTTTCTTCTTCTTCTTCTTCTTCTTTCGTTTCTTGCTCCAGCAGAAGAGAGAGAGAGAGAGAGAGAGAGAATTAAATTCATGCCGGTGGATGGTTGGGGGGGAATAGTGAATTTACTAAAATACCCCAACTTACAAGGAAAATTCCCAAATTACCCTCAAATCTGCAGCTTTGCCTCCTGCAGTGAGCAAATTCGGATATCCCTCTTTCACCGCGTTTTGCCGTCAACTGGGAAATCGAAACTAAAATTTTCTTTCTCCCCTATATTCTACAAATTTTTCTTAAACTCTCCATGATTTCTTTTAAATTTTGGGCTACTCTAAGCCCTCGAAAGAGAGCCCCGAAAAAGCTTCGCGATAAACTGCATCAGCAAAAACTGCAGTTTCAGAATTCTTGAAGCAGTTTGCTTTGCTTCGTTCTCCTATTTTCTTTCAATCTCTCACCTCGACACTTCACCCATTTTAATCAGCAAACTTTTTTTTTGACCACTCTATGTCTTCGAAACAGTGCTCTGAAAAAGCTTGCCGATAACAGAATTCAGGGTTCCTGAATTTTGCAAAGTCCTTGAGCTTCAACTCACTTTTCGACCCGATGCCCTTCGCGTCGGTCCAAAATGCACCGAACTCGACTGAAATCATATTTAAAATATGTTACAAGTCTTTTCGCCGTATTTCGCCATTTTGCGAATTCGGCGAACGAGGACTTAAGTTTTGCAAATTTGAAGCTTCAACTCTCAACTACAACTCACTTTTCGACTCAACGGCTTTTGCGTCGATTCGAAATGTTTCCAACCCACTTGTAATTACATTTGAAATGTGTTACAAGTATTTTTGCTGAGTTTCGCAATTTCGCGGAAATCGCCAAATAAGGACTTAAGCTTCACAATTGAAGCTTCAATTCTCAATTCCAACTCACTTTTCGACTCGATGACTTTTGCATCGATTCGAAATGCTTCCAACTCACTTGTAATTACATTTGAAATGTATTACAAGTACTTTTGCTGAGTTTCACCATTTCGTGAAAATCGCCAAACAAGGAATTAAGCTTCACAATTGAAGCTTCAAATTCTCAACTCCAACTCACTTTTCGACTCGATGACTTTTGCATTGATTCGAAATGCTTCCAACTCACTTGTAATTACATTTGAAATGTATAACAAGTATTTTTGCTGAGTTTCGCCATTTTGCGAAAATCGGTGCACTACATTCTCCCCTCCTTTAGGAGTTTCGTCCGCGAAACGAAAACCCACATACTTTAGGATTTATTCCACGACTAGGCGAGGGTAGTGCTCTCGCATCACGGTCTCATGCTCCCACGTGGCTTCTTCTTCGTTGTGCCTCGTCCAGAGCACTTTCACATAAGGGATGGAGCGGTTCCTTAGCCTTCTTTCACGCCGATCTACAATCTTATACGGGAACTCATCGTAGCTCATATCCTCCCGTAGATCAAGCGGTGGGTAGTTGATTATGTGCCTCGGGTCATGGACATACTGGCGGAGCTGTGACACATGAAATACATCATGAATTCCTGCCCAGTCTGGGGGCAAAGCCACTATATAGGCCATTGGGCCAACCCGCTCCAATACTTCATAAGGTCCAAGAAAGCGAGGGTTTAACTTTCCCCGCATCCCAAATCGCACTACACCCTTTGTGGGCGACGCCTTCAAAAATACATGATCCCCGACCTTAAATTCTAGGTCGCGCCGTGTCACGCCCCGGGGGATTTTCAGTTAAACGGAAAACGTGAAACATTAAAATTTTTTCTTTACCGGGTCCCCCAGTGCGCGCCAGACCCGCCACACGTGCAAATTCCTCGACCCCAAGAGCGGGGTCTCCTTTGCACGTGCACGGCGGTCCCAACCAAGATAGGCATACAAACCCGCATGTAATCTCGTTCACACTTTAACCACAATCATCGTTCACAAAAGCAAGAGAGAGTACTATAACTACTTAACACGGCCGTCGTTATTTAGAAAGGATAAATCCATGGGTTTCCAAATCGGTGTCCACATGACACTCGTTGTTTTAAAAGCCGTTTTCACAAACATTTTTCCTAGTTTGAAAATAGGCCGACAACTACAGAGTATGCAAGCACACAGAGTCCCTACAGTAGTTTGAACATCCACACAAGCACAAAGACTAAGGAAATAAACATGAATAAAACCTAGCAATGTCACTCGAAAAAGATGCTAAATACGAAACAGCCTCCTAGACCGTCCTCACATCCGTCCCGTGCCCGCGCCCGACCAACCTGTCACAGAGTGGGGAGTCAGTGACACTACCAGGAAGCAACATAAACCGGGGTAAACAATATATATGCGATAAAAGGAAAACGAAAGATAATGCAAACTGATCCACCAGCGTGTCCATGTTTACCCCCTCTCATGAGTGCCACGGTACCCTGTAACGAGCCAGACACGTGCATCTGCTCCTGTACAATCAAACATATGCCCTTGCTCCTATAACAATCAATCATACGTACTTGTCCCTGCAACAATCAAATGTGCACTTGCCTCTCTTGATTTGCCTATACCCCTCCACGGTGCTCATGCGGTACATGAGCAGCCATGAGAGGTCCCCAACAACACTTAGGCACACTGGCCGACATGCCATTTTTCCGAAAAAATACACCAGTGCGGTGGCCAAACCGCTGGTGTGCGTGCAAGCAAACCTTGGGCTCAAAATGTGTGATATATGGGTGTGTCGTACCCGAAGCGAACCACAGTTGTCAGAGATATGAATAGTAACATGCTCATGTAAAACAGGGGTTAGATATAATTATATAAAACATATGTTGCTTTATTCATGTTAAACCGTAATTTCTTTTACACCAGAACACCCACCTGAACAGCGCTTGGTCGGTACGCCCACAGTTGACCTGTCCCCGCTCCATCGGCACGCAGACCTAGAAAGTCCCCAAGGTAAACATTAAGATCGAAGATTAGCGAAGGCACCACTCACACAAACAGCTCAACAGTAAATAAGAGCTACACGGGACACGACGCACGCGACGGGAACACGAAAGGAGTCGAGCGGCGGCGGCGGTAACAAGCCCCGCGCGGGCGGCGCGCGCGGCAACAGCAGCAGCGGCGGCGGCGACGACAGCGGCAGCGACGACGACAGCGGCAGCGACGGCGCGGCGGCGGCGGCGGCCGCCGCCGAGGCTAGGGCGTCCCGAGAAAACAGGAAAGACTCTAAGAGAAGGACGACCACACACACGCCAAGCTCACCTTGTCGCGGAGAAGACGATCCGATCGTTCCCGAATGGAGCCTCCGGATCCGATCCCCGTCCCGCTGCGGTTGATTCTCGACGAGATTCCCCTTCCTCTCCCTCTCTCTTTCTATCTCAGGCGGCCAGGGTTGGCGGCTAGGTTACAAAAGGATCCCTTACACAGGGTGACAACCGTCAGTATTTATAGGCATAGGAAAAAAACCTCCTCTCAACCCTAAATCACACGCTCACTAAAAAGCCGATAAGTTACAGTTACCGTCACCTTAGAAATTCAAAACTAGGAGATCCGGGAGTCGGATTTCAGATCCGATCGCGCCTCTGTTCAACATTTCACGAGCCCTATCACTGAAAAATACCCAGAAGTACCAAAACACAACTCACCAGAAGTCGATAAGAAAGGGCACCTACAACTAACATTAAACGACAAGGGTTAACAACCATACGAGAAAAGTCAGGATACTACATCACTTACCACTTAAAAGAAGTTTCGTCCTCGAAACTTAACTTTCTTCTAAGCTAACAAAACAGGAGAACACTCTCCCAACCTCGTTTCCAAATCCCATGTCGCTTCGCGTTCTTCATGATTACTCCACAGCGCCTTCACATAGGGATTACCCGTTTGTGTAAATCTTTGTCTTCCCGTGCCAAAATCCGTATTGGTGCCCCTCCGAAGCTCAAGTCCTCTCGCCGCTCAAAAGCGAAAACCTCCAGAATAAGTGGCAGATCCGCGGGATACTTCCGTAGCATCGGAACATGAACAACGTGTGCACCCGGTTGGGATTCGGTGGCGGCGTTCAACGATAGCTTACCGGCCCGACGCGCTCCAGGGTTTTAAAAAAAAAAAGTCCGGGAAAACACGGGCTCAACTTGCCCCGTAGTCCGAACCGTTTGATCCCAGGAGTGGCGAGTCCCGGAGCAAACGTGCTTCCCAACAAGAAACTCCAAGTTCCGTCGTCTTCGATCTGCGTAGTTCTTCTGCCGACTCTGGGCTGTCACCAGTCGCAGCCAGCTGAGGTGTACCCCATGCAGTCTCCCAAAATCGTTGATGTAGATTTGCGCCAGGCGGTCGCGGGTCCACGTCGTAGTGATAGGTAGGAAATGAGCTGTCTTGTCAAACGATCCGCTACTTCCTAGATTGCGTCATGACTTTGCTGCACTTGTGGAAACCCCGTGACGGAAATCCATGGTGGTCCGCCCCTACTTCCATTCCAGCACCGGTGGTGGCTGCAATATCTCCGCCGGCGCTGGTGCTCGGTCTTTACTTGCTGACAACCTAGACAGTGCGCCACGACTTGCGTTACGTCCTTCTTCAGTGCTGGCCACCCCAAAACGTCTGCTTCAGATCTCAGTACATCTTGTGCCACCCGGGCGCGCTGTGTAGGGAGCACAGTGCGCCTTCGTTAGAATCTCGTCCTTTACATCGGGCAGGTCGGGTATGTAGGTATGTCCCCGGGACCGGGTTGCATCGCTCGTGCCCACCGAAATGTTGCTCTCTCTATCTTCGAAGTGGACTTGCCCTTTGTAAGCTTCAGCTGCGTGACTGTCCTTTGACCTTCCAGGATTTTCTCGAACGGGGTCGGCTTGACTACTAGGGAAGAGTCGCAAAATTGTACCGGCTGGTACCACCTCCAATCTCTTCCGTGAGAGAACCGCGATTGAACGGTCATGCTGAGTAGGGGCGCTCCTTAGCAGTACTTCCGTCTGACCCTTCCTACTCAAGGCGCCAGCAACTGCGTTTGACTTTCCGGTGGAAAATCTGACTAGACCGTAGTCCTCTAACGGTTCCAATCAATGTCTTTGTCATAGGTTCAACTCCTTCTATGTGGGAAGATATTCAAGACTCCGGCGATCCGAGAAGATGTTGCAGTGAGCTCTATGCGGGTAGCGCCTCCAAAGTTTTAAGGCGAAGTCGACGGCCGCAGGTTCCAGGTTGTGCGTAGGGTAGTTTCGTCCATACTCCTTGAGTTGACATGAAGCGGAGACTAAAGCTTTCCCCTAGCCCTACGTCAGGATCCTTCAGCGGGGTTTACTAATAAGTCTCAAAGGCATGGCAGCCTTCCCAACCTTAACAGGTAGGAATAACTATCCGTTCCAGAGGCCGTCTAGGGGTCTGGGCCGACATCATACTACAAAAGGGTCTAACCTAACTAACCATGGGTAGGAGCGGTAACGCTAGAAGTGAAGAGGTGGGATATTCCTGATGTCGAAACTGGGTCACAAACGAAGAGAAAGAACTAAGGGTAGAGTGTCTCTGCTACTACTTCATCCGGGGCAGTGCGTCTTGTGTCATGCCGTCGCGTGGGACCTCTTACTCGTGTCGTGCCGTTGAAGGGGCTGTTCCCAGGTTCAGGGGGCAGTAAGGGCGAAGATGCCCCGGTTTGCCACAACGGAGCAATGGTCGTGCCTCAAGGAATAGTCGGTCACCCGGCATGCTCCTCCGCAGACGTCGCCTGATCGGTCTCCCCCGGTTCCGGTCCCTTCTTCGGCGTGCTTCTGGTTCCTTGCTGCGTCTTCGGATACTTGGGTGGTCGCTCCCGGTCTCCTACTGGTCGGGCGCATTGGTCCACTCTCGCTCTACCGAAGTGGCCCGGTCGGCTGCTTCTCGGGAGGCGGGTAGCCCGTGTCGTTGGTATTCCCTGTCTTCTGTGAGCGTTGGCAGTTGCCCGGCCACGTCGTGCTACTGTTATCAAGGTAGCCGGTCCTCTGCAGCTGTCCAAGCCGTCACTTCCATTCCCACGCTATTGATTGCAGATCAAGTCCGGGCCGTCATCCGTGTACACAAAGAAAACAAGTCAATCCTAGACTTAACTGGTCTAGCACCAAGACCTACGACCGACCGAAAACACTATCTTCCCATCCCCGAAAGACTCGCGCTCTACGTACCTATTGCTCGATCATCTCTTCGACTAGCTACTAGTGGTATGGTGCTCTGTGGATGTTGGATGCCGACCACTGTGGTTAAAGTGAGTTTTTCTCTGATACCATTTAATCTGTCACGCCCCGGGGGATTTTTGGTTAAACAGAAAACGTGAAACATTAAAATTTTTCTTTACCGGGTCCCCCAGTGCGCGCCAGACCCGCCACACGTGCAAATTCCTCGACCTCAAGAGCGGGGTCTCCTTTGCACGTGCACGGCGGTCCCAACCATGACAGGCATACAAACCCGCATGTAATCTCGTTCACACTTTAACCACAATCATCGTTCACAAAAGCAAGAGAGAGTACTATAACTACTTAACACGGCCGTCGTTATTTAGAAAGGATAAATCCATGGGTTTCAAAATCGGTGTCCACACGACACACGTTTTAAAACCCGTTTTCGCAAACATTTTTCCTAGTTTGAAAATAGACCGACAACTACAGAGTATGCAAGCACACAGAGTCCCTACAGTAGTTTGAACATCCACACAAGCACAAAGACTAAGGAAATAAACATGAATAAAACCTCACAATGTCACTCGAAAGAGATGCTAAATACGAAACAGCCTCCTAGACCGTCCTCACATCCGTCCCGTGCCCGCGCCCGACCAACCTGTCACAGAGTGGGGAGTCAATGACACTACTAGGAAGCAACATAAACCGGGGTAAACAATATATATGCGATAAAAGGAAAACGGAAGATAATGCAAATCGATCCACCAGCGTGTCCATGTTTACCCCCTCTCATGAGAGCCACGGTACCCTGTAACGAGCCAGACACGTGCATCTGCTCCTGTACAATCAAACATATGCCCTTGCTCCTGTAACAATCAATCATACGTACTTGTCCCTGCAACAATCAAATGTGCACTTGCCTCTCTTGATTTGCCTATACCCCTCCACGGCGCTCGTGCGGTACGTGAGCAGCCGTGAGAGGTCCCCAACAACACTAGGGCACACGGGCCGACATGCCATTTTTCCGAAAAAATACACCAGTGCGGTGGTCAAATCGCTGGTGTGCGTGCAAGCAAACCTTGGGCTCAAAATGTGTGATATATGGGTGTGTCGTACCCGAAGCGAACCGCAGTTGTCAGAGATATGAATAGTAAGATGCTCATGTAAAACAGGGATTAGATACAATTATATAAAACATATGTTGCTTTATTCATGTTAAACCGTAATTTCTTTTACACCAGAACACCCACCTGAACAGCGCTTGGTCGGTACGCCCACAGTTGACCTATCCCCACTTGATCGGCATGCAGACCTAGAAAGTCCCCAAGGTAAACATTAAGACCGAAGATTAGCGAAGGCACCACTCACACAAATGGCTCAACAGTAAATAAGAGCTACACGGGACACGACGCACGCGGCGGGAACACGAAAGGAGTTGAGCGGCGGCGGCGGTAACAAGCCCCGCGCGGCAACAGAGCCCCGTGCGGGCGCATGCCCGCACGGGCGCGGCGCAGCGGCGTGGCAGCAGATCGCCCCGCGCGGGCACAAGCCCCGCGCGGGGCGGCAGCGCGGCGGCAGGCCGCCCCGCGTGGGCGGCGGCGCGTGGCAACAGGGCCCCGTGCGTGCGCAAGCCCGCACGGGCGCGGCGCAGCGGGAGCAGAGGTCCCCCGCGGCACAAGCCCCGCGCGGGCGCGGCTCGGCGGCCTGGGCGGCAGGTCGCCCCCGCTCCGGCGCAGGCCCGCGCGGGCGGCACACAGCAGCAGGCCGCCCCGCACGGGTGCAGGCCCACGCGGGCTGCGGCGTGGCAGCGGGTCGCCCCTGCACGGGCGGCGGCGCAGGCGCAGCAGTAGGCCGCCCCGCACGGGTGCAGGCCTGTGCGGGCGGCGCACCGCAGGAGGTCGCCCCCGCGCGGGCAGCGCACTGCAGCGGGCCGCCACTGCGCGGGCGGCGGCGCGGCAGTAAGCCGCCCCGCGCGGGTAAAGGCCCGCGCGGGCGGCGCGCGGCAGCAGGTCATCCCCGCGCGGGCGCTGCACCAGGCCGCCCCTGCGCGGGTGCATGCTCGCGCGGGCGGCGCACTGCAGCGGGCCGCCCCTGCACGGGCGGCGCGCCGCAGCAGGTCGCCCCTACGCGGGCGGCGCACTGCAGCAGGCCGCCCCTACGCGGGCGGCGGCGCGGCAGTAAGCCGCCCTGCGCGGGTAAAGGCCCGCACGGGCGACGCGCGGCAGCAGGTCGCCCCCGCGCGGGCGGCGGCGCGGCAGCAAGCCGCCCCGCGCGGGTGCAGGCCCGCGCGGGCGGCGCACTGCAGCAGGCCGCCCCTACGCGGGCGCAGGCCCGCGCGGGCGGCGCACTGCAGCAGGCCGCCCCTGCGCGGGCGGCGGCGCGACATTAAACCGCCCCGCGCGGGCGGCGCGCGGCAGCAGGTCGCCCCCGCGCGGGCGGCGCACAGTAGCAGGCCGCCCCGCGCGGATGCAGGCCCGTGCGGGCGGCGCGCGCGACAACAGCGGCAGTGGCGGCGGCGACGACAGCGGCAGCGACGGCGCGGCGGCGGCGGCGGCGGCCGCCGAGGCTAGGGCGTCCCGAGAAAACAGGAAAGACTCTAAGAGAAGGACGACCACACACACGCCAAGCTCACCTCGTTGCGGAGAAGACGATCCGATCGTTCCCGAATGGAGCCTCCGAATCCGATCCCCGTCCCGCTGCGGTTGATTCTCGATGAGATTCCCCTTCCTCTCCCTCTCTCTTTCTCTCTTAGGCGGCCAGGGTTGGCGGCTAGGTTACAAAAGGATCCCTTACACAGGGTGACAACCGTCAGTATTTATTGGCATAGGGAAAAAAACCTCCTCTCAACCCTAAATCGCACGCTCACTAAAAAGGCGATAAGTTACAGTTACCGTCACCTTAGAAATTCAAAACCGGGAGATCCGGGAGTCGAATTTCAGATCCGATCGCGCCTCTGTTCAACATTTCACGAGCCCTATCACCGAAAAATACCCAGAAGTACCAAAACACAACTCACCAAAAGTCGATAATAAAGGGCACCTACAACTAACATTAAACGACAAGGGTTAACAACCATACCAGAAAAGTCAGGATACTACACGCCGCCTTTTGTCTGCATAGCTCTTCTGCCGACTTTTCGCCGTCACTAGACGTTGACGCGCAATTTGCATCTTCTCCTCGCGTTCTTGCAATACATTAGGACCCAGTGATGACCTCTCGCCGACATCGCTCCAATGCAATGGGGACTGTCACTTCCGGCCATATAACGCTTCGAAAGGCGCCATCCCAATGCTGGCCTGGTTGCTGTTATTGTAGGCGAACTCTGCCATGGGTAAATACCGTTGCCACCCTGAGCCATAACCCAGGACACACGCCCTATTCGCTTGACTTGGCGAGCGAACGCCAATCCACGCTCCCAACTATTCCACACGCCACTTGCGCTCTCAACCACGAGTTCTCAGGCGACCCATTTATTTCAAACTACTAACAGGTCCATAGACCACGGTCCAATGCAGGCCTATAGCCCAACCTTCCACTCGATATCACATATCGTCTCTAACTAGCACGTAGACCCAATCATCATACGGTCAGATCCTCGTTTAGGACTACCGCACTAACACTCCCCCTAGGAGTAACAGTATCTCAATCATCACCAGCCCTATGGCCTGGTCGCGTCCACACTCTCAGATTACTAACAGACTCGAGGCACATACATGGCACTCCACGTTCCCGGGTTATCGCTCGGACTACCGTCCCGACCAAAACTCTATCATGCCCTGCCCTCAAGCCTCGGGCCGCTGTCTCTCATACCACATGGCTACAGGCTCCACAGTCCTCGTATATGGTCCAGGCACGGATCGTCCCAAGCGAACCCGCTAATCGTCGTCACGCGACTACTACATTCCACTGAGCAAAAACCCACAACTAGTCGTCAATCCACGACCCGAACAACCTATCGACTCTTGTCACACCTAGCATAAGCTAAGGTGCCACTTAATCAGCCATCTCTGGCTAAACGGTACTTGTGCTCCATGAGCACCCAAACGGTTGGGCGTCCTACGCCCCCACGCTAACTCGTAAATTCCACAGTGTTAAGCGACTTGCTTAACACACTTATAGATCTTGTGCACCTCTCCCAACTGGGTTGAGGCACCACAATAACGATTCACCAATCCCGGTGATCAACACACGAACCCTACGGTGGCAACCCTTGCCATTATACCTATCCGTCGGACCGGCACCACAAAATTCCCGCTCAACTACGAGGTTCTCAAATCTCGAAGCCCGCTCTGGGCCTCACTGACTCCACTATGCGGCAACTTAGCCATAATCGACACGCCGCACGGTCACTACTGTGAAGACCCGAAATTCCCACTATTAGACTACTGTTTCATCTGCAGCTTCTGGAGGCCTATGTGGCGCGTCGGTAGTTTGTGTGCACCTATTGGACATTTGTGTTGGACCCGGTGTGTTAAATGGATCACGAGAGTAGTCTGATGATCCTGTCGGATGTTTAGAAGTGGTTTCGCGCGCAAGGAATATTAATATTTGACTCAGCGCGAAGTTTGGACCAAAGATCACCTCTCCGGATGCCTTCGGGAATTTTTTTTAGAGTTGGAATTTGGCAAAGCGGACTTTAGAATTGGACCCGGCACGAAAATCGGATCAAGTGGGCTTTTCGGGGGCTTTCCGCAAAATTTCGGATGAGAATTTGGAGAAATGGACTTCGGATTTGGATTCAGCGCGCGAAAACGTTGGAAATCGACTATTTACATGTTTTTTTTCTGAGTCTGGACGAGCGAAAACGGACAACCTGAAGTTTAAGGTGTTTTTCGGTGCATGGTGGACTGGTGGACCGGAGGGTGTGCCACGTGGCGGCTCCGCATTGGGTCCGTACGCCACGTGGCAGGCGCGGAGGCGCGGTGCAGCGAGCCCGGCCCACGCAGCAGGCGCGGGCGGCCTCGGGCGCGGGCGGATAAGGTGCCGCCACGCGTCGCGCGCCCATACGCGGGCGCGATTGCCCTGTCGGGGCGCGACGCGTGGCGGGCATCCAGCGGCTGCTGCTGCCGCTGGATGGCTGCCGCGTGGCGGCCCGCATTGCGGCCGCGGGCCGGCCCAACACTGTAGCTTCAGGGGGTTTTCTTTTCAGCAGCTTCTTCCTCTTGGTTTTAAATGGAGTTTTCTTTCTCCATTTTTGGATCTTTTGGAGGGTTTTTCTCAGTGGGATTTTTACCAGAGCTTCATTATCAAGTCTTCTACAACACTGGATTTTTGGAGGATTTTTGGAGACCTTTTGGATCATCTTCTCCATCAACACTTGAGGACATCACCATTGCTACTTCACAGCCCTCTCCGTCACATTTCGGTGCGAAAATTCCCCAGGACTCATTTCTTGGTATTTTGAGCTCATTTTTGGTTCTGCGTTTTCACAAGAGGTAGGGCTACAATCTTTGTATTCAACTCTCCCCTCAGATCTCATGTTTTTACAGAGTTTTAGGGCCATCTTTGGGACCCTTTGTTTCAGTCTGGATTTTTGGGCAGCCTTTGGTGTTTTGGCTTTTCTGAAGTGTAGGAGTGGAATTTTTGGATGATTTTTGTGGGAGAATTTCCAGGACTCGAAGATCTAAAATATTGGTAAGTATCATTCTTCCCAAATCTGAGTTTTTATTAGAGTTTTTGCATGATCTTTGGAGCACCTCGCTGTATTCGTGTACAGATGGAACTTGGCGGATAGTTTAAGTGTTTATGGGTTTTCTCCTTCATCCGAGCATGAAAATTGGAGTTCTTTGGCTCAAATTGTATCTACTCTCGACAAGGAATCCAATGGTACCTCTCTTGCAGGATCTGGAGCACGTTTGGTTAGGTAACTTTATTGATCTTTTCAAGTGCTGTTATATGGATTACTGCAGTCCCTGTTTTAGTCTTGATTTGAGCTATGCACCTTGGAATGCAGATAACTTTGTGGATATAAGGTCTTTTTCTGAAATTCAAGTTGGTACTTCTTCTTAACTTCAAGGTGAGAAAATTCTATTTTATGATCTGTGGATAAATCCCTTTGGAAAGGCCCCTATTTTAAGCTTGGAAATGCTAGCAAGTTTATGTTAACAGTTTTGGACAGCATTGTGATTTTTGCTTCATTGAATGTTAAGGGGAATTAATGGTGGATTTTTGAGGACATGAAGATGTTTGTATGATTGAGGATATCTTTGTTTTACTGCTGGGAACTTCAACTTGAGGTATTTGGGGCTGCACTTACATCTTCTTTAACTTAGTGTCAATTGCTGAAATTCTGGAATTTAATTGCGCCGCGTGCATTGTTTCTGTGATTGTGCCCAATCCGTGAGGCGGATTTGGATGATTTTCGCGGCATCGGACTCCTGGGAGGATAAGGATTACTCACGCCAAATTTCAGCTACAGCGGGCAGCGGAGCGTCAAGCTACAGGTGGGTGTTTCGTCTCCAGAACCGGTGGACGGTTCTCTAATTCTATGTATAGAATGCATGCATGTTAGTGTACCAATATCTGATTGAGATGCAAGTTTGATGATGACATTTGTTCGATGAATTGTATGATATGATATTGAGATATGCCTGATGGAAACTTGCTAGATAACATATTCATGTCTGGTAAATTGAGAGCATGCTTAATTCTTGGTATAGCCGATAGCTTTGATAGGTGAGCATATGAATGATATAGTTCTTGTGGTTTGTGACTTTCATGATTTATGGTACACTTTATATACATCTTTGGGATACTACATGTTCGATGATCGTATTTACCTATGCTAGTTAGGAGCATGTTTAGGGAGATGAGGCAGATGTTATTTGGATATTGGTGTTTATATCCCTTAATGTTCCCTGCTCATGATTTAGTTTATTTAATGCTATTATTGGAACTTGACCTAGCACCCCGTCATATGCTGCATGTTTAACCAGACCAGTAGAGAACCTTCACTTGGGCTAGGTTCTTTTATGCTTTAGATTTCCCACACTTTGCATCTTTCCTGGACATAGTGTTGCCTCGCCCGGGTAGTGGGCCGAGGGTCGGGTTTCTGTGGGACTTTGTTGCACTCGTGCCTGGGGGCAGAGTGTAGTCTGGTAGATGAGTTTAGTTTGTGCTAGTGTTGTGGGGAGCCGTTTAGTAGACGGTGGTCCCGGGCCGTCGAGTATCTTCCGGTCAGTGTTGTTGGGAACCGTTGGGGTTGACGGTGGTCCCAGGTCGTTGAGTGTTGTCCGACCAGTGTTGTTGGCCTGAGTTGTGGGTCGTTCCTGGCTGTGGAGTATCTCCAGCCAGTGTGTTCTGTACTGTGAGCTGTTGGTGAGGCTAGTGTCTCGTGTTTCGTGAGAGCTGATCAGCTGAGTCGTCGAGAGTGCTCCGACTGTTGTGCGAGATGTTTGAGGATTGAGTCCTTCCGTTCAGAGCGTGAGCGTGGATTTTGGACTATAGCCTGCAGTGCCACTTGAGCTCGACAGAGTGCGCGGATACCCTTGTCCTCGTTGGGGTCGCTCCCCTCGAGTGCCACGTCCGGGGTGGGTCTGCACTTTGGTATCGCGACTTGTCGACGCCGTCCCTCTGACTGGGCCAGTTAGTGGCAGTTACGGACGCCGTCCCTCTGACTGGGCCAGTTAGTGGCAGTTACGGACGCAGTCCCTCTGGCTGGGCCAGTTAGTGGCAGCTACGGACATACCTACAGCAGTAGGTAGGCGCAGGTTTGACTGGACCCTATGAGGCAGTCAGTTCGATTGGGTCGATTGAGCACCTTGGGTGCGAGTGGTCACATTTACTTTCATCTGATCCACTTTTTGAGCATCTAGATAGAGGCATGGTAGCTGTAGAGTAGCTCCAGCATTTCTTGTTCCTATTTCATTGCACTGTTATCTTATGCCTCTAGTAGACTTAGTGGGCAGACCGTCGGGCTTGTTGGCGGCACCCACTGAGAACTACTGTGGGAAGTAGTTCTCACACCCGTCGTGGTGTCTTTTCCCCAGGGTCTTCTTCTCCTGTTCCTGTTGCTCCAGTTGTTGATCCTTCTGACCGAGGCGAGGGAGTCGCGAGCTAGTTCCCTACCCGTCGTTGGAGTGTAGCGGTACCCCTTCAGAGGAGAGCTTCAGTAGATTAGTTCACTTCTTTTCCCTCTGTTGAGAGACCTTTGTTGTGAGGTATAGAGTTGTATTTTATTTTACAGTTTGAGAGACTGATGTAGTGAGGAGGTTTTTGTATTGAGAGCTTGTACACTAATGTATCTTTTGGAGATATCTCCCTTTTGAGTTTTTGCATCAGAGGATTTTGTCTATGATTACTTTTGGGGAGACGGACATTGTTGTATTATTTCCAGTTGTACAGTGTTTGATTTTAGTTATACTGCAGGTCCTTATTTATAGCTCTGATATCTGTTTAGCTGTAGTACTTTTCTTGCAGGTAGGACGCTTCGCCTATGCGAGTTTGGCATAGGTGGCGGATCTGTTGGCGAGCCCGGGTCGCAGTTTCGACCCCGGGGCGTGACAGATTAGAGTGGTATCAGAGCCTAGGTTGTAGGTCATGTTGGACTTAGAAACCCTAGGCTTGTGGTTGGACATTAGGATGACTACGTGAGAGTCGTGACTGTTAGCGAGAGTCCTGATTGAGTTTTCTACCTCTCCCACGAGACGGGATGAGTGATTGGCATGTTTATTCTCCTAAGTGACTATGTTGGCTGCAGACAACATAATGCTGTGGAATGGGTAACATGCTCTAGACTTTCGCTGGATTGGGTCGAGTGACTTTTTTGTGCTGATTTGCTGTTTCGTCGTGGCGAGGGGTGTCTCCCCGACGCTGGGTTTTGACCCGTGTGCATCCTGTCTTAGCAGTTGAGCTTGAGCGGTTGGTTTTGGGCGGATACCTGGATTGAGGTCAGAGAACTCCGGACCCTGATGACAGGATTGGCAGAGGCTTATCAGCGGCAGAGTGAGCGAGCAGCTGGTTTTAGTGACACAGTTGTCAGAGCACTGAGTAACCCCCTCTGCGCCATTGTTTAGTGTCAAGGCGCCGAGGCAGGGTGGATAGTTGACAGCTGAGGAGCTGTGGAACATGGTTGATCTATGGAGCCAGATTGGGCAGTTGAACCACCCCGACTCGTAAGATTGAGTTTGGAGCCTTTGGAGGCAGAGTCGTGGTTGGTAGTGATGGAGTGATCAATTGAGAGCCTCCCTGTGCCAGAGAGTTTGTGCAGTTGTCGAACTGCGCGCTCCAGGTCTCGAGGGACGAGGCGCATAGGATATATGAGTCTGGGAGTGGATTGCGCCAAGATACCTTTCAACTTAGTTAGTCCCTCTGTTATGGATTTTTGACGCCTCAATGGTGTAGGGTTGTGTATGGAGCGCGACGCTGTAGTTCCTTTGGATAGGGATCTGCCGCCAGAGGTGAGTTCTGGGCCTTGGCGCTTGGCGCCGGGTGATGGAGGACAGACCGACCGGCAGAGGCATTCTAGATTTCTTCCCTAGGGGTGTAGATCCCCGAGATGCCGGAGATCGGGTGGACCCCGAGGGCAGCATCAGTATCTATATCAGAATGGCGCAGCGGTAGCGTGGATTTGTTATCTGCGGAGGACCTTATTCGTCACCTCAGTGGGAGCAGAGACGGAGGTCGTGCTCCCTATGTGGATAGTCCTGATTTTTTTTCCTTGCAGATTGAGCGACAACCACTTGCTTTGAGCGTATGAACCTGTGCCGCCCGGTTGGAGGGCGCCACAGCAGCGGATCGGGTTGTCGCAGGTGTGAATTCATCACAACAGTCGGAGTAAGACTATGTAGCATTCCTGCATGGACTAGAGGCAGATTTGTTACCACGTGCACTAGAGGTACAGGTTTCTGTTGGTGTTGTGCATATGGAGGAGGCGTGTGGATTATGTCCAATACAGTTGAGGCCGTGAGTTGTATCGGCAGACTTATTGGAAATTGTGGCAATTCGGTGTTTGACCTAGTGCTTGGGTTTTGGTTGGCACAGTGCCACAGGATGTTGACTGCAGAAAGAGAGGGCTTTGACCTTCTGCGAGGCAGATGAGAGGAGGCTTGATGGTTGAGATTGTTAGAGCACACAGGTTTTAGCGACAGTTTGAGAGGTGCTTACGGCGGCACCGGGACCCAAGGATATCTCTGTTGCCCTCGAGATCCCGGGTGTGATTTCACCTAAGCCGTTGATAATGCCGCCGGTTAGGGAGATAGAGTTTGCTTTTGACGTGGTTCGGGGAACCGCGCCACCCTCGACAGCATCTCATTGGATATCACCTGTGGAGCTGAGGGAGCTGATGGCGCAGTTGCAGGATCCGATGGATCGAGGGGTCTGTTTGACCTAGTGCCACGCCGTTGGTACACGGTGGTGATGCCACGTCGTTGATACACGACGGTGAGGGTCCTTTTATGGTTTGAGTTTAGACAGGTCCGGGTGGTACTTAGGACCTTTTGATGGGGTTATACTCCGGCAGTTAGTGTATGGTGCGAGTACCTACTTGGAATCAGACAGCCGAGGACTTTGCCTTAAGGGCATTCTAGATCCGGCAGGGGCATTATGAGCTCATAGTGAGGCCAAATGGAATGTCAAATGCCCTGCCGCTCTTATGATTTGAGGATTGTGTGTCCCTGTTGTACCTGGATGGTTTGGGAGTGGTGTTCTCCAAGGATATTATGATTTACTCCCAGAGCGACTTGGAGTACGTGGAGCACTTGTGGATGTGCTACCATGCCTGTGTGGATGAAGCTGTATGCCAAGTTTTTGAGATACAAGTTTTAGCTTCAGAAGCATACCTTCTTGGGTCACATTGTGTTAGCCGTAGGGGCGGCAGTGGAAACCCGACCAAATGGATGTTATTCGAGATCTGAGACCAACAGTTATTCTTGAAGTGAGGAGCTTCTTGGACTTGGCAGTGCCAGGAGAGCATGGCTAATGGATAATGAAACTGATGCCAGCGCCAATGCTAGCGTTTCTAGTGTTGGGAGATGGATTTGTGTGTTTTCGTGATACCTCCCATTGTGGCTGTGGAGTTATCGTGGGTTGAGCTTCGGTCCGCACTTCATTAGTCCAACCCTATGAGTATTGTGGCTGGACGAACCGCTGCTTTGTAGGTAGCTTGGATCCCACAGTTGAGCCTTTCTGTACGCCTATTATTTTCGGTTTTGATTGATATACCTGGGCGTAGACCTTGCCTGTTTGGCAATCAGTCTTGATTACTCAGCCTTTCTGTTCTATACTTTGTGACAAATTAGAGTGGCAGATTAGAGTGGTAGCTTCAGTTTTCAGTTTCTACCATGCGGCACCAGTGGAGACTACAGTTTTCTGCATCTTGAGTGGGATTTACGCGGATTGTCGTTGTTGGTTCGGACTTTTGACCGCGAGTTTGGGCATCAGCATTATGATCGCCTTTCGAGCCAGTTTTCAGTCCCGTTCACTGACGGTTTGGTCCCCGTCAGGATGCTCTTCGTTAGTTGAGAGATCGACTTCGACCCGTGGGTCCGCTGGGGTTGTGTTGGCATGTTGAGTGACCAACTGTTGCATGAGATTGCGTCTCTTGAGGATCCCTTTTGAGGGTAGCCTGCGGTTAAGTAGTCCACTCGGGTGGTTTTGGATCGGGGAGTAACCGAGTGAAGACCCCTGCTTATTGGATTCTTTTCCTTATTGGATGAATGTGTGGGTATGCTTCGGGTCGCCTTGATGAGATTGGCACCAGGATGTGGATATTTTCGTTTTCCCCAGCTTTTATTGGAACCCCTCTGGTATTTCACGTCTCAGCTCAGGAGTTATGTGTTTTTGGATCCCTCGCCCGTGATTTACTTGCCCCTTTGAGATCTGTTTTAGTGGGAGTACGAGGGACGCCCGTTGCGATTTCTGGCTCGTGAGATGAGAGATTTGCACATCGGGCCATACCGTACTTGTTGTTGTTGTTGTAGAGAGGTGATCACGAGGAGTGAGTGGTGTTTGGGGAGCTGGAGGCGTTATTGATGGATACCTACCCGTGGTATTTGTGATTCCTGGTGGATTTGAACTAGTTTCGAGGACGAAACTTTCTTTTAGTGGGGGAGGATGTGAAGACCCGAAATTCCCACTATTAGACTACTGTTTCATCTGCAGCTTCTGGAGGCCTATGTGGCGCGTCGGTAGTTTGTGTGCACCTATTGGACATTTGTGATGGACCCGGTGTGTTAAATGGATCACGAGAGTAGTCTGATGATCCCGTCGGATGTTTAGAAGTGGTTTCGCGCGCAAGGAATATTAATATTTGACTCAGCGCGAAGTTTGGACCAAAGATCACCTCTCCGGATGCCTTCGGGAATTTTTTTAGAGTTGGAATTTGGCAAAGCGGACTTTAGAATTGGACCCGGCACGAAAATCGGATCAAGTGGGCTTTTCGGGGGCTTTCCGCAAAATTTCGGATGAGAATTTGGAGAAATGGACTTCGGATTTGGATTCAGCGCGCGAAAACGTTGGAAATCGACTATTTACATGTTTTTTTCTGAGTCTGGACGAGCGAAAACGGACAACCTGAAGTTTAAGGTGTTTTTCGGTGCATGGTGGACTGGTGGACCGGAGGGTGTGCCACGTGGCGGCTCCGCATTGGGTCCGTACGCCACGTGGCAGGCGCGGAGGCGCGGTGCAGCGAGCCCGGCCCACGCAGCAGGCGCGGGCGGCCTCGGGCGCGGGCGGATAAGGTGCCGCCACGCGTCGCGCGCCCATACGCGGGCGCGATTGCCCTGTCGGGGCGCGACGCGTGGCGGGCATCCAGCGGCTGCTGCTGCCGCTGGATGGCTGCCGCGTGGCGGCCCGCATTGCGGCCGCGGGCCGGCCCAACACTGTAGCTTCAGGGGGTTTTCTTTTCAGCAGCTTCTTCCTCTTGGTTTTAAATGGAGTTTTCTTTCTCCATTTTTGGATCTTTTGGAGGGTTTTTCTCAGTGGGATTTTTACCAGAGCTTCATTATCAAGTCTTCTACAACACTGGATTTTTGGAGGATTTTTGGAGACCTTTTGGATCATCTTCTCCATCAACACTTGAGGACATCACCATTGCTACTTCACAGCCCTCTCCGTCACATTTCGGTGCGAAAATTCCCCAGGACTCATTTCTTGGTATTTTGAGCTCATTTTTGGTTCTGCGTTTTCACAAGAGGTAGGGCTACAATCTTTGTATTCAACTCTCCCCTCAGATCTCATGTTTTTACAGAGTTTTAGGGCCATCTTTGGGACCCTTTGTTTCAGTCTGGATTTTTGGGCAGCCTTTGGTGTTTTGGCTTTTCTGAAGTGTAGGAGTGGAATTTTTGGATGATTTTTGTGGGAGAATTTCCAGGACTCGAAGATCTAAAATATTGGTAAGTATCATTCTTCCCAAATCTGAGTTTTTATTAGAGTTTTTGCATGATCTTTGGAGCACCTCGCTGTATTCGTGTACAGATGGAACTTGGCGGATAGTTTAAGTGTTTATGGGTTTTCTCCTTCATCCGAGCATGAAAATTGGAGTTCTTTGGCTCAAATTGTATCTACTCTCGACAAGGAATCCAATGGTACCTCTCTTGCAGGATCTGGAGCACGTTTGGTTAGGTAACTTTATTGATCTTTTCAAGTGCTGTTATATGGATTACTGCAGTCCCTGTTTTAGTCTTGATTTGAGCTATGCACCTTGGAATGCAGATAACTTTGTGGATATAAGGTCTTTTTCTGAAATTCAAGTTGGTACTTCTTCTTAACTTCAAGGTGAGAAAATTCTATTTTATGATCTGTGGATAAATCCCTTTGGAAAGGCCCCTATTTTAAGCTTGGAAATGCTAGCAAGTTTATGTTAACAGTTTTGGACAGCATTGTGATTTTTGCTTCATTGAATGTTAAGGGGAATTAATGGTGGATTTTTGAGGACATGAAGATGTTTGTATGATTGAGGATATCTTTGTTTTACTGCTGGGAACTTCAACTTGAGGTATTTGGGGCTGCACTTACATCTTCTTTAACTTAGTGTCAATTGCTGAAATTCTGGAATTTAATTGCGCCGCGTGCATTGTTTCTGTGATTGTGCCCAATCCGTGAGGCGGATTTGGATGATTTTCGCGGCATCGGACTCCTGGGAGGATAAGGATTACTCACGCCAAATTTCAGCTACAGCGGGCAGCGGAGCGTCAAGCTACAGGTGGGTGTTTCGTCTCCAGAACCGGTGGACGGTTCTCTAATTCTATGTATAGAATGCATGCATGTTAGTGTACCAATATCTGATTGAGATGCAAGTTTGATGATGACATTTGTTCGATGAATTGTATGATATGATATTGAGATATGCCTGATGGAAACTTGCTAGATAACATATTCATGTCTGGTAAATTGAGAGCATGCTTAATTCTTGGTATAGCCGATAGCTTTGATAGGTGAGCATATGAATGATATAGTTCTTGTGGTTTGTGACTTTCATGATTTATGGTACACTTTATATACATCTTTGGGATACTACATGTTCGATGATCGTATTTACCTATGCTAGTTAGGAGCATGTTTAGGGAGATGAGGCAGATGTTATTTGGATATTGGTGTTTATATCCCTTAATGTTCCCTGCTCATGATTTAGTTTATTTAATGCTATTATTGGAACTTGACCTAGCACCCCGTCATATGCTGCATGTTTAACCAGACCAGTAGAGAACCTTCACTTGGGCTAGGTTCTTTTATGCTTTAGATTTCCCACACTTTGCATCTTTCCTGGACATAGTGTTGCCTCGCCCGGGTAGTGGGCCGAGGGTCGGGTTTCTGTGGGACTTTGTTGCACTCGTGCCTGGGGGCAGAGTGTAGTCTGGTAGATGAGTTTAGTTTGTGCTAGTGTTGTGGGGAGCCGTTTAGTAGACGGTGGTCCCGGGCCGTCGAGTATCTTCCGGTCAGTGTTGTTGGGAACCGTTGGGGGTTGACGGTGGTCCCAGGTCGTTGAGTGTTGTCCGACCAGTGTTGTTGGCCTGAGTTGTGGGTCGTTCCTGGCTGTGGAGTATCTCCAGCCAGTGTGTTCTGTACTGTGAGCTGTTGGTGAGGCTAGTGTCTCGTGTTTCGTGAGAGCTGATCAGCTGAGTCGTCGAGAGTGCTCCGACTGTTGTGCGAGATGTTTGAGGATTGAGTCCTTCCGTTCAGAGCGTGAGCGTGGATTTTGGACTATAGCCTGCAGTGCCACTTGAGCTCGACAGAGTGCGCGGATACCCTTGTCCTCGTTGGGGTCGCTCCCCTCGAGTGCCACGTCCGGGGTGGGTCTGCACTTTGGTATCGCGACTTGTCGACGCCGTCCCTCTGACTGGGCCAGTTAGTGGCAGTTACGGACGCCGTCCCTCTGACTGGGCCAGTTAGTGGCAGTTACGGACGCAGTCCCTCTGGCTGGGCCAGTTAGTGGCAGCTACGGACATACCTACAGCAGTAGGTAGGCGCAGGTTTGACTGGACCCTATGAGGCAGTCAGTTCGATTGGGTCGATTGAGCACCTTGGGTGCGAGTGGTCACATTTACTTTCATCTGATCCACTTTTTGAGCATCTAGATAGAGGCATGGTAGCTGTAGAGTAGCTCCAGCATTTCTTGTTCCTATTTCATTGCACTGTTATCTTATGCCTCTAGTAGATTTAGTGGGCAGACCGTCGGGCTTGTCGGCGGCACCCACTGAGAACTACTGTGGGAAGTAGTTCTCACACCCGTCGTGGTGTCTTTTCCCCAGGGTCTTCTTCTCCTGTTCCTGTTGCTCCAGTTGTTGATCCTTCTGACCGAGGCGAGGGAGTCGCGAGCTAGTTCCCTACCCGTCGTTGGAGTGTAGCGGTACCCCTTCAGAGGAGAGCTTCAGTAGATTAGTTCACTTCTTTTCCCTCTGTTGAGAGACCTTTGTTGTGAGGTATAGAGTTGTATTTTATTTTACAGTTTGAGAGACTGATGTAGTGAGGAGGTTTTTGTATTGAGAGCTTGTACACTAATGTATCTTTTGGAGATATCTCCCTTTTGAGTTTTTGCATCAGAGGATTTTGTCTATGATTACTTTTGGGGAGACGGACATTGTTGTATTATTTCCAGTTGTACAGTGTTTGATTTTAGTTATACTGCAGGTCCTTATTTATAGCTCTGATATCTGTTTAGCTGTAGTACTTTTCTTGCAGGTAGGACGCTTCGCCTATGCGAGTTTGGCATAGGTGGCGGATCTGTTGGCGAGCCCGGGTCGCAGTTTCGACCCCGGGGCGTGACAGACTACCGTCGTCAGGGGCGAATTCCCGCCGCTTGGTCCACATCTCTCTTGCCCTAATCCCTTAGGACATCGGAACTTGGCTCTCGCAACATAGCGATCACCATCATTTCATGAGTCGGTCTCTCACTGGACCTTACTAACCACACTTTGCCAGCAACTAGCTGACACAGCTTACGTCACCCTCTTGCTGAAGGTGTGGGGTGCGCCGACAAAAGCTCGGCGGCCATTGCCACTCTCTCTACTGTCGCCCCAACATGCGGCGATGCCGTGCGCTCATGCATCGTTGTGCAGCTTCAACTTGCTGCGCTATCAGCCACCGGAGCCTATCAATCTGCTCCGACTGTCGCCTCGACGCCCCCTCTAGGCGCCGGAATCCGCCTGCCTACCGGCGGGAAGCTTTCGCCTGTCGGCGAGAAGTTTCTGTCTGCTGCTGGACCACACCAATAAGTGCGGCCACTTGCTATTGCAGCTCGTGTACCTTGTTCGACCCAGAGCCCTCTCATGGCTCGAGTCGAGACAAGCGCGTCTCCCTACGTGGTGTCATCGCTAATATGCACACCACAACAAAACAATTAGCCCAAATTTTACAACTCGGACGCTGCGTAAATAAATGCGGAATAATTACTAGTCACAATATGGCTTCGTCAACCCAAATCATGCGAAAGTAAAGAGGAATACTTCTTCCCACTCCTAACGTTACGTTGTCGGCCGCCCAACATATCATTAGCTAGTGGAAGTCCATTCCCTCGATCCATTCCCAATGTTCTTCTTGGGAATCATATAACCCAATCATATACTTTCGCCAAAAGATCCACACTCTCTCGTGCCTAAACCCTAGAGTCTTCCTAAGGTTCGCTAACCACCTAGGACTGTTACTAGGCTCTGATACCACTCTAATCTGTCACGCCCCGAGACCGCTAATTTATACAGTTTGGGCACGCCAACAGACCCGCCAATCGGGTATGACCTCTCACTACCCGAAAGGAACGGTAACATCCAAAACAATACATCAAGTGTATGCGGAAGCTCAATATCAGAGCACTAAAATCACTACTAATTTAAAACTTTCATTCAATAAACAAATAGTTTAAGCGGAAATGAAAGCATACAAGAGTGAACCATAATATAACCTTATTACATTTCCATCTCTCAGCTTGCAATTGAATAATATTACAATTCTTTTACATCTTTTTCTCACCATATAAAGTTCACTCAAGAAATATAAAAAATGGTACCTCTGCTAGACCCTCTAGGTCTCTATACTACTGGGCTCTTGCCCCTGTCGCATGCCTCGCTGACTGCATCTGAACCTAGAAAAATGGTCACCCGAGGGTGTGAGAACTACTTAAAGTTCCCAGTGGGTTCAACCACGAGAAAAAGTATCCTACACCGCTTGGTCCAATGGAAGCAATAATAATAGAATGCTAGGGAACTATAAACCTCAAGATTAAAATGCTGATATGCACATAATAGGTCACTACACTATCTGTGTATACTCATCGACCCAACACTACTCTGTCCAGCCTTGCCAGGCTACTATCCACCAACTCGGCCACTATGCCGCTGTATAAAGGGTTAAACTAACCCGGCACCTTGGCCACTCTATTTTCTCTTCTTCTTTACATTCTGGTGGTTTAATTCAAGTTGCTAAACCCTCGGAGATTCTTGCCCAAAGGGCCCCAGCCCGGTAGTCATGCTACCATAAGATAGGAATCTCTAAGGTTGCCGATAACACCGCTAGTGTTACCCCGTCCTACCGGGGGGACTTGTCATCCGGGTCACTGCCCGAGAGAGGGACGCTGCCCAACTCCAACAAGAGTACTATGGAACTTGTCATACGGGTCCCTGCCCGGAAGAGGGACACTGCCCTTACTCCGACAATTGTACGTTCACCCCCGGAGGTACGCCCGTTTTATCTTTTTCTTTCTTTCTTTTACTTTAACTTTAGCACTTAGCCTCTTGCCCTTAGCACTTGCTTTTCTTTTTATTCGAGCTTATAGCTCCCTTTGCCACTGGCAATCTCTTTCTATTTCTCATAAGCATTTAGCTCTTTAGCCACTTTTAGCTTGCTTTTAAACTTTGCCCTTTTGCATTAATTTAACTCTTATTGTCACGCCCCGGGGGTTTAAATGCGCGGAAGGGGAGCCACCGATGCTCCCAAAACAGTGTACGTAATTTTTTTTTTGAAACCATTGCTCCCCGACGCGTGCCCAGACCCGCCGCATATACAAATTTACTCTACAAACGGGCAGAGTCTCCTTTGTATATGCACGGCGTCCTCAATACATTATACATTCATCTCAAGCATTAACCACAGTAATCAGAGTTCATACACATACAACATGCAAGGTAGAAGGCCGACTGATTTGAAAGGATAAATAACGCAGAGTTTTAAAAGCGACGCCCACACGACGCCATCAATTTTGAAAGCCATTTCGCAAGCCACATAAATCCACAAGGTTTTGCAATCCGGTGCCCACACGACACCTACGTTTTAAAATCGGGTTTCGCAAACGGTTTTCTTTACTTTTCGTTGTTCAAAAAGGCCAAGTAAGGAAAAGACTAACATTCACTTGCATAATTTAAAGAAAGAAAGGGCAACATCCACTTCGACCCCACGGGGGTATCGCAATCCACAAATAACTATCTGAAACAATAAAGGAAACGAAAAAGGGGAAAGAGAGTCACAATGTCTGCGGTCGCTCAAAACGGACAAGTACCCTCGCGGCCTCACCGGTGCCCTAGCACTCGCCCCTGGACGAACCTGTCACGGAGTGGATAATCAGTGACTAGAAATAGTAAAATAGGCAAAAAGACTAAAGACATAGCAAACCCCGGCAACCGGAGCAACCGTCTCTCTCGAACACCACCAACAACTGTCACACCCTGTAACATAACAAAAACCCGGGCATCCATCCCGACCACCGCACCGGGCCCCTATCCCGGTGCCACCTGCCGAGCACCTGCCTCGGCCGCCGAGCACCTACCTCGGCGACACCGCTCACACCCCCCACCTATGAGGGCCCCCATTCCTAACGCCACCATTGCGTGGGGTACACGGGTCAACGTACCACTTTTCCGGAAAAGCACACCCTGGCGGAGGCCAATCCGCCGGTGTGCGTGTAGCAAAACCAGAGCCTCAGATCAATAATAAAATGGAATGATAATAAAACAGGGTTAGTTCAACAAACGAGAGAAGACTTACTAACCACCTTGCCCCAACATACTATTTCTATCAGTAAAATCCTATTCCCACAGTTCCCGGGAATGTACCCACCTCGTGTATGTCGTCCGGAACTCAACTCGTCCGTGTCCGCGCGCCTACAGAGTCCCGCACTCCTGAGAGAACAAGAGTCAGTCAAACTACGAGATCTGAAACCCACACTGACCCCCGACTGAAACCAGATGGCGGACGTAGCCCCGGTCTCCGGGTGGCAGAGTTCCCCGTACGGCACCGGCCCGTACGGCGTGCACCCTGCCAGCGCGTGGTCCCGCGCGGCACCAGCCCGCGCGGGTGTCCCACCTGCGGGCGGCCCCGCGCGGTTAAGTGTCGCGCGGCGCTCCGTCCGCGCGCGCGCGGGGCAACCCCCGCGCGGCACCGGCCCGCGCGGGCGCCCCGCCCGCGGCGGCCCCGCGCGGCCTAGCGTCGCGCGGGCGCGCCGCCCGCGGGTGCGGGGTAACCCCGCGCGGCACCAGCCCGCGCGGGCACCCCGCCCGCGGCGGCCCCGCGCGGCCTAGCGTCGCGCGGGCGCGATACCCGCGGGTGCGGGGTGACCCCGCGCGGCACCAGCCCGCGCGGGCACCCCGCCCGCGGCGGCCCCGCGCGGCCTAGCGCCGCGCGGGCGCGATACCCGCGGGTGCGGGGTGACCCCGCGCGGCACCAGCCCGCGCGGGCACCCCGCCCGCGGCGGCCCCGCGCGGCCTAGCGCCGCGCGGGCGCGATACCCGCGGGTGCGGGGTGACCCCGCGCGGCACCAGCCCGCGCGGGCACCCCGCCCGCGGCGGCCCCGCGCGGCCTAGCGCCGCGCGGGCGCGATACCCGCGGGTGCGGGGTGACCCCGCGCGGCACCAGCCCGCGCGGGCACCCCGCCCGCGGCGGCCCCGCGCGGCCTGGCGCCGCGCGGGTGCGATACCCGCGGGTGCGGGGTGACCCCGCGCGGCACCAGCCCGCGCGGGCACCCCGCCCGCGGCGGCCCCGCGCGGCCTAGCGCCGCGCGGGCGCGCCGCCCGCGGTTGCGGGGTGACCCCGCGCGGCACCAACCCGCGCGGGCACCCCGCCCGCGGCGGCCCCGCGCGGCATAGCGCCGCGCGGGCGCGCCGCCTGCGGGCGCGGGGTGACCCCGCGCGGCACCAACCCGCGCGGGCACCCCGCCCGCGGCGGCCCCGCGCGGCATAGCGCCGCGCGGGCGCGCCGCCCGCGGTTCCCGCTAGCCCATGGCGGCACCCCCGACGCCGGACGTCCCCAACCCGGAAATTTCGAGATGATAACCCTAGGAAAACAAGAGTGCCACAATGCTCACCTCGATGCGCAAAGGTGAAGGAGGGAGAGGGATCGTCCGCTAGCTCGAGTCCTCGGTTACGCCTAGAGGGAAGAAGACCGCGTCGGTAGGATTCCCTCCTCGGTAGACCGTCCTCCTTCCGTTTCCTCGATTCACCCTTGCCGGCGGCTACGTGATGAAAGAAATGAGAAAAGTAGGCGGACAAAAGAAAAGGAACCCTAAGTCCCTTTCTTTTGTTTCAATTTAAAAATAACCCGAGCCGTGCAGATCCAACACGGATCCCGGGGCACTTACCGGGGGGTCAAAACTTTGAAAATTAATTCTGGACGAACCGGGAGTCGGAATCCGGAACCGATCGCGTCCCCGTGCTCCGTTTCGCGAACCCTACCGCCTAAAAATGTCCGCGAGCCCCGACGGGCAGCCTGGGAAAAATCCAAAATCAGGCCCTAAGTCGAACCGTCAAAAGGAAAGGCGAATGGTAAAGTCAAAGGGAGAACCGGGTCTTACACCACTCACCGCTAAAAACGAGTTTCGTCCTCGAAACTCAACTCTCACCCGCGGCGAAGAGGTCCGGGTAGCATTCCCTCATCTTTGACTCTGGTTCCCAAGTTGCCTCACGTTCTTCCTGATTGCTCCAGAGCACCTTCACGTAGGGGATTGTCCGGCTTCGTAACTTTTTGTCCTCTCGTGCCAGGATTCGCACCGGCACTTCCTCGAAACTCAGGTCCTCCTTAAGTTCAATGGCAGAAACGTCGAGCACCCGCGACGGGTCGGAAAGATACTTCCGAAGCAGAGACACGTGGAACACGTCGTGAACTCGGTCAAGGTTGGGCGGCAGGGCGAGGCGGTAGGCCACCGGGCCGATGCGCTCCAGAATCTCGAACGGCCCCACATACCGCGGGCTCAACTTGCCCCTCAACCCGAACCGCTTCACCCCTTTGGACGGCGAAACCCGTAGTAGCACGTGTTCCCCCACCTGGAACTCTAAATCGCGGCGTCTCTGGTCCGCGTAACTCTTTTGTCGGCTCTGGGCGGTTATCAACCGCCGCCTGATGAGACGCACCTTTTCCTCAGTCTCCATCACCAGGTCCGGTCCCAAAAATCTTCGCTCCCCCAGATCGTCCCAACCAATCGGGGATCTACAGCGCCTGCCGTACAACGCCTCGTACGGCGCCATCCGGATGCTCGCCTGGTAGCTGTTGTTATAAGCAAACTCTACGAGGGGTAGGTAGCGCGACCATCCGTCCCCCAAATCAAGTACGCAAGCCCGGAGCATGTCTTCGAGAATTTGGATCACCCGCTCGGATTGTCCATCCGTCTGGGGGTGGAAGGCTGAGCTGAAATGCAACTTGGTCCCCAGGGCTCGCTGTAGACTCTGCCAGAAGTTCGAAACGAACCTCGTGTCTCTATCTGAGGTGATAGACGTGGGTATCCCGTGTAGCCTGACGATCTCGCTGATGTAGACTTGAGCCAATCGATCGCGTGTCCAGGTCGTGTGGATGGGTAAGAAGTGAGCGGACTTCGTTAGCCGATCTACAACGACCCAGATCGCGTCATGTCCTTGCTGCGAACGGGGAAATCCGGTGACAAAGTCCATCGTGATTTGCTCCCATTTCCATTCGGGCACAGGCAGTGGTTGTAATTTCCCCGCCGGTCGTTGATGCTCGGCTTTCACTTGCTGGCAAATCAGGCAGTGTGCAACAAACAACGTCACGTCTCGCTTCAGGTTTGGCCACCAAAAGGTCTGTCTGAGATCCCTGTACATCTTGGTGCCCCCGGGGTGCGCCGCGTAGGGGGCGCAGTGCGCCTCGGTCAGGATTTCCTTCTTCAAATCCGGTGAATCGGGCACGCAAATCCGTCCTCGAAACCTCAGAGTGCCATCAGTCCCCACTGTGAAGTCTCCCTTCTGTTCCGTTGAAATCCTACCCCTCTCTCGTTGTAGTAGTGGATCAGTACCTTGGCCTTCTCGAATCCTCTCGAACAGGGTCGGCGCGACTATAAGGGACAGAAGTCGCTCGACCGTTCCTCCTGGTACAACCTCCAGTTTCAACCGTGCGAAATCTGCGATTAAGCCGTCTTGCTGTGTAATCGTGCTTGCCGAAGTCTCTGCCGTTTGACCCTTCCTGCTTAAAGCGTCAGCCACAACATTCGCCTTACCGGGGTGATACTGGATTGTCAAGTCATAGTCCTTGAGTAACTCCAACCACCGCCTCTGTCTCAGGTTCAACTCCTTCTGGGTGAAAAGGTATTTAAGGCTTTGGTGGTCGGAGAACACATTACAGTGCGCACCATAGAGGTAGTGCCTCCATAGTTTAAGAACAAAAACCACGGCGGCAAGCTCCAAATCGTGAGTAGGGTAGTTCTGCTCGTAGTCCTTGAGTTGTCTTGAGGCGTAGGCGATAACCTTTCCTTGCTGCATTAGTACTCCCCCCAATCCTGTCCGTGATGCGTCGCAGTAAATCTCGTAGTCTTCCCCGGGTGTTGGTAAAGTAAGCACGGGCGCTCTTGTTAACCGCTCCTTTAGTTTCTCAAAACTGTCTTGGCATTGGGCTGTCCAAATGAACTTCACTCCTTTCCGGGTTAGGCGGTTCAGGGGAGTTGCAATCTTCGAAAACCCCTCAACGAAACGTCTATAATATCCTGCAAGGCCCAGAAAGCTGCGGACCTCTGTTACTGAAGTCGGTTGGGGCCAGTCGGTCACTGCCTCTATTTTCTTAGGATCCACCGCAACTCCTGCTGCTGAAATGATGTGCCCTAGGAACCCCACCTCGCGAAGCCAAAACTCGCATTTCTTGAGTTTGGCGTACAACTCTTGCTCCCTAAGAGTCTGCAGAACAACTCGCAGGTGCTCCTCGTGCTCTTCGTCGCTGGGCGAGTAGATCAGAATGTCGTCGATGAAGACCACTACAAACCGGTCTAGGAAGGGCTTGAAAACTCGGTTCATCATGTCCATAAATACCGCGGGGGCGTTGGTGAGCCCGAACGGCATTACGGTGAACTCGTAGTGACCATATCGGGTCCGGAAGGCCGTCTTCGGAATGTCCTCATCCTTTACTCTGAGTTGATGGTAGCCGGACTGTAAGTCAATCTTTGAAAACACCGTCGCTCCTCGTAGCTGATCAAATAGGTCATCGATCCTTGGCAAGGGGTATTTATTCTTCACGGTGACCTTATTGATTTCCCGGTAGTCGATACAGAGCCGCAAACTCCCGTCTTTCTTCCGCACGAAGAGTACCGGTGCGCCCCAGGGCGACACACTCGGTCTGATAAATCCCTTGTCCAGAAGGTCTTCAAGTTGCGCCTTGAGTTCCTTTAGTTCAGCAAAGGCCATTCTGTAGGGGGCCTTCGTGATCGGTCGGGTACCGGGTGGAAGCTCGATTGGAAACTCGACCTCTCGCTCGGGGGGTAGTCCAGGCAACTCGGTCGGAAAGACATCTGGGAAGTCCCTCACCACCGGGATGTCGGAGAGTGTTCCAGAGGGTTCCGTGGCCAGGGCCACCGACGCCAAATAGGCCACGCACCCGCCCTCAATTAATTTCCTGGCTCGCGATGCTGGTATCACGGATGCAAAGGAGACGCTCTTGTATGCTAAGTACACGTTCTCCGGGAATTCTGGGTGAAGCAGCCGCACCTGGCGCTTCTCACAGTCAATCACTGCTTGATACTCTGTGAGCCAATCCATCCCTAGCACCACGTCGTATTCCTTCAGGGGAATCACCACCAGATCCCAGGGGCAGGACAGTCTCCCCAGTTTTATCGGGCAGGAAGGTATAAGGTTATGGGCCTCCAGGGCTCCTCCCGCGGTGTGAACAGACATTAGACTGGGCAACGGTCTCGTCTCAAAACCATGGGTTAGCGCAAAGTCACCAGACATAAAAGAGAGAGTTGCTCCGGTGTCAAAAAGGGTTCTTGCACGATAAACTGAAACAAGAGTGGTACCTGCGACGACGTGCTCGGACGGGTATGCCTCCTGCTGATTCATTGAGTAGACACGGCCCCCCGATGGTGGCGGCCTGTCCCCTGCTGGTCGGGTTGCCGGTGGTCTGGGAGTTGACGCCATCGGGGCCTTTCCTCGCCCCGCGTGCTGGGATGACGGCGCGGAGGCTGCTGGAGATGTAGTGCCTTGGTTCAGGGGGCAGTTGAAGCGGAAGTGCCCCTGCTTGCCGCATCGGAAACAATGGTCCTGTCTCTGGGAGCAGTCCGTCACTCGGTGCGCCCCACCGCAGATCACGCAGGGCCGATCGTCCGAGCGTTGTCCTCCTCCTTGCGCGCCTCTGTTCCTCTGTTGGGACCTCCACCGCTTAGAGGGCCGACTCCCGCTGGAGGAGCCTCCCCCTGAAAAGGTCTGAGTCCGCTTCCTGTCTTCGTTCTGATGGGGACCATCCCTTCGAGCGCGCGTAACGGCGAAACCGCGCTCTACTATGGTGGCCCGGTCGACCACCGCCTGAAAGGTATGCAGATCCGCCGCGTCCACTACTTGGAAAATGTCGGTCCTCAGTCCATCCACGAACAGTTGAGCCTTATGGGACTCGTCCCGGATGACGAACGGGACGCAATTCGCCAGCCTCACGAACGCCCGTTGGTACTCCATCACTGTTCGGGTTCCCTGCTTAATGTGGTTGAGATCATCCTCAAGTTGCTTCTTGACGCTATTCGTAAAGAACGCCCCGAACAGCTGCTGTTTAAAAGTGGTCCATGACGGGAGAGCGGTACCCTTTGCGGAGTCGGGGCGTACCGTCTTCCACCAAATGCGGGCATTCCCCTCCAGAAAATGGACGGCCAGGGGAACCCGCTCGTGATCATCCATCAGTAGATCCTCAAACAATTTCTCCATCGAATCCACCCACTTCTCTACTACCCAGGGGTCCGTCGTCTCCCCCTCAAATGTCGGCGGGTCGTGTTTCTTGAAGTCTGCTAAGTTGGCACGCACGCGCTCCCGCTCTGTTGGCGGGGCTGAGCCCTCCCCTGTGGCAGTGGCGGCCACGACAGTGGAAGGCCTCACCCCGGTCTCCACGGGGATGTCCCTGGCTGAAGTCCCCGGCCCCGATCCTGCTGCTGCTGCCGGAGGGGCTACCTCCGGCGCCGTCTGCTGGGTTGACGGTACCTCAGGCGCCGCGACCTGCGTTGGGGCAGCCCCCGCCCCAGCCTCCGTCGTCGGCGGTCCTGTCGCCGGTGCAGTTGGCCCCGAAAAAGTGCCCGGTGCGACCGCCGCCGCTGCAGCGGCCTGCTGTTGCTGCGTTAGTTGGCGCACGTGATCCGTCAAGGTCGCCAACTGTCCCGCCATCTCCCGAAGCTGCTGTCTCAGGAGTTGGTTCTCCGCAGTCGCCGATGCCGCTGCGTCCGCCCCCGTGTCCTCGGCGGTAGCTCTAGTTCTCACCATGATCTGGACACATGTACCGAACAGTTACTCCTAGCGTAAACCAAAAGACAATGCCACAAACGCCGGCCCTAAAGGAAGAAAACACACTAATTTCCCCCTTCCCCCACGAGCACTCGCGTTCTACTTTTCTATCCCCGTTCACTTTGTTGTCAGTAGTTAGTACATTGCGCCCCGTGGATGTTGGGCCCCGACTATTGTGGTTAACACTTTATTCTCTCTGATACCATCTTAATCTGTCACGCCCCGGGGGTTTAAATGCGCGGAAGGGGAGCCACCGATGCTCCCAAAACAGTGTACGTAATTTTTTTTTTGAAACCATTGCTCCCCGACGCGTGCCCAGACCCGCCGCATATACAAATTTACTCTACAAACGGGCAGAGTCTCCTTTGTATATGCACGGCGTCCTCAATACATTATACATTCATCTCAAGCATTAACCACAGTAATCAGAGTTCATACACATACAACATGCAAGGTAGAAGGCCGACTGATTTGAAAGGATAAATAACGCAGAGTTTTAAAAGCGACGCCCACACGACGCCATCAATTTTGAAAGCCATTTCGCAAGCCACATAAATCCACAAGGTTTTGCAATCCGGTGCCCACACGACACCTACGTTTTAAAATCGGGTTTCGCAAACGGTTTTCTTTACTTTTCGTTGTTCAAAAAGGCCAAGTAAGGAAAAGACTAACATTCACTTGCATAATTTAAAGAAAGAAAGGGCAACATCCACTTCGACCCCACGGGGGTATCGCAATCCACAAATAACTATCTGAAACAATAAAGGAAACGAAAAAGGGGAAAGAGAGTCACAATGTCTGCGGTCGCTCAAAACGGACAAGTACCCTCGCGGCCTCACCGGTGCCCTAGCACTCGCCCCTGGACGAACCTGTCACGGAGTGGATAATCAGTGACTAGAAATAGTAAAATAGGCAAAAAGACTAAAGACATAGCAAACCCCGGCAACCGGAGCAACCGTCTCTCTCGAACACCACCAACAACTGTCACACCCTGTAACATAACAAAAACCCGGGCATCCATCCCGACCACCGCACCGGGCCCCTATCCCGGTGCCACCTGCCGAGCACCTGCCTCGGCCGCCGAGCACCTACCTCGGCGACACCGCTCACACCCCCCACCTATGAGGGCCCCCATTCCTAACGCCACCATTGCGTGGGGTACACGGGTCAACGTACCACTTTTCCGGAAAAGCACACCCTGGCGGAGGCCAATCCGCCGGTGTGCGTGTAGCAAAACCAGAGCCTCAGATCAATAATAAAATGGAATGATAATAAAACAGGGTTAGTTCAACAAACGAGAGAAGACTTACTAACCACCTTGCCCCAACATACTATTTCTATCAGTAAAATCCTATTCCCACAGTTCCCGGGAATGTACCCACCTCGTGTATGTCGTCCGGAACTCAACTCGTCCGTGTCCGCGCGCCTACAGAGTCCCGCACTCCTGAGAGAACAAGAGTCAGTCAAACTACGAGATCTGAAACCCACACTGACCCCCGACTGAAACCAGATGGCGGACGTAGCCCCGGTCTCCGGGTGGCAGAGTTCCCCGTACGGCACCGGCCCGTACGGCGTGCACCCTGCCAGCGCGTGGTCCCGCGCGGCACCAGCCCGCGCGGGTGTCCCACCTGCGGGCGGCCCCGCGCGGTTAAGTGTCGCGCGGCGCTCCGTCCGCGCGTGCGGGGCAACCCCGCGCGGCACCGGCCCGCGCGGGCGCCCCGCCCGCGGCGGCCCCGCGCGGCCTAGCGTCGCGCGGGCGCGCCGCCCGCGGGTGCGGGGTAACCCCGCGCGGCACCAGCCCGCGCGGGCACCCCGCCCGCGGCGGCCCCGCGCGGCCTAGCGTCGCGCGGGCGCGATACCCGCGGGTGCGGGGTGACCCCGCGCGGCACCAGCCCGCGCGGGCACCCCGCCCGCGGCGGCCCCGCGCGGCCTAGCGCCGCGCGGGCGCGATACCCGCGGGTGCGGGGTGACCCCGCGCGGCACCAGCCCGCGCGGGCACCCCGCCCGCGGCGGCCCCGCGCGGCCTAGCGCCGCGCGGGCGCGATACCCGCGGGTGCGGGGTGACCCCGCGCGGCACCAGCCCGCGCGGGCACCCCGCCCGCGGCGGCCCCGCGCGGCCTAGCGCCGCGCGGGCGCGATACCCGCGGGTGCGGGGTGACCCCGCGCGGCACCAGCCCGCGCGGGCACCCCGCCCGCGGCGGCCCCGCGCGGCCTGGCGCCGCGCGGGTGCGATACCCGCGGGTGCGGGGTGACCCCGCGCGGCACCAGCCCGCGCGGGCACCCCGCCCGCGGCGGCCCCGCGCGGCCTAGCGCCGCGCGGGCGCGCCGCCCGCGGTTGCGGGGTGACCCCGCGCGGCACCAACCCGCGCGGGCACCCCGCCCGCGGCGGCCCCGCGCGGCATAGCGCCGCGCGGGCGCGCCGCCTGCGGGCGCGGGGTGACCCCGCGCGGCACCAACCCGCGCGGGCACCCCGCCCGCGGCGGCCCCGCGCGGCATAGCGCCGCGCGGGCGCGCCGCCCGCGGTTCCCGCTAGCCCATGGCGGCACCCCCGACGCCGGACGTCCCCAACCCGGAAATTTCGAGATGATAACCCTAGGAAAACAAGAGTGCCACAATGCTCACCTCGATGCGCAAAGGTGAAGGAGGGAGAGGGATCGTCCGCTAGCTCGAGTCCTCGGTTACGCCTAGAGGGAAGAAGACCGCGTCGGTAGGATTCCCTCCTCGGTAGACCGTCCTCCTTCCGTTTCCTCGATTCACCCTTGCCGGCGGCTACGTGATGAAAGAAATGAGAAAAGTAGGCGGACAAAAGAAAAGGAACCCTAAGTCCCTTTCTTTTGTTTCAATTTAAAAATAACCCGAGCCGTGCAGATCCAACACGGATCCCGGGGCACTTACCGGGGGGTCAAAACTTTGAAAATTAATTCTGGACGAACCGGGAGTCGGAATCCGGAACCGATCGCGTCCCCGTGCTCCGTTTCGCGAACCCTACCGCCTAAAAATGTCCGCGAGCCCCGACGGGCAGCCTGGGAAAAATCCAAAATCAGGCCCTAAGTCGAACCGTCAAAAGGAAAGGCGAATGGTAAAGTCAAAGGGAGAACCGGGTCTTACACCACTCACCGCTAAAAACGAGTTTCGTCCTCGAAACTCAACTCTCACCCGCGGCGAAGAGGTCCGGGTAGCATTCCCTCATCTTTGACTCTGGTTCCCAAGTTGCCTCACGTTCTTCCTGATTGCTCCAGAGCACCTTCACGTAGGGGATTGTCCGGCTTCGTAACTTTTTGTCCTCTCGTGCCAGGATTCGCACCGGCACTTCCTCGAAACTCAGGTCCTCCTTAAGTTCAATGGCAGAAACGTCGAGCACCCGCGACGGGTCGGAAAGATACTTCCGAAGCAGAGACACGTGGAACACGTCGTGAACTCGGTCAAGGTTGGGCGGCAGGGCGAGGCGGTAGGCCACCGGGCCGATGCGCTCCAGAATCTCGAACGGCCCCACATACCGCGGGCTCAACTTGCCCCTCAACCCGAACCGCTTCACCCCTTTGGACGGCGAAACCCGTAGTAGCACGTGTTCCCCCACCTGGAACTCTAAATCGCGGCGTCTCTGGTCCGCGTAACTCTTTTGTCGGCTCTGGGCGGTTATCAACCGCCGCCTGATGAGACGCACCTTTTCCTCAGTCTCCATCACCAGGTCCGGTCCCAAAAATCTTCGCTCCCCCAGATCGTCCCAACCAATCGGGGATCTACAGCGCCTGCCGTACAACGCCTCGTACGGCGCCATCCGGATGCTCGCCTGGTAGCTGTTGTTATAAGCAAACTCTACGAGGGGTAGGTAGCGCGACCATCCGTCCCCCAAATCAAGTACGCAAGCCCGGAGCATGTCTTCGAGAATTTGGATCACCCGCTCGGATTGTCCATCCGTCTGGGGGTGGAAGGCTGAGCTGAAATGCAACTTGGTCCCCAGGGCTCGCTGTAGACTCTGCCAGAAGTTCGAAACGAACCTCGTGTCTCTATCTGAGGTGATAGACGTGGGTATCCCGTGTAGCCTGACGATCTCGCTGATGTAGACTTGAGCCAATCGATCGCGTGTCCAGGTCGTGTGGATGGGTAAGAAGTGAGCGGACTTCGTTAGCCGATCTACAACGACCCAGATCGCGTCATGTCCTTGCTGCGAACGGGGAAATCCGGTGACAAAGTCCATCGTGATTTGCTCCCATTTCCATTCGGGCACAGGCAGTGGTTGTAATTTCCCCGCCGGTCGTTGATGCTCGGCTTTCACTTGCTGGCAAATCAGGCAGTGTGCAACAAACAACGTCACGTCTCGCTTCAGGTTTGGCCACCAAAAGGTCTGTCTGAGATCCCTGTACATCTTGGTGCCCCCGGGGTGCGCCGCGTAGGGGGCGCAGTGCGCCTCGGTCAGGATTTCCTTCTTCAAATCCGGTGAATCGGGCACGCAAATCCGTCCTCGAAACCTCAGAGTGCCATCAGTCCCCACTGTGAAGTCTCCCTTCTGTTCCGTTGAAATCCTACCCCTCTCTCGTTGTAGTAGTGGATCAGTACCTTGGCCTTCTCGAATCCTCTCGAACAGGGTCGGCGCGACTATAAGGGACAGAAGTCGCTCGACCGTTCCTCCTGGTACAACCTCCAGTTTCAACCGTGCGAAATCTGCGATTAAGCCGTCTTGCTGTGTAATCGTGCTTGCCGAAGTCTCTGCCGTTTGACCCTTCCTGCTTAAAGCGTCAGCCACAACATTCGCCTTACCGGGGTGATACTGGATTGTCAAGTCATAGTCCTTGAGTAACTCCAACCACCGCCTCTGTCTCAGGTTCAACTCCTTCTGGGTGAAAAGGTATTTAAGGCTTTGGTGGTCGGAGAACACATTACAGTGCGCACCATAGAGGTAGTGCCTCCATAGTTTAAGAACAAAAACCACGGCGGCAAGCTCCAAATCGTGAGTAGGGTAGTTCTGCTCGTAGTCCTTGAGTTGTCTTGAGGCGTAGGCGATAACCTTTCCTTGCTGCATTAGTACTCCCCCAATCCTGTCCGTGATGCGTCGCAGTAAATCTCGTAGTCTTCCCCGGGTGTTGGTAAAGTAAGCACGGGCGCTCTTGTTAACCGCTCCTTTAGTTTCTCAAAACTGTCTTGGCATTGGGCTGTCCAAATGAACTTCACTCCTTTCCGGGTTAGGCGGTTCAGGGGAGTTGCAATCTTCGAAAACCCCTCAACGAAACGTCTATAATATCCTGCAAGGCCCAGAAAGCTGCGGACCTCTGTTACTGAAGTCGGTTGGGGCCAGTCGGTCACTGCCTCTATTTTCTTAGGATCCACCGCAACTCCTGCTGCTGAAATGATGTGCCCTAGGAACCCCACCTCGCGAAGCCAAAACTCGCATTTCTTGAGTTTGGCGTACAACTCTTGCTCCCTAAGAGTCTGCAGAACAACTCGCAGGTGCTCCTCGTGCTCTTCGTCGCTGGGCGAGTAGATCAGAATGTCGTCGATGAAGACCACTACAAACCGGTCTAGGAAGGGCTTGAAAACTCGGTTCATCATGTCCATAAATACCGCGGGGGCGTTGGTGAGCCCGAACGGCATTACGGTGAACTCGTAGTGACCATATCGGGTCCGGAAGGCCGTCTTCGGAATGTCCTCATCCTTTACTCTGAGTTGATGGTAGCCGGACTGTAAGTCAATCTTTGAAAACACCGTCGCTCCTCGTAGCTGATCAAATAGGTCATCGATCCTTGGCAAGGGGTATTTATTCTTCACGGTGACCTTATTGATTTCCCGGTAGTCGATACAGAGCCGCAAACTCCCGTCTTTCTTCCGCACGAAGAGTACCGGTGCGCCCCAGGGCGACACACTCGGTCTGATAAATCCCTTGTCCAGAAGGTCTTCAAGTTGCGCCTTGAGTTCCTTTAGTTCAGCAAAGGCCATTCTGTAGGGGGCCTTCGTGATCGGTCGGGTACCGGGTGGAAGCTCGATTGGAAACTCGACCTCTCGCTCGGGGGGTAGTCCAGGCAACTCGGTCGGAAAGACATCTGGGAAGTCCCTCACCACCGGGATGTCGGAGAGTGTTCCAGAGGGTTCCGTGGCCAGGGCCACCGACGCCAAATAGGCCACGCACCCGCCCTCAATTAATTTCCTGGCTCGCGATGCTGGTATCACGGATGCAAAGGAGACGCTCTTGTATGCTAAGTACACGTTCTCCGGGAATTCTGGGTGAAGCAGCCGCACCTGGCGCTTCTCACAGTCAATCACTGCTTGATACTCTGTGAGCCAATCCATCCCTAGCACCACGTCGTATTCCTTCAGGGGAATCACCACCAGATCCCAGGGGCAGGACAGTCTCCCCAGTTTTATCGGGCAGGAAGGTATAAGGTTATGGGCCTCCAGGGCTCCTCCCGCGGTGTGAACAGACATTAGACTGGGCAACGGTCTCGTCTCAAAACCATGGGTTAGCGCAAAGTCACCAGACATAAAAGAGAGAGTTGCTCCGGTGTCAAAAAGGGTTCTTGCACGATAAACTGAAACAAGAGTGGTACCTGCGACGACGTGCTCGGACGGGTATGCCTCCTGCTGATTCATTGAGTAGACACGGCCCCCCGATGGTGGCGGCCTGTCCCCTGCTGGTCGGGTTGCCGGTGGTCTGGGAGTTGACGCCATCGGGGCCTTTCCTCGCCCCGCGTGCTGGGATGACGGCGCGGAGGCTGCTGGAGATGTAGTGCCTTGGTTCAGGGGGCAGTTGAAGCGGAAGTGCCCCTGCTTGCCGCATCGAAAACAATGGTCCTGTCTCTGGGAGCAGTCCGTCACTCGGTGCGCCCCACCGCAGATCACGCAGGGCCGATCGTCCGAGCGTTGTCCTCCTCCTTGCGCGCCTCTGTTCCTCTGTTGGGACCTCCACCGCTTAGAGGGCCGACTCCCGCTGGAGGAGCCTCCCCCTGAAAAGGTCTGAGTCCGCTTCCTGTCTTCGTTCTGATGGGGACCATCCCTTCGAGCGCGCGTAACGGCGAAACCGCGCTCTACTATGGTGGCCCGGTCGACCACCGCCTGAAAGGTATGCAGATCCGCCGCGTCCACTACTTGGAAAATGTCGGTCCTCAGTCCATCCACGAACAGTTGAGCCTTATGGGACTCGTCCCGGATGACGAACGGGACGCAATTCGCCAGCCTCACGAACGCCCGTTGGTACTCCATCACTGTTCGGGTTCCCTGCTTAATGTGGTTGAGATCATCCTCAAGTTGCTTCTTGACGCTATTCGTAAAGAACGCCCCGAACAGCTGCTGTTTAAAAGTGGTCCATGACGGGAGAGCGGTACCCTTTGCGGAGTCGGGGCGTACCGTCTTCCACCAAATGCGGGCATTCCCCTCCAGAAAATGGACGGCCAGGGGAACCCGCTCGTGATCATCCATCAGTAGATCCTCAAACAATTTCTCCATCGAATCCACCCACTTCTCTACTACCCAGGGGTCCGTCGTCTCCCCCTCAAATGTCGGCGGGTCGTGTTTCTTGAAGTCTGCTAAGTTGGCACGCACGCGCTCCCGCTCTGTTGGCGGGGCTGAGCCCTCCCCTGTGGCAGTGGCGGCCACGACAGTGGAAGGCCTCACCCCGGTCTCCACGGGGATGTCCCTGGCTGAAGTCCCCGGCCCCGATCCTGCTGCTGCTGCCGGAGGGGCTACCTCCGGCGCCGTCTGCTGGGTTGACGGTACCTCAGGCGCCGCGACCTGCGTTGGGGCAGCCCCCGCCCCAGCCTCCGTCGTCGGCGGTCCTGTCGCCGGTGCAGTTGGCCCCGAAAAAGTGCCCGGTGCGACCGCCGCCGCTGCAGCGGCCTGCTGTTGCTGCGTTAGTTGGCGCACGTGATCCGTCAAGGTCGCCAACTGTCCCGCCATCTCCCGAAGCTGCTGTCTCAGGAGTTGGTTCTCCGCAGTCGCCGATGCCGCTGCGTCCGCCCCCGTGTCCTCGGCGGTAGCTCTAGTTCTCACCATGATCTGGACACATGTACCGAACAGTTACCCCTAGCGTAAACCAAAAGACAATGCCACAAACGCCGGCCCTAAAGGAAGAAAAACACACTAATTTCCCCCTTCCCCCACGAGCACTCGCGTTCTACTTTTCTATCCCCGTTCACTTTGTTGTCAGTAGTTAGTACATTGCGCCCCGTGGATGTTGGGCCCCGACTATTGTGGTTAACACTTTATTCTCTCTGATACCATCTTAATCTGTCACGCCCCGGGGGGTTTAAATGCGCGGAAGGGGAGCCACCGATGCTCCCAAAACAGTGTACGTAATTTTTTTTTTGAAAACCATTGCTCCCCGACGCGTGCCCAGACCCGCCGCATATACAAATTTACTCTACAAACGGGCAGAGTCTCCTTTGTATATGCACGGCGTCCTCAATACATTATACATCATCTCAAGCATTAACCACAGTAATCAGAGTTCATACACATACAACATGCAAGGTAGAAGGCCGACTGATTTGAAAGGATAAATAACGCAGAGTTTTAAAAGCGACGCCCACACGACGCCATCAATTTTGAAAGCCATTTCGCAAGCCACATAAATCCACAAGGTTTTGCAATCCGGTGCCCACACGACACCTACGTTTTAAAATCGGGTTTCGCAAACGGTTTTCTTTACTTTCGTTGTTCAAAAAGGCCAAGTAAGGAAAAGACTAACATTCACTTGCATAATTTAAAGAAAGAAAGGGCAACATCCACTTCGACCCACGGGGGTATCGCAATCCACAAATAACTATCTGAAACAATAAAGGAAACGAAAAAGGGGAAAGAGAGTCACAATGTCTGCGGTCGCTCAAAACGGACAAGTACCCTCGCGGCCTCACCGGTGCCCTAGCACTCGCCCCTGGACGAACCTGTCACGGAGTGGATAATCAGTGACTAGAAATAGTAAAATAGGCAAAAAGACTAAAGACATAGCAAACCCCGGCAACCGGAGCAACCGTCTCTCTCGAAACACCACCAACAACTGTCACACCCTGTAACATAACAAAAACCCGGGCATCCATCCCGACCACCGCACCGGGCCCCTATCCCGGTGCCACCTGCCGAGCACCTGCCTCGGCCGCCGAGCACCTACCTCGGCGACACCGCTCACACCCCCCACCTATGAGGGCCCCCATTCCTAACGCCACCATTGCGTGGGGTACACGGGTCAACGTACCACTTTTCCGGAAAAGCACACCCTGGCGGAGGCCAATCCGCCGGTGTGCGTGTAGCAAACCAGAGCCTCAGATCAATAATAAAATGGAATGATAATAAAACAGGGTTAGTTCAACAAACGAGAGAAGACTTACTAACCACCTTGCCCCAACATACTATTTCTATCAGTAAAATCCTATTCCCACAGTTCCCGGGAATGTACCCACCTCGTGTATGTCGTCCGGAACTCAACTCGTCCGTGTCCGCGCGCCTACAGAGTCCCGCACTCCTGAGAGAACAAGAGTCAGTCAAACTACGAGATCTGAAACCCACACTGACCCCGACTGAAACCAGATGGCGGACGTAGCCCCGGTCTCCGGGTGGCAGAGTTCCCCGTACGGCACCGGCCCGTACGGCGTGCACCCTGCCAGCGCGTGGTCCAGGCGCGCGGCAACAAGCCGCGCGGTGTCCACCTGCGGGCGGCCCCGCGCGGTTAAGTGTCGCGCGGCGCTCCGTCCTGCGCGCGCGGGGCAAACCCCGCGCACGGCAACGGGCCCAGCGGTTGGCGCCCCGCCGCGGCGGCCACGCCGCGGCCCCTAGCGTCGCGCGGGGCGCCGCACGCCCGCTGGGTGCGGGGTAACCACGCGCGGCACCAGCCCGCGCGGGCACCCCGCACGCGGCGGGCCCCGCGCGGCCTAGCGTCGCGGCGGGCGCGATACCCGCGGGTGCGGGGGGAACCCCGCGCCGGCACAGCCCGCGCGGGCACCCCGCCCGCGGCGGCCCCGCGCTGCTTCGGCGCCGCGCGCGGTGCGCGATACGCGGGTGCCACCCGCCTTCTTTACCCCGCCGCACCCCCCGCGCCACCAGGCCTGACCGCGCGAGGTGACCCCGCCGCGGGCACCCCGCCCGCGCGGCCCCCGCCCCGCCCGCGACACCCCCTGCCGCCCACCACCCAGCCCCCGGGGTCCCCCCCGCACGTACCACCCCCCGGCGATACCCGCGGTGCGGCGGACCCGCGCGGCACCAGCCTGCGCGGCACCCGCCGCGGGTGGCCCCGCGCGTCCTAGCGCCGGCGCGGGCGCGATCCCGCGGGGCGGGGTGACCCCGCGCGGCACCAGCCCTGCGGGGGCACCCCGCCCGCGGGGGCCCCGCGCGGCCTGGCGCCGCGCGGGTTCGATACCCGCGGGGCGCGGGGTGACCCCGCGCGGCACCAGCCCGCGGCGGGAAACCCGCCCGCGGCGGCCCCGCGCGGCCTAGCGCCCGCGTCCGGGCGCGCCGCCGCGTTGCGGGGTGACCCCGCGCGGCACCAACCCGGCGGGCACCCCGCCCGAGGGCGGCCCCGCGCGGCATAGCGCCCGCGGGCGCGCCGCCTGCGGGCGCGGGGTGACCACACGCGCGGCACCAACCCGCGCGGGCACCCCGCCCGCGGCGGCCCGCGCGCATAGCGCCGCCGCCGCGGGGCGCTCCGCCGCGGTTCCCGCTAGCCATGGCCCCGCCCCCAGACGCCGGACGTCCCCAACCCGGAAATTTCGAGATGCTAAACCCTAGGAAAACAAGAGTGCCACAATGTTCACCTCGATGCGCAAAGGTGAAGGAGGGAGAGGGATCGTCCGCTAGCTCGAGTCCTCGGGTTACGCCTAGAGGGAGAAGACCGCGTCGGTAGGATTCCTCCTCGGTAGACCGTCCTCCTTCCGTTTCCTCGATTCACCTGCCGGCGGCTACGTGATGAAAGAAATGAGAAAAGTAGGCGGACAAAAGAAAAGGAACCCTAAGTCCTTCTTTTGTTTCAATTTAAAAATAACCCGAGCCGTGCAGATCCAACACGGATCCCGGGGGCACTTACCGGGGGGTCAAAACTTGAAAATAATTCTGGACGAACCGAGGAGGCGGAATCCGGAACCGATCGCGTTCCCCGTGCTCCGTTTCGCGAACCCTACCGCCTAAAAATGTCCGCGAGCCCGACGGGCGCAGCCTGGGAGAAAAATCCAAAATCAGGCCCTAACGTCGAACCGTCAAAAGAAGGCGAATGGTAAAGTCAAAGGGAGAACGGGTCTACTTATCCTAGGTCTCCATAAGGATAACTAGAGAGTCTCTTGAACTCTTATCATTTCTCTTTCGTTCATTTAACTCAAATTGAAGTTAAAGTGGTTGTCCATTTGCCAGACACCCTATGACCCACTCGAGGGTTATATTATTTAGCTTTTTAACCTTGGGATCGCATACTCTTTTCCTGATACCACGCTGAATCTGGAGTTACATTAACTATATTTTTCTGTTCCGCTTTTAATTAGAGTTACACTGACTCTACTTTCCTTTTTCCACACATACTTAGAGTTACATGACTCTACTTTCATTTTTCCACATTTAACTTAGAGTACACTGACTCTGCTTTCCTTTTCCACATTTAACTTAGAGTTACACTGACTCTACTTTCCTTATTTGAGAGCTTAACTTCTCTATCTCACCTTAGGTTTTCCTTTATCTAGTTTCACGTCATACTCATCCTAGAGTTCCTTGACTCTATGTTAATCACTCTATCCAATGTCCTTAGGTATTTCCTAAGACAATGCCACTCGTCAATCCTAGGATAAGTTCCTAAGTTTGAGTCACTCATTAACCCTATTCTAGGTTCCTCCTAGGTCTTACTACCAACATGCTTTTTTCCTTTATGCTTTTACATGGTTCCTAGGGTTACACCCTAACATGATCACAATCATAAAAATAATTAATCCATTCTTACGCATGCAATATTTCCACCTCAATAATAAATAATATTATCATCTATGCATACAAATATATTTCATATTTGGCAATTTAGGAAATTTCACTATTCTCTATGTCATTTACACTTGCAAATTTATCCACTATTTTGATAAATCACAAATGGCACTTTCCTCTAAGTCCATTTAACATGTAAAGATATCACCCATTTTTCTTTTCCTCATTCATAATCACAATTAAAATTACACTACACTAGCATGCTACTAATAATGCTTCTAAATCAATGCAGAGGAAAAAGTGAGAGGTCACCCATTTTCGGCAGAATCCCCCACTTCGATTTTTCGCCTTGTTTTTGAAAGAGACCAAGAACTGCCCCTTTGATCTTCAAGATTTTTCTAAAAGAGAAGCAAGTCTTGAAGCAATGACTCTTATGATCTAATATTTTCATAAAAATTTAACTAGAAAACCCTTTGACAACTTAAAGGGAAAAACTCCTATTTAGTCAATTTCCTCCCAAAGAGGCTCTTTTTGGGATTAATTTATAAGAATGGGAGAAATAAGTCCCATCTTGACCTATTGCCAAAGAAAATTTGATCTCTTTGGCCTTAGGCAAAATGCTCCAAAAATTTCAGAGAAACTTAATTTGAGCAATCCCCCCCCTCCAATTGATGTTTTGCTTAATAGCAATTTTGAAATTTTCTTTCTTTCTTCTCTCTCTTTTTTTTTTTTTTTTTTTTTTTTTTTTTTTTTTTTGTCAATTTAGCTCCTGCTGCTGGGCAGCAGCCTGCATAGCTGCTGCCCTGCAGCAACTCCTGCAGCTGCTTATGCAGCTAATTCAGCTGCATAAGCAGCTGAAACCTTCTGCTGCTGCAACTTGCAGCAGTAGCTGCAGCACCTCAGCTGCACAAGGCAGCTGCAATTGCAGTTGCCTTGGCAGCTGCAATTGCAGCTCTTTTTTTTTTTTTTTTTTTTTTTTTTTTTTTTTTTTTTTTTATTCTGCTGCTGGGCAGTAGCTTGCACAGTTGCTACCCAGGCAGCAGCTGCTTATGCAGCTGATTCAGCTGCATAAGCAGTTGAATCCTGCTGTAAAAAAAAAAAAAAAAAAAAAAAAAAAAAAAGCAGCAGCAGCAGCAGCTAGGCCAGCTGCCAATGCAGCTGCTTGGCAGCTGCCTGGCCTCCTGCGCACCCACCCTAGCTGCCCAAGGCAGCTGCAATTGCAGTTGCCAGGGCAGCTGCCAATGCAGCCAATGCAGTTGCATTACAGCAATTTTTTTTTCCTTTCTGTAGTGCACCGATTTCTGCGAAATAGCAAAACTCAGTAAGAATACTTGTAACACATTTTTAATGTGATTACAAGTGGGTTGGAGGCGTTTCGAATCAACGCAAAGGCCGTTGAGTCGAAAAGTGAGTTGTAATTGGGAATCGAAGCTTCAAGTTGACAAGACTTACACCCACGTTCGCCTAGTTCGCAAAATGGCGAAATGCTGCTAGAAGACTTGTAACATGTCTTAAATATGATTACAGTCGAGTTCGGTGCGTTTCGGGCCGACGCGAAGGGCATCGGGTCGAAAAGTGACTTGAACCCCGAGGACTTAGCGAAAATTCAGAGATTCTGAATTTTGTGATCGCGAAGCTTTTTCGGAGCCCTGTTTCGAAGACTTAGAGTAATCAAAAAATTCAAAAGAAATCGTGGGTGTCTCAGAAAAGTTTACTAATTAAAAGGGGTGAAATGCCGAGGTGAGCAATTGGAGGAAAATAGGAGAACGAAGCGGAGAAAAATGCTTCGTGAATTCTGAAACTGCAGTTTTTAACAGTCAGTTGATCACGAAGCTTTTTCGGGGCTCTCTTTCGAGGGCTTAGATTAGCCCAAAAATTTAAAAGAAATCGTGAGAAGTTTAAGAAAAATTTGTAAAATAAATGGGAGAAGAAAAATTTCAGTTTCGATCTCCCAGTCGACGGCAAAGCGTGGAGAAAGAGGGGTAACCGAAATTGCTCTCTGCAGTGAAAAAACTGCAGAGTTTGAGAGGGCCATTAGTAAAATGGGGTTAGTTTGGGGGGCATTTTAGTAAAAACCCCTCCCCCCTCCAACTACCCCCTGCAGGAGTAAATGCTCTCTCTCTCCCCCTTTTTTTTTGAAAACTCTCTCTCTCTCCTCTCTCTCTCTCTCTTCTCTCTGTTGGAGCAGGAAACGAAGGAGAGAAAGAAGAAAGAAAGAAAGAAGGAAAGGAGAAGAAAGAAGGAAAGAAGAAGGTATTATTTCTCTCCCTCCCTCTCTCTCTCTCTCTCTCTCTCTCTCTTTCTCTTTTCTTATGCAGGGAGCTGGGCCTGCTGCTGCTCCAAGCAGCAACAGCTGCGCAGGCTGCTAGCTGGCTGTAGTAGCTGCTGCAGCCAGCAGCCCGGCTGCTGCTCTGCTGCAGCAGCTAGCTTGGGCTGCAGCAGCCAGCAGCCCTGGCTGCTGCAGCAGGGAGGTTACAAAAAAAAAAAGAAGAAATAAAGCAAAAGGGTGTCTTGTGCAGCTGCAAGGCAGGC
>CM054935.1:8804859-8905897 GCA_029168755.2 Tillandsia fasciculata | reverse complement strand
CCCACCGAAATGTTGCTCTCTCTATCTTCGAAGGGACTTGCCCTTTGTAAGCTTCAGCTGCGTGACTGTCCTTTGACCTTCCAGGATTTTCTCGAACGGGGTCGGCTTGGACTACTAGGGAAGAGTCGCAAAATTGTACCGGCTGGTACCACCTCCAATCTCTTCCGTGAGAGAACCGCGATTGAACGGTCATGCTGAGTAGGGGCGCTCCTTAGCAGTACTTCCGTCTGACCCTTCCTACTCAAGGCGCCAGCAACTGCGTTTGACTTTCCGGTGGAAAATCTGACTAGACCGTAGTCCTCTAACGGTTCCAATCAATGTCTTTGTCATAGGTTCAACTCCTTCTATGTGGGAAGATATTCAAGACTCCGGCGATCCGAGAAGATGTTGCAGTGAGCTCTATGCGGGTAGCGCCTCCAAAGTTTTAAGGCGAAGTCGACGGCCGCAGGTTCCAGGTTGTGCGTAGGGTAGTTTCGTCCATACTCCTTGAGTTGACATGAAGCGGAGACTAAAGCTTTCCCCTAGCCTACGTCAGGATCCTTCAGCGGGGTTTACTAATAAGTCTCAAAGGCATGGCAGCCTTCCCCACCTTAACAGGTAGGAATAACTATCCGTTCCAGAGGCCGTCTAGGGGTCTGGGCCGACATCATACTACAAAAGGGTCTAACCTAACTAACCATGGGTAGGAGCGGTAACGCTAGAAGTGAAGAGGTGGGATATTCCTGATGTCGAAACTGGGTCACAAACGAAGAGAAAGAACTAAGGGTAGAGTGTCTCTGCTACTACTTCATCCGGGGCAGTGCGTCTTGTGTCATGCCGTCGCGTGGGACCTCTTACTCGTGTCGTGCCGTTGAAGGGGCTGTTCCCAGGTTCAGGGGGCAGTAAGGGCGAAGATGCCCCGGTTTGCCACAACGGAGCAATGGTCGTGCCTCAAGGAATAGTCGGTCACCCGGCATGCTCCTCCGCAGACGTCGCCTGATCGGTCTCCCCCGGTTTCCGGTCCCTTCTTCGCGTGCTTCTGGTTCCTTGCTGCGTCTTCGGATACTTGGGTGGTCGCTCCCGGTCTCCTACTGGTCGGGCGCATTGGGTCCACTCCCGCTCTACCGAAGTGGCCCGGTCGGCTGCTTCTCTCGGGAGGCGGGTAGCCCGTGTCGTTGGTATTCCCTGTCTTCTGTGAGCGTTGGCAGTTGCCCGGCCACGTCGTGCTACTGTTATCAAGGTAGCCGGTCCTCTGCAGCTGTCCAAGCCGTCACTTCCATTCCCACGCTATTGATTGCAGATCAAGTCCGGGCCGTCATCCGTGTACACAAAGAAAACAAGTCAATCCTAGACTTAACTGGTCTAGCACCAAGACCTACGACCGACCGAAAACACTATCTTCCCATCCCCGAAAGACTCGCGCTCTACGTACCTATTGCTCGATCATCTCTTCGACTAGCTACTAGTGGTATGGTGCTCTGTGGATGTTGGATGCCGACCACTGTGGTTAAAGTGAGTTTTTTCTCTGATACCATTTAATCTGTCACGCCCCGGGGGATTTTTGGTTAAACAGAAAACGTGAAACATTAAAATTTTTCTTTACCGGGTCCCCCAGTGCGCGCCAGACCCGCCACACGTGCAAATTCCTCGACCTCAAGCGGGGGTCTCCTTTGCACGTGCACGGCGGTCCCAACCATGACAGGCATACAAACCCGCATGTAATCTCGTTCACAACTTTAACCACAATCATCGTTCACAAAAGCAAGAGAGAGTACTATAACTACTTACACACGGCCGTCGTTATTTAGAAAGGATAAATCCATGGGTTTCAAAATCGGTGTCCACACGACACACGTTTTAAAACCCGTTTTCGCAAACATTTTTCCTAGTTTGAAAATAGACCGACAACTACAGAGTATGCAAGCACACAGAGTCCCTACAGTAGTTTGAACATCCACACAAGCACAAAGACTAAGGAAATAAACATGAATAAAACCTCACAATGTCACTCGAAAGAGATGCTAAATACGAAACAGCCTCCTAGACCGTCCTCACATCCGTCCCGTGCCCGCGCCCGACCAACCTGTCACAGAGTGGGGAGTCAATGACACTACTAGGAAGCAACATAAACCGGGGTAAACAATATATATGCGATAAAAGGAAAACGGAAGATAATGCAAATCGATCCACCAGCGTGTCCATGTTTACCCCCTCTCATGAGAGCCACGGTACCCTGTAACGAGCCAGACACGTGCATCTGCTCCTGTACAATCAAACATATGCCCTTGCTCCTGTAACAATCAATCATACGTACTTGTCCCTGCAACAATCAAATGTGCACTTGCCTCTCTTGATTTGCCTATACCCCTCCACGGCGCTCGTGCGGTACGTGAGCAGCCGTGAGAGGTCCCCAACAACACTAGGGCACACGGGCCGACATGCCATTTTTCCGAAAAAATACACCAGTGCGGTGGTCAAATCGCTGGTGTGCGTGCAAGCAAACCTTGGGCTCAAAATGTGTGATATATGGGTGTGTCGTACCCGAAGCGAACCGCAGTTGTCAGAGATATGAATAGTAAGATGCTCATGTAAAACAGGGATTAGATACAATTATATAAAACATATGTTGCTTTATTCATGTTAAACCGTAATTTCTTTTACACCAGAACACCCACCTGAACAGCGCTTGGTCGGTACGCCCACAGTTGACCTATCCCCACTTGATCGGCATGCAGACCTAGAAAGTCCCCAAGGTAAACATTAAGACCGAAGATTAGCGAAGGCACACTCACACAAATGGCTCAACAGTAAATAAGAGCTACACGGGACACGACGCACGCGGCGGGAACACGAAAGGAGTTGAGCGGCGGCGGCGGAACAAGCCCCGCGCGGCAACAGAGCCCCGTGCGGGCGCATGCCCGCACGGGCGCGGCGCAGCGGCGTGGCAGCAGATCGCCCCGCGCGGGCACAAGCCCCGCGCGGGCGGCAGCGTGGCGGCAGGCCGCCCCGCGTGGGCGGCGGCGCGTGGCAACAGGGCCCCGTGCGTGCGCAAGCCCGCACGGGCGCGGCGCAGCGGGAGCAGAGGTCCCCCGCGGCACAAGCCCCGCGCGGGCGCGGCTCGGCGGCCTGGGCGGCAGGTCGCCCCCGCTCCGGCGCAGGCCCGCGCGGGCGGCACACAGCAGCAGGCCGCCCCGCACGGGTGCAGGCCCACGCGGGCTGCGGCGCGGCAGCGGGTCGCCCCTGCACGGGCGGCGGCGCAGGCGCAGCAGTAGGCCGCCCCGCACGGGTGCAGGCCTGTGCGGGCGGCGCACCGCAGGAGGTCGCCCCCCGCGCGGGCAGCGCACTGCAGCGGGCCGCCACTGCTGCGGGCGGGCGGCGGCGCGGCAGTAAGCCGCCCCGCGCGGGTAAAGGCCCGCGCGGGCGGCGCGCGGCAGCAGGTCATCCCCGCGCGGGCGCTGCACCAGGCCGCCCCTGCGCGGGTGCATGCTCGCGCAGGCGGCGCACTGCAGCGGGCCGCCCCTGCACGGGCGGCGCGCCGCAGCAGGTCGCCCCTACGCGGGCGGCGCACTGCAGCAGGCCGCCCCTACGCGGGCGGCGGCGCGGCAGTAAGCCGCCCCGCGCGGGTAAAGGCCCGCACGGGCGACGCGCGGCAGCAGGTCGCCCCCGCGCGGGCGGCGGCGCGGCAGCAAGCCGCCCCGCGCGGGTGCAGGCCCGCGCGGGCGGCGCACTGCAGCAGGCCGCCCCTACGCGGGCGCAGGCCCGCGCGGGCGGCGCACTGCAGCAGGCCGCCCCTGCGCGGGCGGCGGCGCGACATTAAACCGCCCCGCGCGGGCGGCGCGCGGCAGCAGGTCGCCCCCGCGCGGGCGGCGCACAGTAGCAGGCCGCCCCGCGCGGATGCAGGCCCGTGCGGGCGGCGCGCGCGCGACAACAGCGGCAGTGGCGGCGGCGACGACAGCGGCAGCGACGGCGGCGGCGGCGGCGGCGGCGGCCGCCGAGGCTAGGGCGTCCCGAGAAAACAGGAAAGACTCTAAGAGAAGGACGACCACACACACGCCAAGCTCACCTCGTCGCGGAGAAGACGATCCGATCGTTCCCGAATGGAGCCTCCGAATCCGATCCCCGTCCCGCTGCGGTTGATTCTCGATGAGATTCCCCTTCCTCTCCCTCTCTCTTTCTCTCTTAGGCGGCCAGGGTTGGCGGCTAGGTTACAAAAGGATCCCTTACACAGGGTGACAACCGTCAGTATTTATTGGCATAGGGAAAAAACCTCCTCTCAACCCTAAATCGCACGCTCACTAAAAAGGCGATAAGTTACAGTTACCGTCACCTTAGAAATTCAAAACCGGGAGATCCGGGAGTCGAATTTCAGATCCGATCGCGCCTCTGTTCAACATTTCACGAGCCCTATCACCGAAAATACCCAGAAGTACCAAAACACAACTCACCAAAAGTCGATAATAAAGGGCACCTACAACTAACATTAAACGACAAGGGTTAACAACCATACCAGAAAAGTCAGGATACTACACGCCGCCTTTTGTCTGCATAGCTCTTCTGCCGACTTTTCGCCGTCACTAGACGTTGACGCGCAATTTGCATCTTCTCCTCGCGTTCTTGCAATACATTAGGACCCAGTGATGACCTCTCGCCGACATCGCTCCAATGCAATGGGGACTGTCACTTCCGGCCATATAACGCTTCGAAAGGCGCCATCCCAATGCTGGCCTGGTTGCTGTTATTGTAGGCGAACTCTGCCATGGGTAAATACCGTTGCCACCCTGAGCCATAACCCAGGACACACGCCCTATTCGCTTGACTTGGCGAGCGAACGCCAATCCACGCTCCCAACTATTCCACACGCCACTTGCGCTCTCAACCACGAGTTCTCAGGCGACCCATTTATTTCAAACTACTAACAGGTCCATAGACCACGGTCCAATGCAGGCCTATAGCCCAACCTTCCACTCGATATCACATATCGTCTCTAACTAGCACGTAGACCCAATCATCATACGGTCAGATCCTCGTTTAGGACTACCGCACTAACACTCCCCCTAGGAGTAACAGTATCTCAATCATCACCAGCCCTATGGCCTGGTCGCGTCCACACTCTCAGATTACTAACAGCCTCGAGGCACATACATGGCACTCCACGTTCCCGGGTTATCGCTCGGACTACCGTCCGACCAAAACTCTATCATGCCCTGCCCTCAAGCCTCGGGCCGCTGTCTCTCATACCACATGGCTACAGGCTCCACAGTCCTCGTATATGGTCCAGGCACGGATCGTCCCAAGCGAACCCGCTAATCGTCGTCACGCGACTACTACATTCCACTGAGCAAAAACCCACAACTAGTCGTCAATCCACGACCCGAACAACCTATCGACTCTTGTCACACCTAGCATAAGCTAAGGTGCCACTTAATCAGCCATCTCTGGCTAAACGGTACTTGTGCTCCATGAGCACCCAAACGGTTGGGCGTCCTACGCCCCCACGCTAACTCGTAAATTCCACAGTGTTAAGCGACTTGCTTAACACACTTATAGATCTTGTGCACCTCTCCCAACTGGGTTGAGGCACCACAATAACGATTCACCAATCCCGGTGATCAACACACGAACCCTACGGTGGCAACCCTTGCCATTATACCTATCCGTCGGACCGGCACCACAAAATTCCCGCTCAACTACGAGGTTCTCAAATCTCGAAGCCCGCTCTGGGCCTCACTGACTCCACTATGCGGCAACTTAGCCATAATCGACACGCCGCACGGTCACTACCGTCGTCAGGGGCGAATTCCCGCCGCTTGGTCCACATCTCTCTTGCCCTAATCCCTTAGGACATCGGAACTTGGCTCTCGCAACATAGCGATCACCATCATTTCATGAGTCGGTCTCTCACTGGACCTTACTAACCACACTTTGCCAGCAACTAGCTGACACAGCTTACGTCACCCTCTTGCTGAAGGTGTGGGGTGCGCCGACAAAAGCTCGGCGGCCATTGCCACTCTCTCTACTGTCGCCCCAACATGCGGCGATGCCGTGCGCTCATGCATCGTTGTGCAGCTTCAACTTGCTGCGCTATCAGCCACCGGAGCCTATCAATCTGCTCCGACTGTCGCCTCGACGCCCCCTCTAGGCGCCGGAATCCGCCTGCCTACCGGCGGGAAGCTTTCGCCTGTCGGCGAGAAGTTTCTGTCTGCTGCTGGACCACACCAATAAGTGCGGCCACTTGCTATTGCAGCTCGTGTACCTTGTTCGACCCAGAGCCCTCTCATGGCTCGAGTCGAGACAAGCGCGTCTCCCTACGTGGTGTCATCGCTAATATGCACACCACAACAAACAATTAGCCCAAATTTTACAACTCGGACGCTGCGTTAAATAAATGCGGAATAATTACTAGTCACAATATGGCTTCGTCAACCCAAATCATGCGAAAGTAAAGAGGAATACTTCTTCCCACTCCTAACGTTACGTTGTCGGCCGCCCAACATATCATTAGCTAGTGGAAGTCCATTTCCCTCGATCCATTCCCAATGTTCTTCTTGGGAATCATATAACCCAATCATATACTTTCGCCAAAAGATCCACACTCTCTCGTGCCTAAACCCTAGAGTCTTCCTAAGGTTCGCTAACCACCTAGGACTGTTACTAGGCTCTGATACCACTCTAATCTGTCACGCCCCGAGACCGCTAATTTATACAGTTTGGGCACGCCAACAGACCCGCCAATCGGGTATGACCTCTCACTACCCGAAAGGAACGGTAACATCCAAAACAATACATCAAGTGTATGCGGAAGCTCAATATCAGAGCACTAAAATCACTACTAATTTAAAACTTTCATTCAATAAACAAATAGTTTAAGCGGAAATGAAAGCATACAAGAGTGAACCATAATATAACCTTATTACATTTCATCTCTCAGCTTGCAATTGAATAATATTACAATTCTTTTACATCTTTTTCTCACCATATAAAGTTCACTCAAGAAATATAAAAAATGGTACCTCTGCTAGACCCTCTAGGTCTCTATACTACTGGGCTCTTGCCCCTGTCGCATGCCTCGCTGACTGCATCTGAACCTAGAAAAATGGTCACCCGAGGGTGTGAGAACTACTTAAAGTTCCCAGTGGGTTCAACCACCGAGAAAAAGTATCCTACACCGCTTGGTCCAATGGAAGCAATAATAATAGAATGCTAGGGAACTATAAACCTCAAGATTAAAATGCTGATATGCACATAATAGGTCACTACACTATCTGTGTATACTCATCGACCCAACACTACTCTGTCCAGCCTTGCCAGGCTACTATCCACCAACTCGGCCACTATGCCGCTGTATAAAGGGTTAAACTAACCCGGCCACCTTGGCCACTCTATTTTCTCTTTCTTCTTTACATTCTGGTGGTTTAATTCAAGTTGCTAAACCCTCGGAGATTCTTGCCCAAAGGGCCCCAGCCCGGTAGTCATGCTACCATAAGATAGGAATCTCTAAGGTTGCCGATAACACCGCTAGTGTTACCCCGTCCTACCGGGGGGACTTGTCATCCGGGTCACTGCCCGAGAGAGGGACGCTGCCCAACTCCAACAAGAGTACTATGGAACTTGTCATACGGGTCCCTGCCCGGAAGAGGGACACTGCCCTTACTCCGACAATTGTACGTTCACCCCCGGAGGTACGCCCGTTTTATCTTTTTCTTTTCTTTTCTTTTACTTTAACTTTAGCACTTAGCCTCTTTGCCCTTAGCACTTGCTTTTCTTTTTATTCGAGCTTATAGCTCCCTTTGCCACTGGCAATCTCTTTCTATTTCTCATAAGCATTTAGCTCTTTAGCCACTTTTAGCTTGCTTTTAAACTTTGCCCTTTTGCATTAATTTAACTCTTATCCTAGGTCTCGCCATAAGGATAACTAGAGAGTCTCTTGAACTCTTATCATTTCTCTTTCGTTCATTTAACTCAAATTGAAGTTAAAGTGGTTGTCCATTTGCCCAGACACCCTATGACCCACTCGAGGGTTATATTATTTAGCTTTTTAACCTTGGGATCGCATACTCTTTTCCTGATACCACGCTGAATCTGGAGTTACATTAACTCTATTTTTCTGTTCCGCTTTTAATTTAGAGTTACACTGACTCTACTTTCCTTTTTCCACACATAACTTAGAGTTACACTGACTCTACTTTCATTTTTCCACATTTAACTTAGAGTTACACTGACTCTGCTTTCCTTTTCCACATTTAACTTAGAGTTACACTGACTCTACTTTCCTTATTTGAGAGCTTAACTTCTCTATCTCACCTTAGGTTTTCCTTTATCTAAGTTTCACGTCATACTCATCCTAGAGTTCCTTGACTCTATGTTAATCACTCTATCCAATGTCCTTAGGTTATTTCCTAAGACAATGCCACTCGTTCAATCCTAGGATAAGTTCCTAAGTTTGATGTCACTCATTAAACCCTAATTCTAGGTTCTCTCCTAGGTCTTACTACCAACATGCTTTTTTCCTTTATGCTTTTACATGGTTCCTAGGGTTACACCCTAACATGATCACAATCATAAAATAATTAATCCATTCTTACGCATGCAATTATTTCCACCTCAATAATAAATAATATTTATCATCTATGCATACAAATATATTTCATATTTGGCAATTTAGGAAATTTCACTATTCTCTATGTCATTTACACTTGCAAATTTATCCACTATTTTGATAAATCACAAATGGCACTTTCCTCTAAGTCCATTTAACATGTAAAGATATCACCCATTTTTCTTTTCCTCATTCATAATCACAATTAAAATTACACTACACTAGCATGCTACTAATAATGCTTCTAAATCAATGCAGAGGAAAAAAGTGAGAGGTCACCCATTTTCGGCAGAATCCCCCACTTCGATTTTTCGCCTTGTTTTTGAAAGAGACCAAGAACTGCCCCTTTGATCTTCAAGATTTTTCTAAAAGAGAAGCAAGTCTTGAAGCAATGACTCTTATGATCTAATATTTTCATAAAAATTTAACTAGAAACCCCTTTGACAACTTAAAGGGAAAAACTCCTATTTAGTCAATTTCCTCCCAAAGAGGCTCTTTTTGGATTAATTTATAAGAATGGGAGAAAATAAGTCCCATCTTGACCTATTGCCAAAGAGAAATTTGATCTCTTTGGCCTTAGGCAAAATGCTCCAAAAATTTCAGAGAAACTTAATTTGAGCAATCCCCCCCCTCCAATTGATGTTTTGCTTAATAGCAATTTTGAAATTTTCTTTCTTTCTTCTCTCTCTTTTTTTTTTTTTTTTTTTTTTTTTTTTTTTTTTTTTTTTGTCAATTTAGCTCCTGCTGCTGGGCAGCAGCCTGCATAGCTGCTGCCCTGCAGCAACTCCTGCAGCTGCTTATGCAGCTAATTCAGCTGCATAAGCAGCTGAAACCTTCTGCTGCTGCAACTTGCAGCAGTAGCTGCAGCACCTCAGCTGCACAAGGCAGCTGCAATTGCAGTTGCCTTGGCAGCTGCAATTGCAGCTCTTTTTTTTTTTTTTTTTTTTTTTTTTTTTTTTTTTTTTTCTATTCTGCTGCTGGGCAGTAGCTTGCACAGTTGCTACCCAGGCAGCAGCTGCTTATGCAGCTGATTCAGCTGCATAAGCAGTTGAATCCTGCTGTAAAAAAAAAAAAAAAAAAAAAAAAAAAAAAGCAGCAGCAGCAGCAGCTAGGCCAGCTGCCAATGCAGCTGCTTGGCAGCTGCCTGGCCTCCTGCGCACCCACCCTAGCTGCCCAAGGCAGCTGCAATTGCAGTTGCCAGGGCAGCTGCCAATGCAGCCAATGCAGTTGCATTACAGCAATTTTTTTTTCCTTTCTGTAGTGCACCGATTTCTGCGAAATAGCAAAACTCAGTAAGAATACTTGTAACACATTTTTAATGTGATTACAAGTGGGTTGGAGGCGTTTCGAATCAACGCAAAGGCCGTTGAGTCGAAAAGTGAGTTGTAATTGGGAATCGAAGCTTCAAGTTGACAAGACTTACACCCACGTTCGCCTAGTTCGCAAAATGGCGAAATGCTGCTAGAAGACTTGTAACATGTCTTAAATATGATTACAGTCGAGTTCGGTGCGTTTCGGGCCGACGCGAAGGGCATCGGGTCGAAAAGTGACTTGAACCCCGAGGACTTAGCGAAAATTCAGAGATTCTGAATTTTGTGATCGCGAAGCTTTTTCGGAGCCCTGTTTCGAAGACTTAGAGTAATCAAAAAATTCAAAAGAAATCGTGGGTGTCTCAGAAAAGTTTACTAATTAAAAGGGGTGAAATGCCGAGGTGAGCAATTGGAGGAAAATAGGAGAACGAAGCGGAGAAAAATGCTTCGTGAATTCTGAAACTGCAGTTTTTAACAGTGCAGTTGATCACGAAGCTTTTTCGGGGCTCTCTTTCGAGGGCTTAGATTAGCCCAAAAATTTAAAAGAAATCGTGAGAAGTTTAAGAAAAATTTGTAAAATAAATGGGAGAAGAAAAATTTCAGTTTCGATCTCCCAGTCGACGGCAAAGCGTGGAGAAAGAGGGGTAACCGAAATTGCTCTCTGCAGTGAAAAAACTGCAGAGTTGAGAGGGCAATTAGGTAAAATGGGGTTAGTTTGGGGGGCATTTTAGTAAAAACCCCTCCCCCCTCCAACTACCCCCTGCAGGGAGTAAATGCTCTCTCTCTCCCCCTTTTTTTTTGAAAACTCTCTCTCTCTCTCTCTCTCTCTCTCTCTCTCTCTCTGTTGGAGCAGGAAACGAAGGAGAGAAAGAAGAAAGAAAGAAAGAAGGAAAGGAGAAGAAAGAAGGAAAGAAGAAGGTATTATTTTCTCTCCCTCCCTCCCTCTCTCTCTCTCTCTCTCTCTCTCTCTTTTCTCTTTTCTTATGCAGGGAGCTGGGCCTGCTGCTGCTCCAAGCAGCAACAGCTGCGCAGGCTGCTAGCTGGCTGTAGTAGCTGCTGCAGCCAGCAGCTTGGGCTGCAGCAGCCAGCAGCCCGGCTGCTGCTCTGCTGCAGCAGCTAGCTTGGGCTGCAGCAGCCAGCAGCCCTGGCTGCTGCAGCAGGGAGGTTACAAAAAAAAAAAGAAGAAATAAAGCAAAAGGGTGTGCTTGTGCAGCTGCAAGGCAGGCTGCAGCTGCTGCTGCAGCAGGAGGTGCTGCGTGGGCAGCAGCTATAAATGCTGCTGCTGTGATGACCCGGATCTCCGCTGAGCTGCTACAGTGCGTTGGGGTGGCTATTGGAGGCCTACTTGGTGTGTTGAAGGTGTTTGGGGCTTAATTGGACTTAAGTGTTGGACTTCGGGCTTCTATGGATCATGTGAGTGATCAGAGGACCCCGTGGAGGGTTTAGAAGTGGTTTCGCGTGCATCGGATATTAAATTTGGGCTCCGCGCGAAATTCGGGCTATGAATACACTCCCGGGAGCCTTCGGCAATTTTGAGAGTTGGAATTTGGCGAAACGGACGTCAAATTCGGATTCAGCGCGCGAAAACGGTCAAAATGGACTACCTACTTGACTTTTTGGGCACGGGTTACTGTTCACGCCGGAACAGTAACTCCGGCGATCACCGGCGGCGGCGGCGGCGGCGGGCAGCGGCGGAGGGCGGCGGCGCGGCCTCGGGCAGGCGGAAAGCGGCGGCGGGCAGGGCGCGTGGGCGCGGGCAGGGCGCGCGGTCCACGCGGCAGGCGTGCACCGGAGCGGGGGGCCACGTGGCAGTTTCCCATTGGATGGTCCACGGGTCGCGGTCCACGGAGCACAGCGGAGTGTACGGTGGACCAGAGCAGGTACACGTGGCACTTTCCTATTGGTTCGGTGCAGTGGACGCGGCGCACGCGGGGTGCGCGGGCAGGCCGGGCAGGCCGGGCAGGTGCGCGGGCAGGCGCAGGAGGTGCAGGGTTGTGGTGTGCCACGTGGCAGCTACCTATTGGTTGAGCGGTGGACACGTGGCTTGTCGTGGTTCGTCGGGTGCACGGAGTGGGTGCACCGGGTGCAGCGAGTGTTTGGTCTGGACACGTGGCGCGCGAGGATTGGCCGGGCCACTGTGCGCGTGCAGGTGGCAGGGTGGCGCGGCAGGTGGCAGGGGCGGCTGGCGTGGCGGCCACGGCGCCGACGTGGCGCACGCGTGCGCCACGTGGCGGCCGGCCATTGGCCAGCGCCAACTGCCCCGTTGACCATAGGTGCGCCACGTGGCGCGAGGTGATCGGGCGGTTCCGCTGTTCTGTGTTCGGGGACAGGTGTCGACGCGGGGAGCGGGTCGGACGGGTGTGCGGTCCGGCCGGATCTGGTGTGCGGGAGTGGGCCGGGCTGGGCCGGCTACTGTGTGCGCCCGGTTTCGGGGCCCAAGGGATTCGGGCGCCCGAAACCGGGGACACAGAGGGAATTAACCCAATTGTCTCCTTGGGCCTATAAATAGGCCTCCACTCCCCTCCTTTTCTGCTTTTTCCGAGAGTTAGAGAGAGAATGAGAGGGAGAGTTGTATACAAAGTTTGTTCCCCTTGGTGCACTGGTTCTACTGGTGGATCCCCGGAATTCCTGGAAGCTCGGCAACGGCGATAACATTTTTACAGTTCGCCTCGGTTTTCCCCCATTTTGGCCCATTACCGTCGCAGATTATTCAAAAATTCATTGTGGGCAAACCAGGAGGAGTTTTTGGATGATTTCTTCGACAGCGTGTTCCTAAGAGGTAAGGCTTCGATTTTTGTGTTGATCGCTTCGCTCTGTTTCGCACTTTTGGCACGTTTCCCGAGACATCTTTGACCCCCTCTTTTGCTGTTTGGGTGTTTGGACAGCGGTACCTTTGACGAATTGTTTCTCGGCGTAGGAATATCGGATCGAGGCGATTCAAGAGTCGATTTTGGGTTACTTTTCGCAAGGAACGCGCTCGTATTTTTCTTGGAATTTTATGAGATTTATTTCGAGGTGAAAATTACTGTTTTCTCAGTGTACAGTGTGCAGTTTTTCTTCACAGTTTGAGGTTTGGATTACCACCTTGCCGAATTTATAACTTGACTTACCGAACTCAGATTTGGGCGTGCAAGGTACCGTTTCGAAGCTATCGATGCGAGGATCGCTGTGATATTTTTCTGGGATTTTTCTGGGTAATTTCTGCAGGTGATAATTTAACAGTTCTGGGACTGTTGTTGTATGTATTTGTAAGAGCACTATTTGAGAGCCTAAGTGTATTTAGTGGACTTTGTGTTGTGCCAGGAGTGTTTCGGCTGTACTGTTCTTGTTGGAGCGCAGGATTGGAGTTTTTGGTATTTTCAGCTGTACGGATCCGGACAGTTAGCGCTTCAGGTGGGTGGTTGTTGCACGCCTCTACTTCTGACCTGCTCACTAAGTTTATTAGAAAACCCCACTTTTGAGCATATTGATTGATTATTATGCATGATTGCCTGATATAAATGTGAGCCTATCATCTGAGATTAATTGTGTGAATATAGCATGTTGGGGACATTATGGGAATAATATTTTCTGTTGGAACATGATCATTGGAATAATTTAATAAGTGATGATTAACATGCTTTATTAGCACCTAGATCTTTATAAAAGTGGATTAAAGGGATTAATTGTTGGAACATAATGACGTATCTAGGTGCGGGTGCCACTCTGGGATTTATTAGGGATCAGGGATTATTTACATGTGTAGTTGCCTGATGATTCTAGCATGATGGTTGTATTTTTGTGGATATTATTAATTATTACACATGTAAAACTGTTATCTGATATATTCTCCCTTTTCGCATTGCTGAGGACTTTTGCATGCTTATTTGGACATCTAGATAGGCCACTATTTTATTGCTACACTATCATATTGGGATTTGACTTAGGAGAAACCATGATTGCTTTCTTTCTCCTTTTCATTTGGACTTTTGAGTCATGTTGCTCGAGTTCGAGCAGAGGTTTGGGATAGTGTAGCTGGGACCTGCGGGTCAGTGACAGGGTGTACTTGATGTTGGATTGGGATATTGCGGCAACCGCGGACAGTAGGCGGTTGACCGGATCTTGATTATTGTACCCAATTGTGGGTTGGGGGTTATTGCGGTGACCGCGGACTGTGGGCGGTTGACCGGATGTTTACTATTGCATCAGATTGGGTATCAGAGTTCTCTAGTGGATGGTATTTCCCACTTTTGAGTATTATTGTATCGGATCGGGGTTTCATTAGTGGACGGAGTTTCCCACTTTGATCATTGTCATGATCCAGTCCTGCTATTGTGAGATATTGGTTACAGAGATGCTTGATACAGTGATACTTTACTCGTGTGGGTCGCTCCCCTCGAGTGCCACTCCGGAGTAGGCTTTAGACCGTGTTGGGTTCCGGTCAGTTGGTGAGTTGTGAGTGATGGCAGAGCAGGCAGTACCAGTTTACTGGTGGCACTAGATTGGGTCTATTTAGCCAGATGTTGTTTCCTGGTGCATTCATACCGTCATTTCCTTCGGTATTGCATTTAGAGGCATACTTGTTGTGGTTTCCCCTTTTATTCAGTAGTTCTGTTTACAGCTTTACTACCTGCCCTTTTCTTGCCTCTAGTAGACTTAGTGGGTACGCCGGAGCTTGAGGCTTTACCCACAGGGGGAGGCTACTGGTTTACTAGTGGTTCTCACCCCCACTGTTGTTTCCTCTTCTTTTCTTCCCCCCTGTTTTGCAGAGTCCTCATTGGAGTTGCTGATCTTCGGTCGTTGTTCGGGGCGAGGGAGTCACGAGCTAGATCGTTACCACCCGAGGAGTGTAGCTGTATCCCCTGGTTGGAGATTCCTCGTAGCTGTTGGCTGGTTTTTACTGTTTATCTGGAGGAGAGAGATCTTTTGTATTTGGAGAGACTGATGTACTATAGTTTTAGTTTATCTCCTTTTATAGTCGAGAGATGCTGTACTGAGGACATTGTATGATGATTATCTGTATTTGAGGGAATGGATATTGTACTTATTTCATGATGTATAGTAATTGGATTTTATTTTACAGCATTTTATTTCAGCTCTGATATTTGTGTAGCTATAGTACTATCTTTTGCAGGTTAGACGCTTCGCCTATGCGGGTTTTGGCATAGGTGGCGGATCTGTTGGCGAGCCCGGGTCGCAGTTTCGACCCCGGGGCGTGACAGATTAAGTTGGTATCAGAGCTTAGGGATAGGTCAATTGGGACTGTAGAAACCCTAGGCTTATGGTTGGACCCTAGGATGACTTCGTGAGAGTCGTGATTTTAGCGAGAGTCCTGATTGAGTTTTATACCTCTCCCAAGTGATGGGATGGGTGATTGGCATGTTTATTCTCCTAAGCAATTATGTTGGCTGCAGACAACATAATGCGGCGGAACGGTTGACATGCTCTAGACTCTCGCCGGATTGGGTCGAGTTTTGTTTTGTGCTGTGGTGCAGTTGGTCGTGGTGAGCGGTGTCTCCCCGACGCGTTGTGCGGATTGGTGTGCACTCGTCGCAGCGGTGGAGCTTGAGCGGATTGTTTTGGGGCCGGATACCCGGATTGAGGTTAGAGAGCTTCAGGCCCCGATGGCAGGATTGTCTGAGGTTTATCAGCGGCAGAGTGAGCCGCTGGTCTAGGTGACACAGTTGTCGGAGCAGTGGGCAGCCCGACAGTGTTTTTCTCCTGAGACCACCTGGTTATTGTATCCTCAGCGGCAGTGATTTCTGAGGCGCCGATGGAGCGAGTGGCCTCCGTGCCAATGTTTGGTGTTGCGGCACCGAGGCGGGTGGATTGCTGATAGTGGATGAGTTGTGGGACATCATCGATCGATGGAGCCAGTTTTGGCAGATGAACCACCCTGATTTATGGATTTGAGTTGGAGCCTTTGGAGGCAAAATCGTGGTTGGTGGTGATGGAGTGATTAATTGAGGGTCCCCCTGTGCTGGGAAGTTTTTGCAGTTGTTGAACTGTACGCTCCAGGTTTCGAGGGACGAAGCGCGTAGGATGCGTGCGACTGGCAGTGGATTGCGCCAGGATACCTTTCAGTTTATCTGATCCCTCTGCTTTGGATTTTGGATTTTAGATGCCTCGATGGAGTAGGCATTGTGTATGGAGTGTACTGTTGCAGTTCCTTTGGATAAGGATCTGCCGCCAGAGGCGAGTTCTGGATAGAGGCGCTTGGCGCTAAGTGCTGGGGGACAGATCGGTTGGCTGTGGCACTTTCGTTTTCCTTCCTGGATGGTGGACATCCTTGTGGACGGATTATGTAAAGCTTACCCAAAGGAAGGTTACCCTTTGTGATTATTAACCTGCATGCTTGGGGTACAATAGATGTATTTGAGGGGTGAGCTGAGTAAGGATAATTGAATGAGGAATTGCAGGAATTAATTGTGTTTTGTTATATGACGATTGCGATAATGGATTTTCTGAGATGTCAGAGGTCAGGTGGACCCCGGTGGCAGCATCAGCATCGTCATCAGAGTGGCGCAGCGGTAGCGTGGATTGTTGTCTGCGAAGGGCTTTATTCCTTGCCTCAGTGTGAGCAAAGGCGGAGAATTGTGCTCCTTTTTACGGATAGCCTTGGTTTTTAGGCAGATTAAGTGACGACCACCTACAGTGAGCGATTGAGACTGTGCTGCCTGGGTGGAGGGCACCAAGGCAGTGGATCGGGTCGTCGCAGGTGTGATTTCATCACAGCAGTCGAAGTTAGAGCATGTTGCATTCCTGCATGGACTAGAGGTAGATTTGTTACCACATGCACTTGAGGTACAGGTTCCTGTTGGGATGGTGCATGTGGAGGAGGTTGTGGATCATGTCCAGTGCAGTTGAGACCCCGAGTGGTATCGGCAGGTTTATTGGTATTTGTACCTGGTCAGTGTTTGACCCAGTGCGTGGGATTGGTTGGCACAGTGCCACATGGTGTATGACTGCGGAGAGAGAAGGTTATGATCTTCTGCAAGGCAGACATTAGAGACTTGTTCTTTGAGACAGTCGGAGCACACAAGTTGTAGCGACAATGCGAGAGGTGCCAACGGCGGCACCGGGACGCGAGGATTATTCCTGTTGTCGTGAGATCCCGGGTGTGATTCCACCGGAGCTGATAATGATGCCGTCGATTAGGGAGATTGAGATTGCGGTTGACGTGGTTCAGGGAACCACGCCAACCCCGATAGCACCTCATTGGATACCCCTGTAGAGCTGACAGAGCTGATGGCGCAGTCGCAGGAGCTGATGGATCGAGGGTCTGTTCGATCTAGTGCCACGTCGTTGGCACAGGACAGTGAGGGTCCTTGTGTGGGGTGACCGCAGGCAGGTCTGGATGTTATTTAGGACCTTTGATGGAGTTATACCCCGATAGTGGTCTGCTTGGGATGCAGGTGTCTTCTTGGGATCATACAGTTGAGTATCCCGCCAAGATGGTGTTCTGGACCCGGTAGGGGCATTGTGAGTGCAGTAAGGCCTAACGGGATGACTAAGGCCCTGTCGTTTTAGGACTTGAGGAATTGTGTGTTCCTGATGCACTTGGAAGGATTATTTGAGATATTCTTCCGGGATATTTTGATTTTACCCCATCTCTGTATGGTTTAGAGCTGGTGGAGTACTGGTAGATGGTGTAACAAGGTCTGTGAGGAAGAAGCTGTATGCCAAGTTGTTGTGGTACAAGTTTTAGCTTCGAGAGCATATCTTCTTGGATCACTTAGTCTAGCCATAAGAGGCGGTGGTGGAAACCGGCCAAAATGGATGCTATGCGAGAATGGCTGAGACCGGCAGTTATTTGTTGAGGTGAGGAGCTTGTGAGCCGGATAGTGCCAGCAGAGCTTGACGAATTGGTGATGAGATTGATACCAGCCCTGATTTCAGCATCGCCAGTGTTGGGAGATGGATTTGTGATATACAGTGATGCCTCCCATAGTAGCTATGAAGTTACAGTTGGATTTGTGGCAAGCATCCAATATCACCCTGATAGGGCCACTGTGGTGGCGGATACCCGGAGCAGGAGAGCTATTTGGGGTTGAGTTTGTTGACTCCGCAGCTGGCGCTGCGTGGACTGTCGAGGCAGACGTGGCCTATGATGGTGACACTGAGGGCTCTTTTTCCTCTCGGAGTTGCTTTGCATGTCACTGGTTTGGGAGTTGAGGATACAACTCCCGAAATTTGATGAGGTGACCGTCTGGAGCAATTACCCTTTCTCGAGCCTGGAGGATTGGATTTACCATCTGCAAGGGTACTGGACCTTCTCGAAGATTGATTCGCGATCTGGTTCTTCCAATTGCTTATTGTTGTGTGCGGATGCCCGAGAGTTGGGGAGGTGTTGCTACACCTTGATGGTTTTGGATTAGAGATCAGAGTTACGTGATCAGTTGGAGGACCTATATCGGATGCCCCGGGAGTACAGAGGTACTTGGATCGAGCTTGTTGTGCCGAAGGACTTGTGGTTGGATCATCTGGGGCTCTGGGAAGAGCGGAGGCTTGTACCGATGCAGATTACTTGATAGCTCGAGCAGTTAGCTCAGCTGCACTTGGTTGAGTTGGTGCGGTTTTTCTTGAGTGCCCGCCTTTATGTTGTTCTAAATGGAGACCCGAGGACCGCATTGCGCCTCTGGAGGAGGTATTTGTCAGCCTTGGGAGCTTGAGTGGTGATGATTGGATATTTACCCCCCTTTATTTGGTTGAGTTTCCGTGTTGAGGAACGACTTTAGTTTCGAGGACGAAACTTTCTTTTAGTGGGGGAGGATGTGATGACCCGGATCTCCGCAGAGCTGCTACAGTGCGTTGGGGTGGCTATTGGAGGCCTACATAGTGTGTTGGAGGTGTTTGGGGCATAACTGGACATAAGTGTTCGACTTCGGGCTTATATGGATCATGTGAGTGATCAGAGGACCCCGTGGAGGGTTTAGAAGTGGTTTCGCGCGAATCGGATATTAAATTGGGCTCCGCACGAAGTTTGGGCTAAGAATACATTTCCGGGTGCCTTCGGCAATTTTTAGAGTTGGAATTTGGCGAAACGGACGTCAAATTCGGATTCAGCGCGCGAAAACGGTCAAAATGGACTACCTACTTGACTTTTTGGGCACGGGTTACTGTTCACGCCGGAACAGTAACTCCGGCGATCACCGGCGGCGGCCGGCGGCGGCGGGCAGCGGCGGAGGGCGGCGGCGCGGCCTCGGGCAGGCGGAAAGCGGCGGCGGGCAGGGCGCGTGGGCGCGGGCAGGGCGCGCGGTCCACGCGGCAGGCGTGCACCGGAGCGGGGGGCCACGTGGCAGTTTCCCATTGGATGGTCCACGGGTCGCGGTCCACGGAGTACAGCGGAGTGTACGGTGGACCAGAGCAGGTACACGTGGCACTTTCCTATTGGTTCGGTGCAGTGGACGCGGTGCACGGGGTGCGCGGGCAGGCCGGGCAGGCCGGGCAGGTGCGCGGGCAGGCGCAGGAGGTGCAGGGTTGTGGTGTGCCACGTGGCAGCTACCTATTGGTTGAGCGGTGGACACGTGGCTTGTCGTGGTTCGTCGGGTGCACGGAGTGGGTGCACCGGGTGCAGCGAGTGTTTGGCTGGACACGTGGCGCGCGAGGATTGGGCGGGCCACTGTGCGCGTGCAGGTGGCAGGGTGGCGCGGCAGGTGGCAGGGGCGGCTGGCGTGGCGGCCACGGCGCCGACGTGGCGCACGCGTGCGCCACGTGGCGGCCGGCCATTGGCCAGCGCCAACTGCCCCGTTGACCAAGGTGCGCCACGTGGCGCGAGGTGAGCGGCCGGATCCGCTGTTCTGTGTTCGGGGACACGTGTCGGCGCGGGGAGCGGGTCGGACGGTGTGCGGTCCGACCGGATCTGGTGTGCGGGAGTGGGCCGGGCTGGGCCGGCTACTGTGCGCGCCCGGTTTCGGGGCCCAAAGATTCGGGCGCCCGAAACCGGGGACACAGAGGGTATTTTGGAATTGTTTCCTTGGGCCTATAAATAGGCCTCCACTCCCCTCCTTTTCTGCTTTTTCCGAGAGTTAGAGAGAGAATGAGAGGGAGAGTTGTATACAAAGTTGTTCCCCTTGGTGCCCTGGATCTCTGGTGGATCCCCGGAATTCTGGAAGCTCGGCAACGGCGATAACATTTTTACAGTTCGCCTCGGTTTTCCCCCATTTCGGCCCATTACCGTCGCAGATTATTCAAAAATTCACTGTGAGCAAACCAGGAGGAGTTTTTGGACGATTTCTTCGACAGCGTGTTCCTAAGAGGTAAGGCTTCGATTTTCGTGTTGATCGCTTCGCTCCGTTTCGCACTTTTGGCACGTTTCCCGAGGCATCTTTGACCCCTCTTTTGCTGTTTGGATTTTGGACAGCGGTACCTTTGACGAATTTTTTCTCAGCCTAGGAACATCGGATCGAGGCGATTCAAGAGTCGATTTTGATCTACTCGTCGCGAGGAACGCGTGGTGATTTTTCTGGGATTTTATGAAATTATTTCGAGGTGAAAATTACTGTTTTCTCAGTGTACAGTGTGCAGTTTTTCTTCACAGTTTGATGTTTGGATTACCACCTTGCCGAATTTATAACTTGACTTACCGAACTCAGATTTGGGCGTGCAAGGTACCGTTTCGAAGCTATCGATGCGAGGATCGCCGTGATATTTTTCTGGGATTTTTCTGGGCACTTTCTGCAGGTGATAATTTAACAGTTCTGGGACTGTTGTTGTATGTATTTGTAAGAGCACTATTTGGGAGCCTAAGTGTATTTAGTGGACTTTGTGTTGTGCCAGGAGTGTTTCGGGTGTACTGTTCTTGTTGGAGCGCAGGATTGGAGTTTTTGGTATTTTCAGCTGTACGGACCCGGACAGTTAGCGCTTCAGGTGGGTGGTTGTTGCATGCCTCTACTTCTGACTTACTCACTAAGTTTATTAGAAAACCCCACTTTTGAGCATATTGATTGATTATTATGCATGATTGCCTGATATAAATGTGAGCCTATCATCTGAGATTAATTTTGTGAATATAGCATGTTGGGGACATTATGGGATAATATTGCTGTTGGAACATGATCATTGGAATAATTTAATAAGTGATGATTAACATGCTACATTAGCACCTAGATTTTATGAAAGTGGATTAAATGGATTAATTGTTGGGACATAATGACATATCTATGTGCGGGTGCCACTCTGGGATTTATTATGGATCAGGGATTATTTACATGTGTAGTTGACTGATGATTTTAGCATGATGGTTATATTTATGTGGATATTATTAATTATTACACATGTAAAACTGTTATTTGATATATTCTCCCTTTCACATTGCTGAGGACTTTTGCATGCTTATTTGGACATCTAGATAGGCCACTATTTTATTGCTACACTATCATATTGGGATTTGACTTAGGAGAAACCATGATTGCTTTCTTTCTCCTTTTCATTTGGACTTTTGAGTCATGTTGCTCGAGTTCGAGCAGAGGTTTGGGATAGTGTAGCTGGGACCTGAGGGTCAGTGACAGGGTGTACTTGATGTTGGATTGGGTTATTGCGGCAACCGCGGACAGTAGGCGGTTGACCGGATCTTGATTATTTACCCAATTGTGGGTTGGGGGTTATTGCGGTGACCGCGGACTTTGGGCGGTTGACCGGATGTTTACTATTGCATCAGATTGGGTATCAGATTTCTCTAGTGGATGGTATTTCCCACTTTTGAGTATTATTGTATCGGATCGGGGTTTCATTAGTGGACGGAGTTTCCCACTTTGATCATAGTCATGATCCAGTCCTGCTATTGTGAGATATTGGTTACAGAGATGCTTGATACAGTGATACTTTACTCGTGTGGGTCGCTCCCCTCGAGTGCCACTCCGGAGTAGGCTTTAGACCGTGTTGGGTTCCGGTCAGTTGGTGAGTTGTGAGTGATGGCAGAGCAGGCAGTACCAGTTTACTGGTGGCACTAGATTGGGTCTATTTAGCCAGATGTTGTTTCCTGGTGCATTCATACCGTCATTTCCTTCGGTATTGCATTTAGAGGCATACTTGTTGTGGTTTCCCCTTTTATTCAGTAGTTCTGTTTACAGCTTTACTACCTGCCCTTTTCTTGCCTCTAGTAGACTTAGTGGGTACGCCGGAGCTTGAGGCTTTACCCACAGGGGGAGGCTACTGGTTTACTAGTGGTTCTCACCCCCACTGTTGTTTCCTCTTCTTTTCTCCCCCCTGTTTTGCAGAGTCCTCATTGGAGTTGCTGATCTTCGGTCGTTGTTCGGGGCGAGGGAGTCACGAGCTAGATCGTTACCACCCGAGGAGTGTAGCTGCATCCCCTGGTTGGAGATTCCTCGTAGCTGTTGGCTGGTTTTTACTGTTTCTCTGGAGGAGAGAGATCTTTTGTATTTGGAGAGACTGATGTACTATAGTTTTAGTTTATCTCCTTTTATAGTCGAGAGATGCTGTACTGAGGACATTGTATGATGATTATCCGTATTTATGGGAATGGATATTGTACCTTATTTCATGATGTATAGTAATTGGATTTTATTTTACAGCATTTTATTTCAGCTCTGATATTTGTGTAGCTATAGTACTATCTTTTGCAGGTTAGACGCTTCGCCTATGCGGGTTTTGGCATAGTTGGCGGATCTGTTGGCGAGCCCGGGTCGCAGTTTCGACCCCGGGGCGTGACAGCTGCCCACCAGCAGGAACTATTAACAGGAACGGAAGGAAAGAAAAGAAAGAAAAGAAGAAAGAAAAGAAAAGAAGAAAAGAAGAGAAATTTCTTCTTCTTCTCTTTTTTCCAATAAGAAAAATGTAATTTCTTGATTTTGCCAACATGCAAAATCGGTAATTTGAGGGAATAGCTCAAATTGATTTTCTCTCCAAATTTTTAAAAGCAATTTCTCGATTTGCTAATGTGCAAAATCGGTAAATTGTAGGGAATTGCTCAAATTGAGTTTTTCTCAAATTTTGGAGCATTTTGGCCCACGGCCAAAAAGAGCAAATTTCTCTTTGGCAATACGTCAAATGGGGATCATTCCTCTCCCATTTTTGTAAACCAATCAAAAAATAGTCTTTTTGCGGGGAAAGTAATCAAATAGGGATTTTTCCCTTTTAATGGTCAAAGGGGTTTAGTTTTACCATTTCATTGGAATTAGTGAATCATGAAAAGCAATTGCTTCAAGATTTTCTTTTCTTACAATTTAGGAAAAAACTCGGAGATTGAAAGAGCGGAACTTGTCTCCTTCAAGGACCAAAAGAACACACCGAGGTGGGGGATTCTATCGAGCGAGGGTGACCTCTCCCCTTATCTTTTGCTTTTTCCTTAGAAGCATGTTAATAGAGTGGCTAGGATTGTATTTTCATGCTTGTGTAGAAGTGATTTGTGGCATATGGAAATCTCGACTTAGGAGAAAACTTAGATTAGGTTCTAATGTGTGGCATTCACTATAGGACTTCACGAGTGGCATTTTGCTTGAGTCAATTATGTGTGTACATGGAATTAGGGCTTAATTTAGAGTTATGTCTCTAAGGGAATCATAGTATAGTTGAAGTTAAAATCCAAAGTAAATGAAATCCCTAGAGTTGTCATAGGGAGTTGGGTTAACACACCCACACTTTAACTTCAACTTGAGCATAATGAAAGTAAAGAATTAAGTCCAAGGGACTTATGTTACCTTGAGGCATGGACCTAGGGTAAAGGTATGAGTACATGAAAAGATAAGATAAAAGTTGACTTGAAAATAGCAAAAATGGCCAAGAGGCAATGTGAGCTATAAGCTCGAATGAAAAGGAAGCTATGTGCTTAAAAGCAAAGAGAAGGCAAAGGCTTAAAGTGAAAAGAGGCTAAGTGCAAAAGCAAATAAAAGAGATAATAAAACGGGCGGACCTACGGGGTGAAACGCGGCCCATGTTGGAGTAGCAGGCAGTGTCCCTCTCCCGGGCAGAGACCCGTTCGGACGTTTCTCCCGTAGAACGGGGTAACACTTGCGGGTGTTATCGGCAACCTTAGAGGACTTGTCTTATGGCAGCATGTCTGCCGGGCTAGGGCCCGTTGGGCAAGATTCTCCGAGGGTTAGCAACTTTAATTAAAACACAAAGAAAAGTAAAGAAAGTGTTACGGCTTTGTGTGTTGGCATATTTCGTGAGTCAAGTCAGTAAGTTGAGTCGGAGTCTTAAAGGGATCAAATTGTCAAATCAGCCTTCGAAGACTCATTGAAGATTCAACATGAGCTCAAGATAACTCCCAGGTATGATTAAATATTGATCATGGTGATTAAAGTTCGTTTATAATCATTGGAAACAGGAAATTAATGAAAATCGGTTTAGACTTGATTTTAGGAACTTGGTTTTAACTTACAACTTATTTTAAGTTTGGATTCCGGTACTTGGTCTGCTTTGGATAAAGTTTATCTTGGAAAAATCAGTTTTTAAATTGAGTACCGGAACCACACTTTGAGTTCCTCAAACCCGACATAGAATTTTCTGAAATTTGCATTGCATACCGGAACACAGACTTGCGTACCGGAACACAATAGAAAAATTTGTGTTTTGCACCATTGAGTACCGGAACACAATATTTGGTACCGATACACAATGTTATCTCGGGAAAAGTTTCCTAAACCGACTTTAATTTGTTTCCAAGGGTTATAAATAGATACTTAGGGTTTCTCGACTACGATGACCAATACCGAAAACACTCGAGAGCAACCCTAGAGGCTGGTTTTTATCTTTCTTCTCTTTAGCCTCTTTTAGGTCAATTCGACGGTTCTTCCAAGATCTATCTTTTGTCGAATTAATCTAAACTTTGCTTAGAAATTCTTTCTATGGTTCTTCAATGATAATCTAAGCAAAGGATCACCATCGAAGCCAATATTCTGTATCGGCTGAGTTTGCGTCGTGGATTCGACGTAGCACCGTGGATTCGGTGTGTTGAAGGCGTTTCGTGGATTCGAAACGTGTGCTCGTGGATTCGAGTGGCGTTCGTGGATTCGAACGTGTGCAGTGGACGTGCAATCGGTGGAGCGCAAGATCCGAAGAACTTGAAGGAGGGGTTTGAGTCCGTGGAGTCGGTAATCACCTTGTTATTCTTCTTTTCTTAGTGGATTGTTATTGCGTGTTGGTCCCGTGGTTTTTCTCCTGGATTGGAGTTTCCACGTAAATCTCGGTGTGCTGTTTTTATTTTCCGCATTGGTTTTTTATTTTGCACTGAGATTTAATTTTTAAATATTACACCTATTCACCCCCCCTCTAGGTGTTTGATAGTACCTATTTAGATCCTTGTGGATCCTTAAAAACCAACAATTGGTATCAGAGCGGATTTTAGGTTTTTCTATCATGTCGGGTGAAAGTGGTAATATTTTTAGACCTCCTCTTTTTTATGGGACCAATTATGCATATTGGAAAGTGCGGATGAGAGCTTTTCTCATCTCAATTGATGAGCGTGTTTGGCAAACCGTGGAATACGGTTGGGTGCATCCGGTTGAGGAAGTAGGAAATTCTACTACCCCAAAACCTCGCTTTAGATGGTCCAAAGAGGAAATCGAAAGATCTTCTTACAATGGGAAAGGTATGAACGCTTTATATAATTTTCTTTCCTCGACTGAGTTCACACGAATTTCCGCGTGTGAAACCGCAAAGGAAATTTGGGATATTCTCAAAATTACACATGAGGGTACTAATCTTGTTAAAATTCAAAAGCTCCAGATGGAAGAGCATGAATTGTTTACAGATTATTACACTAGACTTCAAGATGTAATCAATACTTGTGCTAATTTACGAGAAAAGATCCCGGAGTCGAAAATTGTAAGAAAGATACTTCGGACTCTTCCGGAACGGTTTAGGGCAAAGGTTGCCACTATTGAAACCGTTAGTCATCCGGATGAGATGAGAATAGAGGAATTAGTAGGTGCATTGCAAACTTATGAGATGACTTTTCCTACTAATCAAGTTTCTTCCAAGTCTTCTTCTAAGCTTACAGGTATTGCATTCAAATCAACAAAGGAAGAAGATGGCGAATCAAGTTCCGATGATGAAATCTCCTTAGCCGACTTTGAAGAACAATTGGCGCGGATCGTAAAGAAATTTCGTCGGAAGTTTTGGAAGAATCGAACCGATGGATCTTCATCCTCGAAAACATCTAAAGGATCATCGGGTTCTAAATCCTCTAAACTCAAAGGCGTTGCAAAACCTTCTAAAGAAAAAGATGATTTCGAAGGGAAAATCCAATGTTATCGATGCAAAGGCTACGGCCATATTTCAACGGATTGTCCTTCTAAGAAATCATACAAAAAGAAGGCTTTGCAAGCAAAAACTTGGGACGATTCTATTTCCGATGAATCGACCTAAAGTAAAGAGGAAAAAGAAAAAATTGTTGCTTTTCATGCCTCTCAAATTCCCTCTTCTAATTTGTGCTTATCATCTTTAGTCACTGACTCTACTCCTTTGATTTTGTATGAAACATCAACAACCGGCGGAGAGTCATCAAGTGAGGGGGAGTCGGACGAAGAAGAACTCGTTGAGGCATATCAACAACTTCTTGCGGAATCAAAGAAGATGGCCAAGCATATCAAGAAGTTGAGGAAGCAACGACTTGAGGTTCAAGACGAGAATCAATCTTTAAAGATCAAACTTCATGATCTCGAGGAGGAACAAGGACGGTTATTGGATAACAATAAAATCCTCCAAGAAAAGTTAAACCAATCGAAGACAAACGCAAAATCATATATGGACAAGATTGGTTTTCATGAAAAGCAGTTTGAGGAGATTCATGTCACCAACCAAGCTTTGACCAAGCAAGTTCATGAACTCAAATCCGACATACAAAGTCTTTCCACCGGTTCCAAGAAACTTGATTGTATGTCCGGATTAGGTCAAACAAACAAGGTTGGTTTGGGATTTAAAAAGAACCAAACTATGAAGGCTTCAAGTTCCACAACTAAATTGAAAGGAAGAACTTGTCACCTATGTGGACTTGAAGGACACTTGATGAAGACGTGCCCGAAAAAGAGAAAGAAAAATCTTTCGGCAACTTCATCTATGGAGCGAACTCAACGGAATCAAAAGACACATCAAGTCAAAGGAGTTCACTCAACCCACCAAAGGTCCGAGCCATATCATCAATCATACAAGTGGATCATTGCGAGGCAAAGACCTAAGGTGGATCAACAGTCAAAGCGGACAACCCCCGTCCACAACGAATCAAGACAACCCAAAATCCAGCGATTTTGGATTCGGAAAGTTGATATCTTTCCTTGTCTTAAGTTCTAAATATGTAGGACCCCTGAACCCCATGCAGCTTTTTCCCATGAATCCACTGTGCAAACACCTGTTGATGGTGTATCTGGCCCATAGTGCATCAAAGGGATGCCACAGATGGACCCTGTGAGCTTTGGTTGGCTGTATTGGCCTTCGGCTGCTTTTGCCGAATTTTAGAAAAGGAATTTGGCCGAACGGAGGGTGGATTTGGATTCAGCGCGGAAAAACGCTTGAAAATGGCTTTTTGTTTGCTAAATTCTGAGTCCGGATGCCCAAAAACGGACTCCCGGAAAATTTTCTGGATTTCGGGTGCATGGGGGAGCCGTGGACCGGCGGGGGTGCCACGTGGCGCGACCTGATTGGTCGGCGCACGCGGCCGGGTCCACGAAATGCGGGGTAGTGGGCCGGGGTGCACCGCGGGGCGCGTGGACCGGGGGCGCGCCACGTGGCAGCGCCGGATTGGGCGGCTCAGGTGCGCTCGGTCTGCGGGAGCGCACGGGGAGGCGTGGACCGGGGGCGCGCCACGTGGCAGCGCCTGGTTGGCGGGCGCACAAGCGCGCGGTCCCCGCAGCGCGCGGGGCAGTTGACTGGGAGCAGGGCCGTACCGCGGGCAGGTGGCCGTACGCGGGGCAGGCGCGGGCGACGTGGGGTTGGCCACGTGGCGCCCGCTGATTCGCGAGCGCCAACCACCCCGTTGACGGGGGCAGGGACGCGTGGCGGGTGCTGGCAGGGCCTGCATGGCTGCCGCCTGTTCGGGGGACACGCGGCGGCCTTCGAGGTGGGTCGGACGGATCGTGGATCCCGTCCGACGGGGCTTTGCGGGCCGGGCCGCACTGTGCGCGCCCGAAAGTTCTCGGGCCGGGCCGCACTGTGTGCGCCCGAAAACTTTCGGGCGCCCGAAAGTGAGGACACATTGGGAATTTTCCCAATTGTTCTCTTTAGCTCTATAAATAGCCAACCCGAGCCTCTTTCTTTGGCTTTTTTCTCCCAAACCGCACCTCCTCTGCCCGAGCTCCCTCTTGATGAAATTTTCCCCTCTTAATCCTTGATCCACCTGCAAAGTTTCAGGATTTTAGGAGGCTCGAATCCCGAGGTTCCCTATTTTACGGCGCGGCGCGACGTTGCATTCTTGTGTTCTTCTTCGGCGCAGCGTCAGTGTTTTAGCTCCCCTGGGCTACCCCGAGATCATATTGCTGTGATTCTTGCGCCGACAGACTCCTAAGAGGTAGGACTTCATCTTTCGTTTTGGTCGCGCTTTCCCGTTTCGAGGTTTTGGCACGGATCCCGAGGCAAACAGTGACCCCTTTTTCTGTGTGGATTTCCTTGACAGCCCTGGGTATTTTGGCCATATCTTCGCGCACGAGCGTCAGACGGAAACGAGCTTATACAACTTTTTCATCTACGGATCGCAAGGAACGCGCTCGTATTTTTCTTGGATTTTCCAGAGGATTATTTCGAGGTGAAAATCACTGTTTTCTCAGTGAACAGTGCACAGTCTTTAGCACAGATTTTTGTATGAGGTACCCCTCTTGCCGAATTTTTATCTTGACTTACCGAACTCAGATTTGGGCGTGCAAGGTACCGTTGCGAAGCTATCGACGCGAGGATCGCCGTGATATTTTTCTTGGAATTTTCTGGGCACTTTCTGCAGGTGATAATTTAACAGTTTTGAATCCGATGTTGTATGTGATTATAAGAGCAATATTTGGGAGCCTAAGTGTATTTAGTGGACTTTGTATTGTACCAGGAGTATTACGGGTGTGCTGAAATTGTGGGAGCAAGGATTTGGAATTTTGGTATTTTCAGCTGTACGGTCCGGACAGTTGCACTTCAGGTGGGTGGTTGTTGTACTCCTCTCCTTGGTATGCCCACTAGGAATATCAGAATTACCCTGATTTGATGATGCTAACTGTTATTGGTAGACTTGCATGCTCTAGGGAATTAATTAATTGTTATTTGATCCATGTGGAATTTGTGGTAGCATGATTACTTTAATTGATCGCTTAATTATTCTGGACTGCATGTTTAGGGGCAAAATAGAAATTGAGGACTGCAAAAGTGATGATTGTTCATATGTGACTGTCACCTTAGCCTATATTCCCTAAACTGATTATTCTTGGAAAATGGACAAAATATTGGAACAATGCATGATTAAACGGGTCACTTAATTATGTCATCTTTTACTGCTACACTATCTTTTGGGACTTGACTTAGGAGAAACCATGCATTTATTCTTCTCCTATTATTGATAGACTTGAGGCATAGTTGCTCGGGTTCGAGCGGGTGTTGGACAGTGTAGACAGGTATTGGGGATTTGGGACAGGTTGGGTTTTTGACAGGGTGTTGCGGCGACCACGGATCTTGGGTGGTTGACCGGGTTGTTACTATTGCATCAGATTGGGTGTTTTGGGGATCGGGCTTTCTTTAGTGGACGGAGTTTCCCACTTTGATCATAGTCATGATCCAGTCCTGCTATTATGAGACAGTGGTTACAGAGATGCTTGTTACAGTGATACTTTACTCGTGTGGGTCGCTCCCCTCGAGTGCCACTCCGGAGTAGGCTTTCCACGGTGCAGAGCGCCGGGCACCATGCTGGTTTCTTGAGTTCGACAGCAGAGCAGGCAGTGCCAGTGTTCACTGGCGGTCAGATTGGGTCATTTTGACAGGCTTCTTGATTCTGATGCATCACTTTCTCCATCCTTATTGGTTGGTCATGTAGAGGCATATTAGGGATAGCACTTTATCAGTTGTCATTCATAGCTTCACCCCTTTCTCTTCTTCCCTTTTGCCTCTGATTACCTGGTGGGCATATCTGAGCTGAGGCTTTACCCACTAGGGGAGGCTACTGTTTATAGTAGTACTTACCCCCATTGTCTTTTCTTGTCTCTTTCCCCCTTGTTTTGCAGAGTCCTCTGTGGGAGTTGCTGGGCCGTCAGCAACTGATCGAGGTAAGAGGATTGTGGACTAGATAGAGAGCCACCCGAGGGTTGTAGCTGGAGATTTTGGGTACCTGGTCTTCTCAGACAGCTTTTGTTTATTTCTTTTTTTTGGGTCTGGCTTCTGCCAGCTGTTTGTATTTTAGTGGTGAGCTGGGAGAGACATCTGTATTTTATTTTACTGTTGTACTTTTTACTTCCAGCTTCTGTCTGAGATACAGTAGTTTTAGTTTAGCTCTGATTATTATGCTCTTTTATTATTATTTCTTATATCTGAGCAGGTTACCGACGCTTCGTGTATGTGGGAAATACCGCATGCACGGCGGATCTGTAGACGGGCCCGGGTTCTGGTTTACACCCGGGGCGTGACAGATTAAGTTGGTATCAGAGCTTAGGGATAGGTCAGTTGGGACTTAGGAAACCCTAGGCTTTTGGACAGACCCTAGGATAATAGGGCGTGAGTGGCGTGACTTGCTGCGAAAGTCGGTGATTTTTATAGTTAACTCTTCCTGTGAGTGAAGAGGGATCGACATAGTCTATTTCTGTTGAACCATTATGTTGGCTGCAGACAACATAAGGTTACAGAAATAGGGGGATGTCTTTTGACTTTCGCCAGATTGGGTCGTGTGGGGTTTTGTTGCTGATGTTTGGTTTCTTGTGGCAGGATGCCTCCTCGACGTCGGATTCCCACTCGGGGTGTCCCTTCACCCCCTGTTGAGCCAGAGCAGCCTACACCCCCCGAGCTTACTGAGTTGAGGGCCTTGGTGGCCCAGTTGGCGGAGGGTCAGCGCCGCCAGGAGCAGAGGATTGATCAGCTGCTTGCTCAGAGGGAGGCACCACCCCCAGCTGTTCCTGAGGCCCTGTGCCTCCTGTTGCACCTTTTGTGCCGTCAGCGCCATCTTCGAGTAGCGGGGCTCCTGGAGCTATTCAGCCTTTGACTGCGGAGGAGGAGCAGGATTTTGCTGACAAACTCTCCAAGTTTGTTCAGCGGGGACCACCTAGATTCTCGGGGCGGGATGCTCAGCCCCGGGATGTTGGGAGATGGCTTTCTGCGATGGAGAAGCTTTTTCGGGACTTCTTCATCGACCCGAGGTATCGAGTGCACATGGCGGTGCACTGTTTGGACGGAGATGCTGATTTTTGGTGGCAGCGGGTAGAGCCACTGGAGTTCCGGATCACTCGGCAGTTGCCTTGGGAGGAGTTCAAACGGATGGTGTTGGACACCTATTTTTCTACCAGTGTGAAGAAGAAGTTGGAGGACGACTTGAAGAATCTGCAGCAGGGCGATCGATCGGCCCATGCCTATTTCCAGGAGTTCATGGAGTTGCTGAACTGTGTGCCTTTCGTCGCCCGTGACGGTCCGCACCAGGTAGAGTTGTTTGAGGCAGGCCTTCGCCCAGAGATTTTCACACTTGTGCATGCCCAGAGATTTCAGACCCTGGAGGCAGCCGCAGAGCATGCACAGTGGGTGGAGAGAGGTGATCAGGAGGTGGCCAGACGGAGGGCCGCGGTCGCGCAGAGTTCCGACAGGAAGCGACCAGCCCCAGAGGACGGGGGACAGGCCAGCTCATGGAGACCGCCACGGCCGCCGCAGTCCCAGTCTTGTGGCCGTGGGCGATCTGAGAGGAGAGGGCCTGGTGGACCCCAGAGACCGCAGCAGCATCAGCAGCAGCACCAGCAGCAGAGATCGCAGCAGAGGCAGCAGAGATCTCAGCAGCAGTCCTCGAGACAGCAGCAGCAGCCGAGACAGCCTCGATCTTCTGACCGATGTATTTTCTGCGGGGGTCGGCATGCCGCCATCACTTGTGACCAGAGATGGGGTCGATGCTTCCGTTGTGGACAGCCGGGGCATGTGCGAGCTACCTGCCCCCTTTCTACTTCCTCGGCACCTTCTTCGGCATCGGTTCCATATCCCCCTCAGCAGCAGCGGCCACCAGCTCAGCGGCCTTATGCTCCAGCGAGCAGGCCGTCCACTTCTTACCCTGTGGATTCTCGACCTCCAGCACCGAGCGGGCGGGTGTATGCCGCCCAGTTAGCAGATTCTTCAGCGGCAGACCAGGTGGTGGCAGGTATTACTCTACTCTTTGGTATTCGGGCTCGCTCTTTATTCGACACTGGAGCATCTCATTCTTTCATTAGTCGAGCATTTGCATCCCTGCATGGCTTAGAGATAGAGTCCTTGTCACATGCATTAGAGGTGCGGATTCCTGATCATATTTTGCATGTCGAGGAGCGTTGTGTGGCATGCCCGGTGCAGTTGGGGCCTTGGATTTTGCCTGCAGACTTGCTTGTCTTGCAGCAGCTCCAGGATTTTGATTGGTGCTAGGGATGGATTGGCTGTCACGGTATTCCGCCACTATCGACTGCAGAGAGAGGACGGTGACTCTTCGCGAGCCAGGACAGGAGGAGTTCATCTTCAGAGGCTGCCAGAGCACGCTGTTCGCAGCGACCATTTCCTCGGCCAGAGCTAGGAGGATGATGAGCAGAGGTTGCACTGCCTTTTTGGCCACTGTGGTGGAGGTGCCTACGGCGGCACTGGGACTCGAGGATATCCCTATTGTCCGAGAGTTCCCAGATGTGTTTCCCCCTGAGTTGACGACGATGCCGCCGGAGAGGGAGATTGAGTTTGTGATTGATGTAGTCCCTGGGACTGCACCAATCTCAAAGGCACCCTATAGGATGGCGCCAGCTGAGTTGAGGGAGTTGAAAGCCCAGCTTCAGGATCTTTTGGATAGGGGCTTCATCAGACCCAGTGTCTCTCCGTGGGGAGCGCCTGTGTTGTTTGTGAAGAAGAAGGATGGGTCACTGCGGTTGTATGTGGATTATAGGGAATTGAACAAAGTGACCATCCGGAACAAGTATCCCCTCCCCCGGATTGATGATTTGTTTGATCAGCTGCAGGGAGCGTCTGTGTTCTCGAAGATTGATTTGCAGTCCGGTTACCACCAGCTGAGGGTGAGGGCCGAGGACATCTCCAAAACGGCTTTCAGATCGCGGTACGGGCATTATGAGTTTACTGTGATGCCTTTCGGGTTGACAAATGCCCCTGCCGCATTCATGGACTTGATGAACAGGATATTTCAGCCGTTTTTGGACCGGTTTGTGGTGGTGTTCATAGATGATATTCTGATCTACTCCCGGAGTGATTTGGAGCACGAGGAGCACTTGAGGACTGTGCTACAGCTTCTGCGAGAGAAGAAGCTGTATGCTAAGTTCAAAAAGTGCGAGTTTTGGCTCCGGGAGGTCGCCTTTCTGGGTCATGTTGTTTCAGCTGCTGGAGTGGCGGTGGATCCGGCCAAGGTGGATGCTATTCGAGATTGGCCGAGGCCGACGACTATCACCGAGGTGCGGAGCTTTCTTGGTTTGGCGGGCTACTATCGGCGTTTTGTGGAAGGCTTTGCGAAGCTTTCCTCTCCCCTCACTCGTCTGACCAGGAAAGGAGTTAAGTTTGTTTGGAGCGAGACTTGCCAGAGCTGTTTTGAGGAGCTGAAGCAGAGATTGATGACCGCTCCAATCCTTGCCCTCCCAGTTATGGGGGAAGGATTTGTGATTTACAGTGATGCCTCACATAGTGGTTTGGGGTGTGTGTTGATGCAGCAGGGTAGGGTGATTGCCTATGCTTCGCGGCAATTAAAGGACTATGAGAAAAATTACCCTACTCATGATCTTGAGCTGGCAGCGGTGGTGTTTGCTCTGAAGCTGTGGCGGCATTATTTGTATGGTGAGCATTGCGAGATTTATACTGATCACAAAAGCTTGAAGTATCTGTTCACCCAAAAGGAGCTGAATTTGAGGCAACGCCGGTGGTTGGAGCTGCTAAAGGATTATGATCTGAGTATCCTTTATCACCCCGGCAAGGCCAATGTTGTGGCGGATGCTTTGAGCAGGAGGACGAGTCTGAGCTTATTGATCTCGCAGCAGGCGCCGTTGGTCGAGCAGATGAGGCGATTACAGCTGGAGGTAGTATCCCCTGGGGTCTCTGCTAGACTCATGTCTATGGTCTTGCAGCCCACTCTGTTGGAGAGGATCAGGGACACTCAGAGTGAGGACCCCCACTTGACGAGGATCAGGACGCAGCTTCAGGCGGATCAGACAGGGGATTTTTCTGTGGATAGCTCGGGAGTACTGCGGTACAGGGACCGAGTGTGTGTGCCTATGGATCAGGAGATTAGAGATCAGATTTTGAGGGAGGCCCATTATACACCTTATACCATCCACCCTGGAGGTACTAAGATGTATAAGGACCTCAAGGCACAGTTTTGGTGGCCCGGAATGAAGCGGGATATTGGGAGATTCGTAGCTCACTGTTTAACTTGCCAGCAAGTAAAGGCAGAGCATCGCGTTCCTGCTGGCAAGTTGCAGAGTCTTCCAATTCCCGAGTGGAAATGGGACCACGTCACTATGGATTTCGTCACTGGATTGCCGAGGGCGCAGAGCGGGGCAGATGCGATTTGGGTTATCGTGGATAGACTCACCAAGTCGGCACACTTTCTACCGGTTCAGATGACTTGGCCACTGGAGCGTCTAGCGCAGTTATATTTGGATGAGGTAGTGAGGCTTCACGGTGTGCCTGCTTCGATTGTTTCAGACAGGGACCCGAGATTTGTGTCGCGCTTTTGGGGGAGTTTACAGTCTGCATTGGGGACTCAGCTCAGGTTTAGCACCGCTTTCCACCCACAGACCGATGGACAGTCAGAGCGCACCATACAGACCCTTGAGGATATGTTTAGAGCGTGCGTTATGGATTTTGGAGGAGGGTGGTACCGACACTTATCTTTGGTTGAGTTCGCGTACAACAACAGCTATCAGGCGAGCATCCAGATGGCTCCGTTTGAGGCGTTGTATGGACGCAAGTGTCGGTCCCCCTTATACTGGAGTGACGTGGGTGAGAGGAGGACTTTGGGACCGGATTTGCTTTTGGAGGCAGAGGAAAAAGTCAGAGTTATTCGCCGACATCTTGAGACAGCCCAGAGTCGTCAGAAGAGCTATGCCGACACTCGACGGCGAGACCTAGAGTTTCAGGTTGGTGATCATGTCTTCTTGAAGGTCTCGCCCTCGAAAGGGGTCCGGAGATTTGGAGTGCGGGGGAAGCTCAGTCCCCGCTATATTGGACCCTTTGAGGTACTTGGCAGAGTTGGTCCTGTGGCTTACAGAGTTGCCTTACCCCCACGCCTGGCCGGAGTTCATGATGTCTTCCACGTCTCAGCTCTGAGGAGATATGTTTTTGACCCGTCGCACGTGATTGACTTCACTTCGTTGGAGATCGGCGAGGACTTGGTCTACGAGGAGCGCCCGTTGCGGATTCTTGCTCGTGAGGTGAGGGAATTGCGCAACCGGGCCATTCCATATGTGAAGATCCTGTGGAGCAATCATGAGGAGCGAGAGGCTACATGGGAGCTGGAGACAGAGATGAGAGATGCCTACCCCTTCTTATTCGAGACTTCTGTTTGAGGTACGTCTGTTTTGTTTTCCTTGTTTCGGGGACGAAACTTTTTTTAGTGGGGGAGGATGTAGGACCCCTGAACCCCATGCAGCTTTTTCCCATGAATCCACTGTGCAAACACCTGTTGATGGTGTATCTGGCCCATAGTGCATCAAAGGGATGCCACAGATGGACCCTGTGAGCTTTGGTTGGCTGTATTGGCCTTCGGCTGCTTTTGCCGAATTTTAGAAAAGGATTTGGCCAAACGGAGGGTGGATTTGGTTTCAGCGCGGAAAAACGCTTGAAAATGGCTTTTTGTTTGCTAAATTCTGAGTCCGGATGCCCAAAAACGGACTCCCGGAAAATTTTCTGGATTTCGGGTGCATGGGGGAGCCGTGGACCGGCGGGGGTGCCACGTGGCGCGACCTGATTGGTCGGCGCACGCGGCCGGGTCCACGGAATGCGGGGTAGTGGGCCGGGGTGCACCGCGGGGCGCGTGGACCGGGGGCGCGCCACGTGGCAGCGCCGGATTGGGCGGCTCAGGTGCGCTCGGTCTGCGGGAGCGCACGGGGAGGCGTGGACCGGGGGCGCGCCACGTGGCAGCGCCTGGTTGGCGGGCGCACAAGCGCGCGGTCCACGCAGCGCGCGGGGCAGTTGACGGGAGCAGGGCCGTACCGCGGGCAGGTGGCCGTACGCGGGGCAGGCGCGGGCGACGTGGGGTTGGCCACGTGGCGCCCGCTGATTCGCGGGCGCCAACCACCCCGTTGACGCGGGCAGGGACGCGTGGCGGGTGCTGGCAGGGCCTGCATGGCTGCCGCCTGTTCGGGGGACACGCGGCGGCCTTCGAGGTGGGTCGGACGGATCGTGGATCCCGTCCGACGGGGCTTTGCGGGCCGGGCCGCACTGTGCGCGCCCGAAAGTTCTGGGCCGGGCCGCACTGTGTGCGCCCGAAAACTTTCGGGCGCCCGAAAGTGAGGACACATTGGGAATTTTCCCAATTGTTCTCTTTAGCTCTATAAATAGCCAACCCGAGCCTCTTTCTTTGGCTTTTTTCTCCCAAACCGCACCTCCTCTGCCCGAGCTCCCTCTTGATGAAATTTTCCCCTCTTAATCCTTGATCCACCTGCAAAGTTTCAGGATTTTAGGAGGCTCGAATCCCGAGGTTCCCCATTTTACGGCGCGGCGCGACGTTGCATTCTTGTGTTCTTCTTCGGCGCAGCGACAGTGTTTTAACTCCCCTGGGCTACCCCGAGATCATATTGCTGTGATTCTTGCGCCGACAGACTCCTAAGAGGTAGGACTTCATCTTTCGTTTTGGTCGCGCTTTCCCGTTTCGAGGTTTTGGCACGGATCCCGAGGCAAACAGTGACCCCTTTTTCTGTGTGGATTTCCTTGACAGCCCTGTGGTATTTTGGCCATATCTTCGCACACGAGCGTCAGACGGGAACGAGCTTATACAACTTTTTCATCTACGGATCGCAAGGAACGCGCTCGTATTTTTCTTGGATTTTCCAGAGGATTATTTCGAGGTGAAAATCACTGTTTTCTCAGTGAACAGTGCACAGTCTTTAGCACAGATTTTTGTTTGTGGTACCCCTCTTCCCGAATTTATATCTTGACTTACCGAACTCAGATTTGGGCGTGCAAGGTACCGTTGCGAAGCTATCGACGCAAGGATCGCCGTGATATTTTTCTTGGAATTTCATGGGCACTTTCTGCAGGTGATAATTTAACAGTTTTGAATCCGATGTTGTATGTGATTATAAGAGCAATATTTGGGAGCCTAAGTGTATTTAGTGGACTTTGTATTGTATTAGGAGTATTACGGGTGTGCTGATTTTGTGGGAGCAAGGATTTGGAATTTTGGTATTTTCATCTGTACGGGTCCGGACAGTTCGCACTTCAGGTGGGTGGTTGTTGTACTCCTCTCCTTGGTGTGCCCACTAGGAATGTCAGAATTTCCCCTGATTTGATGATGTTAACTGTTATTGGTAGACTTGCATGCTCTAGGGAATTAATTAATTGTTATTTGATCCATGTGGAATTTGTGGTAGCATGATTACTTTAATTGATCGCTTAATTATTCTGGACTGCATGTTTAGGGGCAAAATAGAAACTGAGGACTATAAAAGTGATGATTGTTCATATGTGACTGTCACCTTAGCCTATATTCCCTAAACTGATTATTCTTGGAAAATGGACAAAATTATTGGAACAATGCATGATTAAACGGGTCACTTAATTATGTCATCTTTTACTGCTATACTATCTTTTGGGACTTGACTTAGGAGAAACCATGCATTTATTCTTCTCCTATTATTGATAGACTTGAGGTATAGTTGCTCGGGTTCGAGCGGGTGTTGGACAGTGTAGTCAGGTATTGGGGATTTGGGACAGGTTGGGTTTTTGACAGGGTGTTGCGGCGACCACGGATCTTGGGTGGTTGACCGGGTTGTTACTATTGCATCAGATTGGGTGTTTTGGGGATCGGGCTTTCTTTAGTGGACGGAGTTTCCCACTTTGATCATAGTCATGATCCAGTCCTGCTATTATGAGACAGTGGTTACAGAGATGCTTGTTACAGTGATACTTTACTCGTGTGGGTCGCTCCCCTCGAGTGCCACTCCGGAGTAGGCTTTCCACGGTGCAGAGCGCCGGGCACCATGCTGGTTTCTTGAGTTCGACAGCAGAGCAGGCAGTGCCAGTGTTCACTGGCGGTCAGATTGGGTCATTTTGACAGGCTTCTTGATTCTGATGCATCACTTTCTCCATCCTTATTGGTTGGTCATGTAGAGGCATATTAGGGGTAGCACTTCATCAGTTGTCATTCATAGCTTCACCCCCTTTCTCTTCTTCCCCTTTTGCCTCTGATTACCTGGTGGGCATATCTGAGCTGAGGCTTTACCCACTAGGGGAGGCTACTATTTATAGTAGTACTTACCCCCATTGTCTTTTCTTGTCTCTTTTTTCCCTGTTTTGCAGAGTCCTCTGTGGGAGTTGCTGGGCCGTCAGCAGCTGAGCGAGGTAAGAGGATTGCGGACTAGATAGAGAGCCACCCGAGGGTTGTAGCTGGAGATTTTGGGTACCTGGTCTTCTCAGACAGCTTTTGTTTATTTTCTTTTGGGGTCTGGCTTCTGCCAGCAGTTTGTATTTTAGTGGTGAGCTGGGAGAGACATCTGTATTTTCTTTTACTGTTGTACTTTTTACTTCCAGCTTCTGTCTGAGATATAGTAGTTTTAGTTTAGCTCTGATTATTATGCTCTTTTATTATTATTTCTTATATCTGAGCAGGTTACCGACGCTTCGTGTATGTGGGAAATACCGCATGCACGGCGGATCTGTAGACGGGCCCGGGTTCTGGTTTACACCCGGGGCGTGACAGATTAAGTTGGTATCAGAGCTTAGGGATAGGTCAGTTGGGACTTAGGAAACCCTAGGCTTTTGGACAGACCCTAGGATAATAGGGCGTGAGTGGCGTGACTTGCTGCGGAAGTCGGTGATTCTTATAGTTAACTCTTCTAGTAAGTGAAGAGGGATCGACATAGTCTATTTCTGTTGAACCATTATGTTGGCTGCAGACAACATAAGGTTACAGAAATAGGGGGATGTCTTTTGACTTTCACCAGATTGGGTCGTGTGGGGTTTTGTTGCTGATGTTTGGTTTCTTGTGGCAGGATGCCTCCTCGACGTCGGATTCCCACTCGGGGTGTCCCTTCACCCCCTGTTGAGCCAGAGCAGCCTACACCCCCCGAGCTTACTGAGTTGAGGGCCTTGGTGGCCCAGTTGGCGGAGGGTCAGCACCGCCAGGAGCAGAGGATCGATCAGCTGCTTGCTCAGAGGGAGGCACCACCCCCAGCTGTTCCTGAGGCCCTTGTCCCTCATGTTGCACCTTTTGTGCCGTCAGCGCCATCTTCGAGTAGCGGGGCTCCTGGAGCTATTCAGCCTTTGACTGCGGAGGAGGAGCGGCCTAGAATGCCCTAGCCGCCGCCGCCGCCGCCGCACCGCTTGCGCGCTCGCGCGGGATTGTGCCCGCGCAGGGCAGCCGCCGCTGCCGCGCCCCTTGCGCGCGCAGCGCGGGGCTGGGGCCTGCACGGGGAGGCGCCGCCGCATGCCGCGCGCCCGCGCAGGGCCGCACCGCCGCAGCGCATGCCCGCGCGGGGCTGGTGCCCGCGCGGGGCCGCACCGCCGCAGCGCACGCCCGCGCGGGGCTGGTGCCCGCGCGGGGCCGCACCGCCGCAGCGCACGCCCACGCGGGGCTGTGCCGCATGCCACGCGCCCGCGCGGGGCTGGTGTCCGCGCAGGGCCGCACCGTTGCAACACATGCCCGCGCGGGGCTGGAGCCCGCGCGGGGCTGCGCCGCATGCCGCGCGCCCGCCCGGGGCTGGAGCCCGCGCGGGGCTGCGCCGCATGCCGCGCGCCCGCACGGGGCTGTTCCGCTTACACCTCGCCGCCGCGCCGCGTTGTCCTTGCCCTGCGCCGTTCTTGCGCCGCGCCGTTCTTACGCCGCGTCTGGGTGGGTCTTGGCGTTCTCTGTCTTGTTTTGAACAGAGTTTGAGGCTACGGTTTTCGCAGGTCTCGGGTTAGCTTATCGATGTTATGTTTTGTTGGGGTTTTCCCTTTCTAGGTCTGGGAATCGTGCAAGGGCGCAGGACGGTCTCAGGTGTTCCGTTCGACGCGATCCAAGGTGGGTACCCTTATCGTGCATCCTTTTTAAAGTGAGGTCTCAATTTGTGTTATGTAAGAGTAAACTAGAGGTGCTAATGGTTTACAACTAACCCCTGTTTCGCAAGAGTATCCCTTTATGACTATCTATTACGACGGGTGTCGCAGTGCTCTATATCGCACACCGTCTTCTGTTTTTATGCTCATGGCTGCTCACACGCACACCAGCGGTTTGGCCACCGCATCGGTGTACTTTTTCGGAGAGGTGGTACATTGACCCGTGTACTCCACAAGGTGACGTGGTGGGGGTCCCTTACGGTTACTTAAGGTGTCGTGGAAGTACCGTAGAGGGGTTAAAAGCTCCAAGGTGAGAGCAAGGTGAATCTGTTCGCTGGAGGTCTTCGGACCTTCTGGCAGGTGTTCCGTTTTGACTTACAGGGGTATCGTGGATTCATGAGGGGGAGTTTTGGATGCTCTGGTTATCGGTTTGCTTTCCTTTCAGTTCTTTAGCATCGGTTATGTTTATATCTACCTCTTACTCTTCGGTCACTGACTTCCCACACTGTGACATGTTCGGTCAAGGGTAGGGTCCGGGACGACAGTGAGGTCGCGACTCGAGGATCTTAGCCCGATTAGGGGCTGGTGACTTTCCTTTACTTATGCTTCGTTTACTTTTGGTTAGTTAGCTTTTGTGCGTGTGATACTTGTTGTGTGGATGTTGGATTCGAACTGTGTTTTTCTGTGGATGAATGTTTTTCCTTACTAGTTGTTATTTCGGCCACTCTTTCAAAATCAAGTAAAAAGATTGCGAAATTATTTAATAAAAATAGGGTGTCGTGTGGGCACCGTTTTACAACCCGTGGATTTATCCTTTTAAAATATGGGTGGCTGGCTTGATTATGGCGATTGATGATATCTTTTCCCTCAACGTAACGACTTGGCTAATGTGGTTAAAGTACGTTTTATGCTTGCGACGCCGTGCATATACAAAGGAGACTCCGTCCGTTTGCGGGGTGAATTTGTATATGTGGTGGATCTGCGCACGTGCCCGGCGGGGGTACTTATATATACAAAAAAAATATATATATACACGTTTTTTCGCTTATTTTAAACCCCGGGGCGTGACACATCTGCAATATGTAATCTACATATTAGTAACATAATATCTAAAAAAAGGTAAATATTAAGACAAGATAAATAAAATTGTGGAAGTCATACGCCGACGTCCTTGTTGCACTCTTTCTATATTTTATGGACAAGTGCTCCTATAATGGCCTGCTTGTTTACAAATGAAGCATTTTCCTCGTCGGCCACCCCCCTCGTCCATTATATTACGAATACGTGTAGATCATGGACGACCTTTCTTCATTCGTATAGGAGGCGGTACAATCGGGGGAACTTGGGGTCGTGGCCAGTGCCGTCTATCAGGAACATGATGAAAATATGGTGCGTACGTCGCACGATAGCAGTCCGTACTATATCAGGCTGAACAAAAAATATGATAGTCTAATCTTATTTGTGATTTACTACAAACTGCTAAGATATGCGAGTAAGATATTCTTGTTAGATGAAATTCACCACATGAACATTCTGCATTTGTTCCATTCAAGATCACTTTGAAGACGAAATCTCCAGTATTGACTTCAAATTTCGTTAGTCCAAATCGTTCGACAAAATGTCCCCGCGCCGTATCCATACTTTCGGTAATTATTCTTTTTATTTTAGGGGTTAGCGCACCCGTCATACTTTCACTGTCATCACGGCGCTGTAAAAAATACGTATTAAGTTTATAAAAAATAGCCGCAACAAAAGCCGTGATAGGCAAATCGTGACTGCCTTTAAGTACCCCATTTTACGATTCAGAAAGATTCGTAGTCATCAATCCAAACCGGCGGCCTCCATCAAATGCCTTTGCCCAATACTCATTATATCTCTCAAGATCATGGACCCACTGCCAAGCATCGTGATCCAACACATCTAATTCTTCCTTCAGCTGATAATATTTCGTCGGTGTTGAAGCACTTCCGATCTTCCAGAATTTATCTAACAAAGTATCGTTTTTGAAGCGCTTATTCATATTTGCTTTCATGTGTCGAAGACACCAACGATGTGAGTGACCATGTCTTGGAGGATAGATAGTAGCCACTATTTCCCTCAATCCAGGAAATCGATCAGATATAAAATAAATGGCTCTGTCGCGGGTAACATAATGACGCATGTTTTGCACAAACCATCGCCAACTCCTGCTATTCTCCCCCTCACAAATTGCAAATGCCAAAGGATATAGTCCATTATTTGCATCTGCAGCCGTCGCTATCAAAGCATGACATTCGTATTTGCCGTATATATGTGTGGCATCAATACTCACTACCGGCGGACAATGTGCGAATTACGTAGCGCACATTGTTGTTTTCTGTGCATTTGTTTTTTTCTCTCTCTCCTCTCTCTCTCTTTCTCTCCCCCTTTCCCGAAACCCCCCTCTCTCTCTACTACATGCTCCCCTGGCTCTCTCACTCTCTCTCGATATCTCTCTCTCTCTCCTCTCACATGCCTCCCTCTTTTCCCCCGAGCTTATTGTTACGGAATTTGAGTTGGCGTATTTCGTGAATGTGTTAAGTCTTGAAGATTGAAGATGAAGAAATTTTGGATCGTCTACCTCAATCTCAAGAAAGAAGAATTCAAAAGGATCAGGTACGTTTAACTAAAGAATTTTGATGATCCGAATACTTCTTATAGTGTAGAAACACCTGGAAGAGGTTTTAATTGCTTATTCATCAAAAACTGGACATGGGACATGTTCAGGATCCGGATCGTGGCTTTCAATCCGGATCCCGAAAGGTGTTTGTTCATACACTGGTTCAATCCGGATCGCAGCACTCTCTGATCCGGATCCCGAACACTAGTTTTACCTGTGTGCTTCTTCGATCCGGATCAGGAATTGCAATCCGGATCCCGAACATGATATTCTGGTAAAACTGTATGAACGATCCGGATCGGTGACTACGATCCGGATCCCGAACAGGCAATTTTCTGGAAATCGTGGTTTGTGCTTCTGCAATCCGGATCGCCAAATCCAATCCGGATCGCCGTCGGTAAAACTTTCCAGAAAAGGCTGTTTTTGATCCGAATATTCTTCCTAGGGTTTCTAACCTATAAATAGCCCTTCCATTTCATTTCTAGGGCATCCGCAATAGATCGGCTGGTTAAGAAAAGATAGCCGAAAAGAAAAATCCACATATATAGAGAAGAACGGAAATCATTAGATCTATTCTATGGTTCTTCATCTATATTGATTGATTTGATTCTAGGTTTTCCATACTCACATTTTGAGTAGAATCAAATCAATGAATACTTAGATGGTATTTCCGATCTATCTTTAATCTAAGTATTCGGCGGATCATCACCACCCAAACAAACAACGATTTACCCAAAATCGGCGCGTGGACTCGCGTGGCCTTGTGGATTCAAGGTGCAACCGCTCTCGTGGATTCGGAGCGAGGTGCGTTCGTGGATTCGAAGCGTGCCATTGGGTGAAGACCGTGGATTCGGTTGGACGTCGTGGACTCGACGTTGGACGCTGTGGATTCAGCGTTGGGCGCGGATCGTGGATTCGAGAAGCGTCGTGGAGCGAGCGGAGAAGATCTACTAGGAGCGTATGGTAAAAGGTTGAGTCGTCTGTGAGTACGTTATATCACCTTGTACGTGTGTTAATTCTAGTGGATTTCGCCGTGTTATCGGTCCCGTGGTTTTTTACTCCGGTTTGGAGTTTTTCCACGTAAAAATCTTGCGTGTTCTTTTATTTTTCCGCATTGGGTTTTATCGCACAATGATTTTTTGAGTGTTTATTGTTTACACCTATTCACCCCCCTCTAGGTGTTTTTTCCCCTATTTAGATCCTTATTAACCTAAACCCAACAAGTGGTATCAGAGCGGGAATAGGGTTGTAAACAATGGTTGAAGGTGGAAACATCAATCGACCCCCTTTCTTTGATGGAACAAATTATGCGTACTGGAAAGTACGGATGAAAGCTTTTTAATTTCCATCGACGAAAGGGTGTGGCAATCAATTGAATTAGGATGGTCTAATCCAACTGAAATTTTAGATGATGTTCGCACCTTAAAACCTAGGTCGAAATGGACCAAGGAAGAGATAGACTTATCTTCTTACAATGGCAAAGGGATTAATGCTCTATTTAATGCTTTGTCACAAACTGAGTTCTCTCGCGTCTCGGCATGTGAGACTGCGAAAGAAATCTGGGATGTTCTTCAAGTTACGCATGAGGGAACTAACTTAGTGAAGATTCAGAAACTGCAAATGCTCACGAGCAAGTTTGACTCTATCTCTATGGCAGAGAATGAATCCTTCACTGACTATTACACACGATTGCAAGACATCGTGAACTCATGTGCTAACTTGGGAGAGAAGATTCCAGAATTTAAAGTTGTAAGAAAAATTCTAAGAACTCTTCCTGAACGATTTCGCCCGAAGGTCGCAGCCATTGAAACAATTAAACACCCGGACGAAATGCGTGTAGAAGAATTAGTAGGTGCTTTACAAACTTATGAAATGACTTTTCCTACTAACTATTCTTCTGGAAAGGCATCCTCTTCTAAGTCTTCAGGTTACGCATTGAAATCAACTAAAGAAGAAGACGCGGATTCATCCTCCTCGGACGACGACGAGAACATTTCTATGGAGGACTTTGAGAAGCAGCTCGCTCTCTTGACAAGGAAGTTTCGCCGCAACTTTCGAAGGGGAAATTCAAGCAAAACTCAATCCTTCGGAAAGTCGAAGAAAGGCAAGGGTCCTTCAATCACAAGTCAAGAAAGCAAGAGAACTTCTCAAAGGATAAGAAAAGTTCTGAGGGACAAGTTCAGTGTTTCAAATGTCGAGGCTACGGCCACATTGCAACGGAATGTCCCAACAAGAATCCGGCTAAGAAGAAAGCGATGCAAGTCGTTACTTGGGATGACAACTCCACGTCAAATGAGTCATCGTCAAGTGATGAAGAAGACAACGCGACAGCTTTCCACGCGTCCACTACATCTTCACCCTTCATGTGCTTAATGGCAAGTACATCCGACTCACTGTCCAACTCCACTGTTGAAAAGATTGCAACGGACGATGAATCAGATGATTCGGAAGGTGAAGATTTTGTTTTAGCCTACCATAAGCTTTTGAGGGATTCAAAGAAACTGGCTAAGCAAAACAAGGGGTTGAAAGAGAGATTACAGGATCTTGAAGATGAAGTAAAAAGGGTAACCTCTATCTCAACCGATCTTGAAGTGGAAAGGGACAATCTGATTAAGACAAATGTTTCCCTTCAAGAGTCCAATGAGCAACTCGAGAAGAATTATATGGATATGGTGAACAAAGCGAATTACTTCTTGAAGCTCAACGGCGAGGCTCGACAGGAAAAATTGGAAATGACGGAGACCATACGCCAACTAAAGGATGACTTAAAGAGATTTTCTTCTGGAAGGAGTAAGTTGGACAGACTTCTTGGTCTCGGTCAAAGAAATAAGTTCGGCCTCGGATACACTCAAACTGGAGACATTCCAAGTTCGAGTGGTACAGTATTTGTGCCTCAGTCGGTATCTCCTCCTCCGACACCGGTGTTCACGACAAGCAACGACAACGAACCTACTACATCTTCCTCGGAATCGACAAGAACCAAGGTATGTTTTCGTTGTGGCATTTCAGGGCACATAAGAAGAAATTGCAAGACGGAAGCCAAACGCACACCTCAAGCACATCTTGCAATGACTACCAAAAGGGCTATTCCTCGGAAAACAACTGCAATTCATTCAAAGGAAAAGAGCCTTGGTAGTACACCGCTCAAGACGACATCATCAAGGAGCAGCAATTCTTCAAGCAAGACGCTCTCACCTAGGAAATCAACTTCACGACCATTACCGACGCACTTCAAAAAGGTTTGGGTGCGCAAAGGTGAAATCTTTCCCTGTCTTGCTACCAATGTTTCTTTGCATGCATATGATAGTTCGTCTTGGTACCTGGATAGCGGGTGTTCCCGTCATATGACCGGCGATAAAAACTGTTTTCAAACATTTGAGAAAAACTCCGGAGGACTTGTTGTTTTCGGAGATGGTCGGTCTTCCAAAATTGTTGGAAAGGGAACGGTAGCTATTCCAGATGGCCCGGTTCTAGATAATGTATTATTTGTTCATGGCCTTAAGACTAACCTCATAAGCATAAGTCAACTGTGTGATAGTGGTTATTCAGTTAATTTTTCATCTGATAAATGCACTGTAACTGACATGAACCATGCTTTCTTTTTAAAGGGGGTTAGATCAGAAAACAACTGTTATGTAGTTCCTTCTAAGATTTCTGAAAAATGTAACCTAGCATCTTTGAAAAATGAAACACTTTGGCATGAAAGGCTAGGTCACATAAACTTTAAGGAACTTGCTAGAATTTCAAATAAAGATGTGGTCAAGGGGGTTCCAAAACTTTCTTTTGAACAAAACCTTGTGTGTGGCGGTTGCCAAAAGGGAAAACAGTCTAGGACTGCACACAAGAATTTGAACCACATAGGTACAAAACGGCCTTTGGAACTTTTGCATATGGACTTAATGGGGCCAACTCGTCAACCATCTCTGGGAGGTAAATGGTATATTTTCTTGTTGGTTGATGACTTTTCTAGATATACTTGGGTAGCCTTCTTAAAAGAAAAAGCTGATACCTTTGATTCTTTTCTCGAAATCTGCAATCGTATTATGATAGAAAAGAATGATAGGATTACTCGAGTTAGGAGTGATAGAGGTGGTGAATTCATAAATTCCAAATTCATTGATTTTTGCATTTCTAATGGCATTAAACATGAATTCTCCGCACCTTACACACCTCAACAAAATGGTGTAGTCGAGCGCAAAAACAGGGTCGTACAGGAAATGGCACGTGTTATGCTTCACAGCCGGAACTTACCTTTTTATTTTTGGGCTGAAGCGGTGAACACTGCTGTTTATGTTATCAATCGCGTGTATTTGCGCCCGGGGACCTTGAATACACCATATGAACTTTGGTTTTGTAGAAAACCTAACATCAAATATTTTCGCATCTTTGGGAGTCGGTGTTTTATTTTACGTGATCGTGAGAATCTTGGAAAATTTGACTCTCGAAGTGACGAAGGGATTTTCTTAGGTTATTCTACAAACAGCAGAGCATATCGAGTTTTTAACTTAGAATCTAAGACGATCGTAGAATCGATAAATGTTAAGGTAGATGAAGCTTTTCATTTTGAATCTGAAAAATCTACCCTCGATATCTCTCTTGATGATGATACACCTGCTAATGCATCTTCTTCTAACAATTCTTTCGATAATAATGTTGATGCATCTAACGGTTCTTCAAGCTTATCTGATGTGCAGGAATCATCTCGTGTACCTCCGCCTACTCCTCTACCTCAAACGTTACGCATCTCCAAGGATCACCCTGAATCGAACATAATTGGAGATCCACAAGAAGGAGTTAGAACACGGAGACAATTGGTTTGCGGATTTGCATGCTATGTATCTCAAATCGAACCAAAGAATGTTGATGAAGCTCTCCAAGATGATTATTGGATTAAAGCAATGCAGGAAGAGCTCCATCAATTCGAGCGAAACAAAGTCTGGGAACTGACGAAGCCTCCGAAGCAACACAATGTGATAGGTACCAAATGGATCTTCAAGAACAAGAAAAACGAAGAAGGTACTATCATCAGGAACAAAGCAAGGTTAGTTGCTCAAGGCTATTCTCAAGTAGAAGGTATAGACTTTGATGAAACTTTCGCCCCTGTAGCTAGACTCGAGTCCATTCGTATATTGTTTGCGATCGCTTGTCATTTTAAAATCAGATTATTTCAAATGGACGTTAAGAGCGCCTTTTTAAATGGATTTTTAAATGAGGAAGTTTATGTAGCTCAACCGAAAGGTTTTGTGGATCATAAACTACCTAACCATGTTTTTCGACTGAAAAAGGCTCTTTACGGTCTGAAACAAGCACCGCGAGCATGGTACGAAAGGTTGACAAAGCACCTTTTGGAAAAGGGCTACACTCGAGGGGGAGCTGACAGGACTCTCTTTGTGAAGCATTATCAAAACAATTTCATAGTTGCTCAAATCTATGTCGATGACATTGTTTTTGGAGCAACAAGAGATAATGATGCTTCTAAATTCGCGGAGACCATGGAAAGCGAATTTGAGATGTCCATGATGGGCGAATTGAATTATTTTCTTGGATTACAAGTTAAACAAAACGATGAAGGAATTCACTTGTGTCAATCCAAGTATGCACTGGAGTTGGTCAAAAAGTTTGATCTTGAAAATTCTAAAGATTTTCCGACTCCAATGGGAACTAGCCATAAGGGACTTGGAAGTGAATCACAAAGTGAGAATGTAGACGAGAAACTGTACCGCAGTATGATTGGAAGTCTACTATATCTCACGGCTAGTCGCCCGGATATATCCTTCAGTGTTGGGATTTGTGCGAGATATCAATCAGCACCGAAGGAGGTTCACCTGAAAGCGGTGAAACGGATCATCCGGTATATCAAAGGTACAATCAATTTCGGAATTTGGTATCCTATGGGAACGACTTTGGATATTGTTGGATACTCAGATGCCGATTGGGCTGGATCGGTGGATGACCGGAAAAGCACGAGTGGTGCATGCTTCTATCTTGGCCACTGCCTTGTTGCATGGCACAGTAAAAAGCAGAACTGCATAGCACTCTCGACTGCCGAAGCGGAGTACATTTCTGCAGGAAGTTGTTCAACCCAATTGATTTGGATGAAGAGCGTGTTGAGCGATTTCCGAATTTCAACATCTTCGGTAACCATTTTATGTGACAACACTAGTGCTATTAACATTTCTAAAAACCCTGTGTTGCACTCTAGAACAAAACATATTGAACTTAGATATCATTTTCTTAGAGAGCTAGTTGAATCAAACATTCTTCAACTGTCATATATTTCAACTGAGGATCAATTAGCCGACATCTTAACAAAACCTTTGGATCAAAAACGTTTTATTCACTTGCGTAAAGCAATTGGCATGCTTTCCTTGAAATAAACTCTTTTGAAACCTTTGCTTAGATTAGGTTTTGTTTTTGTTCTTTTTTTGTTTTGTTCTTTATCTATGTTCTGTACATAGCACACTAATTGAGCATAAATCATAATTGACTTTAATTGCATCCTTTTATGCATTTAGAAATTTATTATGTTTTTGATGTCATAATATTTCAATGTTGCAATGATCATTTACGTTAATTAAACCATCTTTTAAGTGATCAAAGTCAATTTCTCTCTCAATGATCTCTTGGTATAGTCATTATCATATTTGATTGCTTAGTCGAGTATGAATTCGAGATCAATGGTTTGGTTGAATACCTTATATATTAAATAATTGATAGCCAATTGAGGGGGAGTCAATGAAATGTGAAATGCTCAAAAGATGTGGAAAGAGTTACATCCCAATGAGGAGTGTGAAAACTACCACCACATGGAGAAAATGAAAGAAAAAGATACTCCATGAATGAAAAGCAAATTTTTGTTTGAAAAATTGTTGATGAAATTCATATTGAAATACTTGACTCAGTCGTATTTCATGGTTGGTATAAGGTGGGATTTTTTTAAAAGATGCTCAAAGAGCCACTCCTTCAACAGATTGTCTAGATATATTATCTAACTTATCTGGGATTTCAAACATCTATTGATCTTGGTATTTCATTTTCTTTACCAAAATTGATGATTTGATAAAGGCATTACACATAAGATCAGGATAGATGTAATTGAAGTTGTTCAACTTTAAGTGTTTTAACTTTCGTAAATTTTCGTTTCATTTTTGGATATTTTTGATAGATTTTGCATAATCTATTTCTTGTTGTATGAAACGATGCCATTTGTTTAAAGTTGACATGGTAAAGTGCTTACATACTTTTTCTGGATTTTATTGTTTTTCTAAATTTTTCTGAAGAAAAAGGTGTAGCCGATCCGGATCGGGGCAAGTGATCCGGATCCCGAACGCAGGATTTTTCCTGCGGGTAGCCGATCCGGATCACATTCTCGGCCGATCCGGATCACGGCTAGGGTTTTATATAGAAACATACAGATTCTTGATTTCTTTACCCTAATCTCTGGTTTTCAAGCCTCTAGAGTTTCTCTCTCTAGATTTCTTGCTTCTTGGTGCTTCAAAACTCAAAGTTCTTCGGATTCAAGTAAGTTTTCATGATCAAAACTCGGTTTTTCTCAGTTTTTATGGTTTTTCATCAAACGTGAGTTGAAAAATTGGAACTTTTTCGTTTGTGAATGGTTTTTGATCAAATTTCTTTTGAAATAAGAACTCTGGGTCAATTAGTTTTGCTTTTATGCTGGGATTTTACTTGATTAACGAGTTTTTAGGCTTCGATTTCTAAAAATTCGGTTTTAGGGCATAAAAGAGGAATTTTTGTAAATCATGGAATTGATCTATTTTTAAAATTCTTTTTGGAAAACTAATTTGATTCTTGGCTTCTCTACATGATTATGATTGTCTAGGTACAATGTTTTCAAATTTTTCAAAATTGACAATTTTTCATATGTTCTTGAGTTGGTCTTCACAGGACACTTTTCGAAACTCAAAGCACTGTAAGCAATGGTGATCACCTGGATCATCTTCCTACTTGCTGCCATGGTCCACGTAAAGGACACTGCCAAGCCAAAGAGGACCAAAAGGACGAAACGAGCTAAAGCTGACTCCGATACTGAATCGGAAACAGAGTCAATTGATTGGGACAACATCGAAATTGAAGCACCTGTCCCAACTGTCGCAAAAGGAAAGGCTCCTGCTGAAGCCCCCAAAACTAAGCCTCCTCCTACAGCAGCTGAGAAAGGGAAAGCACCGATGGAACCCACACAAACTGGAAAAAGGATGAAAACTAGTGCGAGGAAAAGAGGTAGTGCTCAGGGCATTTCAATCAACGAACCTATAGCCACCCAGCCACCACCTCAGGGATTCATCAGCTCCACAAGAATCAAAGATTTTGAAAAGAGGGAATGCATAGGTGAAAGACATGTTAATGTACAACAGATGAGGAATCGATCTGCAGAGTTTGGAGCTCTGTTTGACCAAGTTGGTCTCGCTCCAATTTGCAACTTTCCTGAAAAAACTGGGTATTGCCCACACTCAGTTCGGATTTTCTATCAGAATGCTGGAAGTCTTATTGATGATGTTGACGGACGCCGGGAATTCCATACCTTTGTAAAAGGTATCAAAATCAAGGTCACTCCCCAACTGATTGGAGAGGTGCTTGGCATGACAGCCATCTCAGATGGACTTCATTATTTGAAGACTCAAGTCTTCACGGAAAACTCTTGGAGAATTGTAGTCAATGGAATTTGCCTTCCGGATACTCAGTCTACCGGAAACTCCGTATTTTCTAGAGAGCTTCGGAAAGAATATAAGTATATCAACTTCATTGTCTGCTACAACATTCTTCCAAATATGAATACAAAAGTGCTTCGATGGGATAGGATGTTATTTCTTTATCTTCTTGGGAACCCAACAGCTGCAATGGGAGCAAACTTGAACATCCCTTATCTCATTTGGAATAGGATGACGCGGTATGTCGATCACTCTCACCCAACAGAGCGACTACCATATCCAATGATTATCATGCGCATCCTTAGGAGATTTAAAGTGGATACAAGCGCGAGCTCTTATATGTATAGTTTGGGGACAATCAATGAGACAACCATCGTCAAGTCTCTACCAACAAAGCAGGATGATCCCCCCTCTCCTCCGATTGGACAACGAGCTCGACCACATGCAACTTCTTCCACAGCCCCAGTTCCTCCGCAACAGAAGGCACCTCCATCTCCCTCTGACGATGATGCCTCTGTCACCTCCATCTTTAAAGAACAACAGCGGCTTTCGAATGAACAGGAACGTATGTCCGCTGAATTCACTGAAATGAAAGGCGATCTTCACGTCATGAAAAATGAGATGGAAATTATCACAGCTTCTCAGGTTACTTTGACTAAGTCAGTCTCATCCGTGAAGAAACTTGTGAAGAAGCTGTTCGCGAAAATGGGGTGCACGACATCTGATGACTCCGACTCTCAGGAGTAGTTCTTTGCTTTAACTTCTGTTTGTTCTAACTTTGCAGGTTTTTCAATTTGATCCTTCGTTTGTTTTGCAGGTTTATAATTTCTGTTAACTCTCCTTGTTTTGTAATTATTTGGCTTTGTTTTGTGACAAAAAGGGGGAGAGAGTGAGAGAGTTAGAAAGAACTCTGAACAATGAATGATGAACAATGATTGTGAATATCGATGATATCAAGGTAAGTACAATGATTGTGAATATCGATGATATCAAGGTAAGTATGAACCTCAACTCAACTTTGGTTTTTCTTTTGTGATTTGTGACATGCTTCTATACTAACTATTCGACTAACTATTTGGGCATGTAATATGACTAACAAGTTGATGTTGGACTAACATACTTTGACATTTGGTTTTCAACTGCTTAGAAGATATGTTGGTTTTTAACTATGCTTCTTTCACATATCTGATTTTTTCAAATGTCATGATGAGACTAAACTCTATCTCTGTATTTGGTTTTGTATGTTCCAATTCTTGAGGTATCTAACGAATTTGTTTGTCAAGAATGTTTTCTGTGTGCAGAGATTACAGATGTCTAAGTCTAGAGTCTGTTCTAGGAGTTTATCTCATGTTTTTAATTTCTGGAACTCTTTTGTAAATTTTTGTTGTATGGTGATAGCAACAAAAATATCTTTTTGAATTTTCTTTGTGGATTTGTGTTTTGTCACGAAACCGCCAAAGGGGGAGATTGTTACGGAATTTGAGTTGGCGTATTTCGTGAATGTATTAAGTCTTGAAGATTGAAGATGAAGAAACTTTGGATCGTATACCTCAATCTCAAGAAAGAAGAATTCAAAAGGATCAGGTACGTTTAACTAAAGAATTTTGATGATCCGAATACTTCTTATAGTGTAGAAACACCTGGAAGAGGTTTTAATTGCTTATTCATCAAAAACTGGACATGGGACATGTTCAGGATCCGGATCGTGGCTTTCAATCCGGATCCCGAAAGGTGTTTGTTCATACACTGGTTCAATCCGGATCGCAGCACTCTCTGATCCGGATCCCGAACACTAGTTTTACCTGTGTGCTTCTTCGATCCGGATCAGGAATTGCAATCCGGATCCCGAACATGATGTTCTGGTAAAACTGTATGAACGATCCGGATCGGTGACTACGATCCGGATCCCGAACAGGCAATTTTCTGGAAATCGTGGTTTGTGCTTCTGCAATCCGGATCGCCAGATCTGATCCGGATCGCCGTCGGTAAAACTTTCCAGAAAAGGCTGTTTTTGATCCGAATATTCTTCCTAGGGTTTCTAACCTATAAATAGCCCTTCCATTTCATTTCTAGGGCATCCGCAATAGATCGGCTGGTTAAGAAAAGATAGCCGAAAAGAAAAATCCACATATATAGAGAAGAACGGAAATCATTAGATCTATTCTATGGTTCTTCATCTATATTGATTGATTTGATTCTAGGTTTTCCATACTCACATTTTGAGTAGAATCAAATCAATGAATACTTAGATGGTATTTCCGATCTATCTTTAATCTAAGTATTCGGCGGATCATCACCACCCAAACAAACAACGATTTATCCCAAAATCGGCGCGTGGACTCACGTGGCCTTGTGGATTCAAGGTGTTATGGATTCGAAGCGAGGTGCGTTCGTGGATTCGAAGCGTGCCATTGGGTGAAGACCGTGGATTCGGTTGGACGTCGTGGACTCGACGTTGGACGCTGTGGATTCAGCGTTGGGCGCGGATCGTGGATTCGAGAAGCGTCGTGGAGCGAGCGGAGAAGATCTACTAGGAGCGTATGGTAAAAGGTTGAGTCGTCTGTGAGTACGTTATATCACCTTGTACGTGTGTTAATTCTAGTGGATTTCGCCGTGTTATCGGTCCCGTGGTTTTTTACTCCGGTTTGGAGTTTTTCCACGTAAAAATCTTGTGTGTTCTTTTATTTTTCCGCATTGGGTTTTATCGCACAATAATTTTTTGAGTGTTTATTGTTTACACCTATTCACCCCCCTCTAGGTGTTTTTTCCCCTATTAGATCCTTATTAACCTAAACCCAACACTTATCCTTCTCATCCTTTTCCTCCTCTCTCTCTCTCTCTCTCTCTCTCTCTCTCTCTCTCTCTCTCTCTCTCTTCTTATGCAGTCTCTCATTCTTCCTCCCGCTGTTCACTCATATCTTTCTGTCACGCCCCGGAGGTTTTAAAAAGAGCGGAAAAACGTGTATATTTTTTTCTTAAAATTAACCTCGTCTCCGGTGCGCGCCAGACCCACCACATATGCAAATTCACTCTACAAACGGACGGAGTCTCTTTTGTATATGTACGGCGTTTCGAACACGACTTGTACTTTAACCATGCAATCACTGAGCAATCAAAAGGAAAGATCACACTTAACCATAAATAATAATCACCACATCACAAATGAAAGGATAAATCCATAGGTTTGAAAGACAGTGTCCATACGACACCTGATTTTACAAAACGTTTTCGCAATCTCTTTTAAGCGGCAACATTGCTTGAAAGGATAAATCCACGGATTTGGAAATCAGCGCCCACACGACACTTGGTTTGAAAACATTTTCAAAATCATTTTGATATTTGAAAACAAGCCGCATATATAAGTCTCAGAAAGCACAGGTATAAGATGTCATTCCTAAGCTAAGATCTCAACTCCACATCCACATTAATCCACATTAATCCACTAACAAGCAATCACGAGCTTACTAACCAAAAATAATAAAAGATAACCGCAAGTAACTAAAATGTTCATTAGCCTCAACGGCTAAGGTCCTCTAAACGCTGCCTCACCGTCGTCCCGGTTCCCACCCCTGCTCGGACCTGTCACAGTGTGGATAGTCAGTGACTGATAAAGTAGATGATAAACAAGTAAATGCTATAATACTGTAATGAACAAACCGATACACCAGAGCATTCCAGTTCCCCCTCATGAATCGCTAGATCCCCTGTCACAAACACGCTGGGCCCCTACCCCAGATACTGCGCTCATTCCTTGGTGCCTCCAACCCCTCGACTGCCCAAGAAGCAGTCGTCTCACCGTGAGGGGTCCCCATCATCCCTAGTCGTGGGGTACACGGGTAATCGTACCAACTTTTTGAAAAATACATCCTGTGCGGTGGCCAGACCGCCAGTGTGCGTGTAAGCAATTATGAGCATATATGCCGAAACTGGCATGTAATACAGCACCGCGACCTCAGTCGGCTCAGTTAGAAATAAAACGAGATTCTCATGCAATGGGGTTAGACAGTTTACTAAAAATATCTGCTTTAATTTCACGAAATATACGGGAACGACTAAACACCAGAAATGCCAAAAGGTACCCACCTCGAAATGTGCTGACCGGAACACCTGGGATCGAAACACGCTCACAATCGGCACCCGGACCTAAGAAAGTCCCCAAAAGAACCACGGTCAGACTGAAATGCATTCTGTAAAGAAACAGAGTCCAAAACCCAAGAGTACGACAAAAATCCGGCACGGCTGTCACGCCCCGGGGTCGAAACTACGACCCGGGCTCGCCAACAGATCCGCCACCTATGCAAAATCCCGCATAGGCAAAGCGTCTAACCTGCAAGAAAAGGTACTACAGCTAAACAGATATCAGAGCTATAAAATAAAACTGCTATAAAACTAAAATCCGCTCACTGTACAACTGGAAATAATGATACAAATATCCATCTCCCCAAGTGAATCCTCATACAATATGTTGGTTTTTAAGGATCCACAAGGATCTAAATAGGTACTATCAAACACCTAGAGGGGGGTGAATAGATGTAATATTTAAAAAATCAAATCTCAGTGCAAAATAAAAAAACCAATGCGGAAATAAAAAACAGCACACCGAGATTTACGTGGAAACTCCAATCCAGGAGAAAAACCACGGCACCAACACGCAATAACAGTCCACTAAGAATTGAAGAATAACAAGGTGATTACCGACTCCACGGACTCGACCCCTCCTTCAAGTTCTTCGGACCTTGCGCTCCACCGATTGCACGTCCACTGCACACGTTCAAATCCACGAACGCCACTCGAATCCACGAGCACACGTTTCGAATCCACGAAACGCCTTCAACACACCGAATCCACGGTGCTACGTCGAATCCACGATGCAAACTCAGCCGATACAGAATATAGGCTTCGATGGTGATCCTTTGCTTAGATTATCATTGAAGAACCGTAGAAAGAATTTCTAAGCAAAGTTTAGATCAATTCGACAAAAGATAAATCTTGGAAGAACCGTCGAATTGACCTAAAAGAGGCTAAAGAGAAGAAAGATAAAAACCAGCCTCTAGGGTTGCTCTCGAGTGTTTTCGGTATTCGTCGTTGTAGTCGAGAAACCCTAAGTATCTATTTATAGCCCTTGGAAACGAATTAGAGTCAGTTTAGGAAACTTTTCCCGAGATGACATTGTGTATCGGTACCAAATATTGTGTTCCGGTACTCAATGGTGCAAAACACAGATTTTTCTATTGTGTTCCGGTACGCGAGTCTGTGTTCCGGTACGCAATACAAATTTCAGAAAATTCTGTGTCGGGTTTGAGGAACTTCAAGTGTGGTTCCGATACTGATTTTTCCAAGATAAACTTTATCCAAAACAGACCAAGTACCGGAATCCAAACTTAAAATAAGTTGTAAGTTAAAACCAAGTCTAAACCGGTTTTCATTAATTTCCTGTTTCCAATGATTATAAACGAACTTTAATCACCATGATCAATATTTAATCATACCTGAGAGTTGACTTGGGCTCATGTTGAATCTTCAATGAGTCTTCGAAGGCTGATTTGACAATCTGATCTCTTTAAGACTCCGACTCAACTCACTGACTTGACTCACGAAATATGCCAACACCAAAAAGCCGTAACACAATATCCTCTGAATACAAAACCATAAGCTCAAAGAGGGAGGTAACTCAAAAATAATACATCAGTGTACAGGCTCTCGGTACAAGTCAGATCCTCACTACAAACATCTCTCAAAAGCAAAAGTAAAACAATCTACTGACTGTAATACAAATCTCCAATAAGGGGAAAACGGCTACTCTCCAAAGACAGGTAGGGATCTAGCTCACGACTCCCTCGCCTCGAACAACAACCGCAGAATCAGCAACACCCGCTAAGACTCTGCAAAATAAAGGAGAGAAAAGACAAAGGAGGGGAAAAACCCCCAATGGGTGTGAGAACTACACCAAAAGGGAGTTCTCAGTGGGTACCACCGCCAGGCCCGACTATCTGCCCACTAAGTCTACTAGAGGCAAAAGATAACAATGCAGTAAAAACTGAACAAGAAGGCTGGAGGTACTCAACAGCTACCATGCCTCTATCTAAATGCTCAAAATGGAAAACTCTGATAAAGATATGCAACACTCGCACACGAGGTGCACAATTGACCTAATCGAGCTGACTGCCACATCTAGTCCAGTCAAGCCTGCGCCCACCTACAACTACCTCCCACTGCTGGGTAGGAATTACGTAGGGTGTCCAATTGGACTAACTCGCTATCGAATAGTGGCTCATGCAGGCTATAGTCGAAATCCACGCTCTCTCTCAGAACGGAAAGACTCAAGATCCTCAACATCTCGCACAACAGTCAAAGTACTCTCAACGACACGGGACCACCGTCAACCAAACGGCTCCCAACAACACCAGCACTGAACTATACACAGCTACTAGACTCCACTCAGCCCCTGACACGAGTGCAACAATAAAGTACCTGCCTGTAATAAACCCAATCAATGGACTAGTAAGAACTGATACTGCCTGCTGTGCCTTGCCGTATCGGGTATGCTGGCCGACGCATAACACCGATGAAAAGAAGGAGTCTCAAGGACTCAAAGCCTGTATGTCGCGCACTCCGGAGTGGCACTCGAGGGGAGCGACCCACACGAGTAAAGAATCTCAGTAACAAGTATCATAAGTATCATAAAGCAGCAGGACTGGATCACGATTCTGATCAAAGTAGAAAAAATTCATCCACTAAAGGAAAACTCGATCCCTAATCTGATGCAACAGTAAACAAACAATGGGAAACTCCCTCTACTAGAGAAAATCTGATACCCAATCTGATGCATAAGCGACCTCCGGTCAACCGCCCAATGTCCGCGGTTGCCACAATACCCCACAACCATAATCTGGTGCAACAACCCAACCCAGCCAACCGCCCAATATCCGCGGTCGCCGAAAACCCTGCCTACCACAATCCGGTACAACCTATCCCCGACACCAAGATCCCAGCTACACTATCCCAAATCCCTACTCGAACCCGAGCAACATGAACCATATGACTGACAAAAAGGAGAAAAGAAGCAAAGATGGTTTCTCCTAAGTCAAGACCCAATTTGAAAGTGTAGCAGTAAAAGATGGCCTATCTAGATGTCCATACAAGCATGCATTTGTCCTCAAGAAAGATAAAAGGAAGTATAACCGATAGTAGCTTCACAAAAATATAAACTCATGCCAAAATCATCTATGGACTACACCTGCCCAAAATCCATGATCCATAATCCATAATAACTCCTCAGAGTAAAACCCGCACATAGATATAATATCATGTCCCTCGAATGATCAATCCTCGTAAAATACTATGTGCTAACATGGCATGCTAAAAACCCGCTACTACCAAAATGTCAAACCCACATGAATAGGTCAATGATTAAATAACATGTACAATAATTAGGTAAGCATTAATCCACAAGATCTAGGCCACTTTCCATGCTTACATCTCAATATTATTTGTTGTACATTTAATCATGCATGCATTCTAACATATAGAATTTGAGAACCGTCCACCGGTTCTGGGGATGAAGCAACCCACCTGAAATGCTTTCCACAGGCAAAGCCGAAGTCGGTGAAGTGCGTAGTCACATGCTATCCAAAATCTGCTGAAACTGCACCCTCGGTATTCAGTCGCACAAGCCTCTGTTCCAACCAACAACATCACCAACAATCAATAACCAACACCACAACACTCCCCAAAAATAGCACATGCTGTTTTTACAACCAGCACAGAAAACAGGAAATTTTCACCTGCGTGCAATCCTCTAAAAATCTCAGAAAAATTACGGTTGCGATCCTCGCGATGAGTGGCCCCAAAACGAGTATTTATACTCCTCATTCCGACACCTGTAGGCCAAGAAACAATTAGAACAACACTGGAAGTCCACATTGTCAAGAACAAAAGCCTTCAAAAATTCAGTCCCAAAGAAGCTTAATTCTCACCTTTGAAACGACCTCAGAAAAATCCAATAAAAATATGGGTGCGTTTCTCTCGAAGCGTAGATATCAATCGAGTCCTTAAACGCCTCATTCTGATGCTCGTAGACCGAGAAAATCCAACAATACTCCACCGCTGTCCCAAATCTCACAGCAGTACAATGGGTCAAAGTTTGCCTCGGGAACCATGCCAAAAACCCAAAATGAGACGAAGTGATCAACACAAAAATCGAAGGCGTACCTCTCATGAACGCGTTGTCGTAAAAATCAGCTCAAAATACCATCGGGGTGATCCAGGGTGCCTCGCGGACCGAAAAGTGACGGTGGAAGCCAAAATCCAAGAAACATCGTAGTGCGCCGCGTCGCAGAAAGAGCGGATGTCAAGGCCTCAAAAAAATCTAAAAATTCCTCAATAGATGGAGCACAAGATGAAGAGCAACTTCAGTTCATGCCTCAGTTGAAGGGGAGCTCGTGAAAGGGCCCGAAATCGCAGCCCAAAGAAGCTTTATATAGCCCAAACCAAACAATTGCCAAAATACCAACCATGTCCCCACTTTCGGACGCCCGAAACTTTCGGGCTGCTACAGTACACCGAAAATGTACCCCAAACCATCAAAGCCCGAATCAACCGTGGAGCGCCACGTGTCTCCGCACAGCAAACAGCAAGCGTGTGGTGACCTGGATCTCTGCAGGGCTTCTACAGTGTGACCAACAGCTTGTGAAAGCCTATGTGGCGTGTCGGCGGTGTTAGTACACCAATTGGACATAAGTGATGGACTCCGAATGTTAAAAGGATTACTTGGGTAATCGGTTGACCCTGTCGGATGTTTAGAAGGGGTTTCACGCGAAATGGATATTAAAATTGGGCTCAGTGCGAAGTTTGGACAAAAGAACACATTTTCGAATGCCTTCGGCAATTTTTAGAGTTGGAATTTGGCAAAACGGACAGCGGATTTGGATTCAGCGCGCGAAAACGATGAAAATGGACTATTTATTTGTATTTTTCGGAGTCCGGATGACGCGCACGGTTTTCGACTCAATAGGCACTGTTTCGACGGCCGGGGGCAGCGTCGGTGGCGGCGGGCAGCGGTGAAGCGCGGCAGCGCGGGCTCGGGCAGGCGGCGGAGCAGGCGCGGGCAGCGCACGGGCGCGGGCAGTGCGCGGACAATGCGCGGGCAGCGCGCGGTGCAGCGGAGTGGTGTGCCACGTGGCATTCTTCTATTGGGCTTGGGCGGACATGTGGCAGTTACGGAGAGGCTGGTTCAGTGGTCGCGGTCCACGGTGCTATGAGGGGGTGCCTCGGGAAGCGTGCTTGGCAGGCGTCGTAGGCGGCGGCACAGGCGCGCACATTGGCGCGCTGACCGCGGGTTCCCGCGCATTGGGCGCGCCACGTGTCGGCAGTAGAGTAGGCCACGCGGCGCGTGGCTAGTGGAGGACTTGGCTGTAGGCTGTTATTTGGGTGACATGGCGGAACACGATGCTTTCGGGCACTCCGCGGGACAGCAGAACGGAGCACTGTTGGCGCCCGAATTGATTCGGGCGCCCGAAACTTAGGACACAAGCGTCATTTTTTGGATTTGTTTTTCCCAGCCTATAAATAGGCCGAGAACAATGGCTGGTAGCTCTTTCCTTGCTCAGTTTCTCCCAGTGCGACCTTCACAAAGATTTCTCCTCTTTTAGAGCTGGTTCTAACTGTGGATTTCTAGAATTTTACTTGGCACGCACTTCGAGGTTTCTATTTTTACGGCGCGGCGCGACGCTCGTTCATTTGTGACCCCCTTCGTCGCGTTTTGGTGTGAGGACTCCCCCGGCTTACTCCAACCTCCGTTTTCGACGATTTTTGCACCGTTGGATCGGCGACAGACAGAGCTACTATCTTGGTATTTCCTGCTTCCCCTCGTTTCTCGTTTTTCGAGGAGTTTTTCCAAGCTTTCTGTGACCCTTTTACTGCGATTGAGTCTTGGACAGCGGCTCAGTTTCTTGGCGATATCTCCGCGCTCGGACATCGGATTGGGACGTGCCTGTACACTTTTTGCATCTAAGCATCGCGAGGATTCTCGTCGTATTTTTTTGGGATTTTTCTGAGACTTGTCGGAAGGTATACTTTTCCCTTTCTTCTGTGCAATGTGATACAGTTGTGTATGTTGTGGAGTTTCGCGCTCACCGCGTTGTGGAATTTGTAACTCGACCTCCGGGACTCGAATTTTGACGTACAGGTACTCGTTTCGAAGGACTCGACGCGACGATCGCGACTGTATTTTTGTTGAATTTTTTAGAGTTCTTGTTGCAGGTGAAAAATCCACATCTTTGGGACTGTTCCAACAAATTTGTATTTACTTGGATATTTTGGAATAAAAGTGTAACTTTGGACCTTATTGTTGTACCCAGGAAGGTTCGCGAGTGTTTCTAAACCTGTTGGAATTGGAGAAAATTAGAGATAGTGGGTTTCGGGTATTTTCAGCTGTTTGGAGCCGAGGCTTGCGCGACATGTACCGAGGGTGCAGTTTTGGCAGATTTTGGATTGTGAGCGTCTACACTCTTCACCGACTTCGGCTTTGCCTGCAAAAAGCGCTTTAGGTGGGTGCTTTGTTTCCAGAACCGGTGGACGGTTCTCCAATTTTTTATGTTAGGATGCATGCATGTCTAGGGTACATGGTTTGTGATTGAGAGGTAGGTAAGCTTGGCAATGATAAATGTATAGTTAATTGCAAGAATACTATTTATGATGTATACTGAGGACTTGGATGATCTGGACATCTATGTGATGATTAGTGTAAGCTTACCTAGGATAATGTTACCCTATGTGATTATGTAGCATGCCATGTTAGCACATAGCCATTTATGCGATTGGTTTATGCGATGGGGGCAGGATTATGTAGCTATGTGCGGATTTTACTCCGAGGAGTTATTATGGATCGAGGATTATGGATAGGTGTAGGTATTGGTGATTTTGGCATGTGGTTTACTTTCTTGTATCTTTCGTGAGGACAAATGCATGCTTGTATGGACATATAGTTAGGCCACCTTTTACTACTACACTACTTATTGGAACTTGACTTAGGAGAAACCATGTTATCCTTTTCTCCTTCTTTGTTAGTCAGGCGGTCTGTGTTGCTCAGGTGCGAGCAGGGGTCTGGGGTAGTGTAGCCGGAACATTGGTATCAGGGACAGGTTGTGCTGGATTGCGGTTGGCAGGGTTTTGCGGTGACCGCAGACTTTGGGCGATTGACCGGAGGTCGGTTATAGGACTTGATTATAGACGGCAGGGTATTGCGGCAACCGCGGATATTGGGCGGTTGACCGGATATTTATTTATGCATCAGATTAGGTATCAGATTTCTCTAGTGGATGAAGTTTCCCACTATTTGAGTATTTTTGCATCTGATTGAGGACCGGAGTCTTCTTTAGTGATTGGGCTTTCCCACTTTGATCATACTCATGATCTAGTCCTGCTATATAGAGATACTTGTGATACTGATGACAGAGATACTTTACTCGTGTGGGTCGTTCCCCTCGAGTGCCACTCCGGAGTAGGCGATTGATATATTGGCCAGTGAGTGCCAAACAGTGAGCATCGGTCAGTGAGTACCGATTGGTTAGCAGATACTTGAGACAGCAGAGCAGGCAATACCAGTTTTACTGGTGGCACAAGATTGAGTTTATTACAGGCATTTACTTTATTGTACACTCGTGTCAGGGGGACCGAGTGGAGTCTAGTAGCTGTTTTTAGACCAGTGCTAGTGTTGTTGGGAATCGTTTGGGGATTGACGGGGGTCCTGAGGTCGTTGTGAGTTAGTCAACCGTTGTGCGAGAGGTTTGGGGATCTTGAGTCTATCCGTTCTGAGAGAGAGCGTGGATTCTGACTATAGCCTGCATGAGCCACTACTCGATAGCGAGTTGGTCCGTTTGGACGCCCTATGTAATTCCTGCCCATCAGCGGGAGGTGGTTGTAGGTGGGCGCAGGTGTGACTGGACCAGATGTGGCAGTCAGCTCGATTGGGTCGATTGTGCACTTCATGTGCTAGTGGTTGCATACCATTCTTTGGTTCTCCCCTTTTGAGCATTTAGATAGAGGCATGGTAGCTGTTGAGAGTCTCCAGCTTTCTTATCTCAGTCTTTTCTGCTTTGGTTATCTTATGCCTCTAGTGGACTTAGTGGGCAGATCGTCGGGCCTGTGGCGGTACCCACTGAGAACTCCCTTTTTGGTGTAGTTCTCACACCCGTTGGGGGTTTTCTCCCTCCCTTTCTTTTCTCTCCTTTATTTTGCAGAGTATTAGCGGGTGTTGCTGATTTTGCGGTTGTTGATCGAGACGAGGGAGTCACGTGCTAGATCCCTACCCGTCGTTGGAGAGTAGCGGTACCCCTTCAGAGGAGATCTTCAGTTGCTTAGTCGTTTTATTTTTCCTCTTTTGAGAGACTGATGTAGTGAGGTTATGATATGTATTGAGAGCCTGTACACTGATGTATTTATTGGAGATACCTCCCTGTTGAGTTCTGAGTTTTGTATTTGAGGATATGGTATGATTATCATTTTTGGGAGATGGACATTATTATATTATTTCCAGTTGTACAGTGGTTGATTTTAGTTTTATAGCAGATTTTCATTTATGGCTCTGATATCTGTTAGCTGTAGTACTTTTCTTGCAGGTAGGACGCTCGCCTATGCGGAGTTTGGCATAAGTGGTGGATCTGTTGGCGAACCCGGGTCGCAGTTTCGACCCCGGGGCGTGACAGAGCACATCCACTGCCTGCGTGCCACGTGGCACGCCGCACACCGCACAGCGGCGCCAGCCGCTGCGGTCGCGCCACGTGGCGCCGACCGTGCCTGCCCCCGCGCCACGGCCGCCTGCCCCTGGCGTACGGCCACCTGCCCGCCATCGCCGCGTGGACCGCGCGCACAAAAGCCAGCCAATCTGAAGATGCCACGTGTCCCCCCTCCGGTCCACCGTACACCCGCGCGTCTCCCGTGGACCGCGCATGCTACGCCGGCCAACCGGGAGCTGCCACCTGTCCCATTCCCGGGTACACGCCTCCGCGGTGGACCGAGTGACTGCGCCTCAGCCCACCGCCGCGCTCCGCCGCCCGCCGCCGCCACCGGCGCAACTCCGGCCGCCGGAACAGTACTCCAAGGCCTCAAAATTCGTGTTTTATCGTCCGGTCTCCGAAAAATACAAGTAAATAATCCATTTTCATCGTTTTCACGCGTTGAATCCAAATCCTCTATCTGTTTTACCAAATTCCAATTCCAAAATTTGTCGAAGGCATCCGGATAAGTGTTCTTAACCCAAATTTCGCGCTGAGTCCAATTCTGATATCCGATTCGCGCAAAACCACTTCTAAACAATCGACGGGGACCTCCGATTACCCACGTGATCTGTTTTAAGCCCTGAGTCCATCACTTATGCCCAGTTGGCGTACAAACACCACCGACACGCCACATAGGCCTCCAGATGCTGCTGGTCACACTGTAGAAGCCCTGCAGAGACCCGGGTCACCATAACGGCGGCGGCAACGACGCGCGACGGACGACGCGACGGCGCGCGATGGACGACGCGGCCGCGGTCCCTTCCACCGCGTCGTCACATGCCGTGCGGCCGTGCGGGCATCGGCCCCGCGCGGCACCGCATGCGGCTCAGCCGCGCGGGCATCGGCCCCGCGTGGCACGGCATGCGGCTCAGCCGCGCGGGCACCAGCCCCGCGCGGCGCCGCATGCGGCACGGCCGTGCGGGCACCAACCCCGCGCGGCACCGCAAGCGACGCGGCCGCGCGGCGCTACGGGCAGCCCGACCGCGCGGGCTTGCCCTGCGCGGCGCTGCCTGCAGCGCGGGCGCGGGCGCCTGCCCCGCGGAGCGCTGCGGGCAGCCCGACCGCGCGGGCTTTGCCCCGCGCGGCGCCGCCTACGGCGCGGTCGCGCGGGCGCAGCCCCGCTCGGCGCCGATCGGGGTGCGGTGGCGGTTCCGAGGCGGCGGCGGCGACTAAACGAAAACGGTGTAACCCCCCCCCCCCCCCCCCCAAAAAAAAGGAAAAAGAGCATCGCTTACTACGATTTCGTCGAAGAAGAAGAAGATCCGCTCACACTTCCGGCTCCGGCATGCAGATCAGATCGGACTCCTCGGCTTTCTTCTTCTCTCCTTCTTTTTTCTCCGGTTAGGGTTTTCCCTTCCTCTTTTCTTTCTTTTCTCTCCGGCTAGGGTTTTTTTTTTTCTCTTTTCTTTTCGGGAAGAATAGATTTTTCTCTTGATACGTACCGTAAAATCCACATCCGGGTATTTAATATTTAAATAATAATTATTTAATCATAAGAGAATCATTTATGTCCTCGAAAAGTGTGCCTGATCTTTCCGGGGGATCCGTAAGTCGGAACTTGGATCCGGTCGCACCGCCGTTCATTATTTTTCGAGCTCTATCACAAAAAAATACCCGCACCGCATGATTATCAACTTAAGAAAAACTCGTTAATTCGATTTTCTCCAACTTGTACTTTATTAGCAGAAGGATAAAACGTTACACAATAAGTTGTGATATTACACCACACACCCTTTAAAAGAAGTTTCGTCCTCGAAACTTATCCTCAACCCTCGCTAAACAAATTAGGAAAACACTCCCTCATCTTCGTCTCTAATTCCCAGGTCGCCTCACGCTCCTCATGGTTGCTCCATTGCACCTTCACATAGGGATCGTCCGGTTGCACAGCTTCTTCTCTTCACACGCCAATATTCGTATCGGCGTTTCCTCGAAGTTCAAGTCCTCACGCAACTCGACGGCAGAGGCATCGAGGACGTGCGACGGATCGAAAAGATATTTTCGGAGCATCGAGACATGAAACACGTTGTGTACCCGTTCAAGGTTTGGCGGTAAGGCCAACCGGTATGCCACCGGGCCCACGCGCTCTAGGATCTCGAACGGTCCCACATACCGTGGGCTCAGTTTTCCTCTTAAGCCAAAGCGTCTGGTTCTCGTGTATCACCCACCATAAACTCCAAATCGCTTCGCCTACTATCTGCATAGCTCTTCTGTAGGCTCTGGGCGGTCAACAGCCGCTGCCTGATAAGGCGCACCTTTGCCTCAGTTTCCTCCACTAGGTCTGGCCCCAAACATATTCGCTCCCCCAAGTCTTCCCAACATATAGGAGATCGACATCGGCGTCCGTATAGGACTTCATACGGCGCCATTTGAATGCTTACTTGCTAGCTGTTATTATAGGCGAATTCCACGAGGGGTAGGTAACGCGACCATCCCTCACCCAAGTCAAGCACGCATGCTCTGAGCATATCTTCGAGGATTTGGATCACCCGTTCCGATTGTTCGTCAGTCTGCGGGTGGAAAATCGTGCTGAACTGCAGTTTGGTCCCCAATGCCCGCTGTAGGCTCCGCCAAAAGTTCGACACGAAACGTGTGTCTCTATCAGAAGTTATCGACGCTGGTACTCCGTGCAACCTTACCACCTCGTCAATGTAGGTTTGTGCCAGCTGGTCTCGGGTCCACGTCATGTGGATGGGCAGAAAATGGGCCGATTTCGTCAGACGGTCCACTATGACCCATATCGTGTCGTGTCCATGTTGCGATCGCGGAAAACCTATTACGAAGTCCATGGTAATCCATTCCCATTTCCATTCCGGTATGGGCAATGGCTGTAGTTTCCCTATCGGTCGCTGGTGTTCTGCTTTCACTTGTTGGCATACCAAACAATGCGCCACGAATTGCGTCACGTCCCCCTTCAATTTGGGCCACCAAAAGGTCTGCCTCAGATCTTTGTACATCTTCGTACCTCCAGGATGCGCAGTGTAGGGAGCACTATGCGCTTCCGTCAGGATTTCTTTTTTTATTTTCGGTACATCGGGCACACAAATTCATCCCCTAAACCTTATTGCACTATCCGAGCCAATCATAAAATCGCCCCCTTGTTCCGAAGATATTCTGTCCCGCACCAGTTGCAATTGCGTGTCCGTCGACTGGCCTTCCAAGATCCTCTCGATCAAGGTAGGCTTAACTACTAAGGACAGGAGTTGCGTAACCGTACCCACCGGATGACGCATTGCTATAATTGCATTTTGACCCCTAGGGTTTCCAGAAATTGCACTTTTATAGCAATTTGAGAGCCGTTTTTGCTCGTTCTCTTTATCGGGACATCATTTTAATGAACCATCACCTTTAGTAGGTGGCCCTCGACTTGCTGAACACCGTGCTCACCATTTGGCAGCAGCACGGAACCCGAGTAAAACTTCGGGCCATAGTTTACTATACTAGCATAGGCTTATAGTATTTTTATTTCTTCGGCTCGATCAAATTGAAAACTAAGGTGAGCATCGCGTCCAGTGACCCCAAAATAGCCAGGAGCTCACTGTCGCGACTTTGCGAATTGCCCCAAGACAGTCCCTAAGCCAACCAACCAAACATAAAATTTTATAATACAAAAACATTAAATCTACTTGTGCCATTTACAAAATAACTTGAGCATCTTGCTCAGGGCATCACAGAGGTCCAATGGGCTTGCCATTGTGCAGCCCAAAAACTGCTGGATCATAGGGATTCAAACACCTTGCTCTCTAACTTTTCGACAATGCCCCACACACACATCCACACAGACAACCTTTGGTCTGAAGTGAGCATTAAGCTCAGGGGACAGTGTGGAGAAACTTTCATATTTGCTGGATCCCTAGATTTTGCACTAAAACTCATTGAGGCATTTTCTCAAACACTTGGTGGGCACTCTTCATACACATACAACCATCCCAAACCCAAGCAGTAACTCTCCAACCGTGGGTTCCTGAGTGCAATGGACAGCACCATAAGCTTCCCATTGAAGCTTTAGGAAGTTTTGGGCGACTTTTTCCCGTCGGCGACGGCCGGAAGGCCGGCCACCGTGACTTGAACCCAACTCGGGTCATCCATGGCACCCGACGTTTCGGGCTACATGGATGCCATGCAAAGGCATGGTTGCACTCCTCCCATTCCCTGGAAGCTTCTCGACCACTTGGCAGGAGGTGGGGAGCCTCGCCGGCGTCGGAGCAAGAAGCTCGGCCGGAGCTTCAAAAACTCAAAACTAGGGCATCATGGTACGGTGTCCACAGTGCACCAAATCACTCCAAATTTGGAGAGCAAAAGTAGAACAAGAGTAGGAAGACCATCGTTTTACTTTTCGTCCAAAACCGTTGGGAGCAAACAAAGCTCGCGGCGGAGCTCTTGGCGGTGCAACTTGGCCGCCCGCCAACCGGAGCTTCTCCTGTTTCATGGGTGGGCTGGAAAGACTCCTTGGACCACAAGGATGTCACTTCCAAAGGTATTGGGCCAAAGAATCAAGAGGAAATGAAAAACTCACCTCGCCGGAGTTGGAAAAGAAGGAGAAATCACCCGCGACGGCACGCGGCGACGCAAGGCGCCGGGTTCACCCTGGCTCGGTCGTGGCTTCACAGAGGAAGGTTCAGATGCACTTGGAGCAATCCAACGCCTCCCAGGTTGCTTCTCACGGCAACAACACCCAAAGCCCGAGATTCCCACTTGGTTTCTTGGGCTTCTCCGGCGTGAGACGGCGGCAGCCGGCGGCGTAACGCCCGTGGAGAGAGCAGAGGGAGATGAAGGGATGTGTAGTGCGGCTGGGTGCTAGGGTTTTCTCTGGGTTTAGGGTTGCTAAAAGGAACCCTAAAGAAGCTTTAATAATAATGCAATAAAATGCATTCTAGTCCCTCTACTATGCGTATTTGGCTTCAAGTCCTCAACAGAAAATGTTCACCTTAAAGTTTAGTCCCTCACCATAGAGTGGAACGCTTTACGGGGAACAAAACCTAGGGTTTTTACGTAAAATACGCCATTTTTCGCCCTTTTCACACTTTTCGAGGCGTTTTAGTCGTCAAATCGAAAAACAGACTTCGCCACGATGTCCGGCTCGACGAAAACTATCAGGTAACAATTTTTGTTTTTCGACAAAATGCCCGGATAAATTCTCGGTCCATAATTACTGTCCCATTATACAGTTTTTCACGCTTTTCAAGACTCTAGGGTCGTCCAATTGAAATTCCGTCAGCACCATTGAAACCAAATCGATGAAGCGGTTAAAATTGACTACCTGGGCAATTATGTTCGGATTCCAAACGGTCGGTCGGCCGATGTTGGACGACGGGAGAATTAACTTAGGGATTACTATTTACAACTTAGGTTGTGGGCCCCGCCTGCTTCTTCGCTGATTTCTGGATGATCCGACCGTCAGATCGAGAACATATGAATATCAATCTTTCTTGTTTCGACGAGACGGTCGCAATAGTGATTTTGAATTGAGATCAGGCTCCGATCAAAAATCGGTATTTTCTGGCCACAATTGCGCTACTAATAATCCATTTTTGCCATTTAAATAATTCAGAAAATTATTTAAACTTAGATTTTGGATTTTAAAAATTATGGTTACTACATAAAGGGCACGACATCTCCTTCTACGGCTCTTCTCAACTTCAGATCGATAACTACCTTATTCTTTTCACCCCGCTTACGCTTTCTTGACCATTTCAAATTTTTAGTCACCCCTCTATATCTGTTCTCTGAAGCTGTAGAATCTAGATAAATTTGATAATATAGTAAGAACTACTATTTTGAAAAATTGAACGAAAATTTTAGTCGCAAATAAAAGTTAAGCAATCTAAAACTTCTGTTACTAGGATTATATGAAAGCACAAATAAAGCATAAATAATTGAATTTCTTAAAAGTATCCCTTGGATAGCTTATCTCTATAAAATTTAAGTCTTTAGAATTAAGATTTTATTCTCTAGTCATAATATATTCTATATTCTTAAGCTAATGAGAAAAAAACAATCTATAGAATATGATTAAAGTATTACTAATTGTATCGAAAGAAGATGAAGGTAAAGCAGATCCAATAGATGAGGTGCTAGCTGCTATCGGAGCACGCGATGAAGAAGCTACTGACCTCGTAATACTACGTAAAGTTGATAATCCTGCCATGACCTGAAAAAGAGATATAAATTCTAACCCTTTTTTTTTTAAAGTCTTATTTGTACTAGCGATTCCACTTAGTCTATTTGGCAAATAAGTTGCATCTCTTCACATAAAGTGTCCAACAGAAGAGAGGGTATTTGAAAACAGTATATGACCAATACACTAAGTACAACATATTAATCCAAATAAAAAAAAAAAAGTAGTTGGGGGGTTTTTTGCTGAACTTTTCTCTTTAAGTAAAACGCGACGAGCTCTTCATCAGTAGGATGAAATGGAAAGCCTGGTAACAGCACATCATCAGACTTTTCCGCATCACTTCTCTCATCCATAGCTTGGAATAGTTCACCTATATCTAAATATGCAACTACTATTTAAACTATATCTAAATATGTATCACCTAACGAAACTAAATACATATATGTAACTACTTAAACTATATCTAAATATGTATCTACAACATGAACTCTATCAAGAGAGCACCAAGTGCCTCCTCTGGTTGCCTTTTGGGCTTTTAGAAGTGCTGGAGAAAGAAGCACAAGCAGTGAGTACTATTATAGCAACAGTCCAGCTGCTTAAAAGGACTAGAAAGGAGCCTAGATCAGAAGACATTTTTTTTATGCATAGAAAAAGAATATTTCATTCACTCCCTGTTTGAACACATCTGGCTTTTTTATGCATAGAAAATGTTTTTTTTTTTTTGCCCCTAAAATATATATAAAAAAAAAGCAGCATTTGGGGATTGTCAATCCTTTTCTTTCCACACATGTAATGTTCATCTGAAGGAGTTCAAACATATCCTCTAAACAGGGAGAAAAAGAATTAAAGCTAACTTTCAGGCAAGTTCATTTTTTTTTTTTTATTTCTTTAAAGAATATGCCCAACCCAAAATATTAAATAGATTTTGCAAATTCTTATCATATTCCTTTTAGTCTTATTTTTATTTCCTTGCTGATGCATACCCTCTGCTTGTTAATTAAGAAAATTCCATGCAAGTAAAAAATAGGAAACTACTACAAAAACACTTGTGGGTCCCAAGGACTTGTATATCAATAGTATATTACCCGCTCTGGCGTGCAGTATACTACTATACAATAGTATATCAATATATATTTAATTATGTGTATAATTAATTTATATATATATATATATATATATATATATATATATATATATATATATATATATATGTCCTAATTGATTCTTAGTCTATTTGGTGTAAATGGTTGCTGCACACCTACAGGGACTGTAATTAAAAGTGACCTTAAACAATCTACACATTTTCTAACTACTTTAGCAGTATATATTCGTATCTGGCCTTTTATATTCTAAAAATCAAATTAAATATTTCAAAAGAAATACATATTTCAATGATTTCAATAAACACCTCAAGTTTGAGGCTTTTGAACTTAGTTGGACAGTCCATGACCACCAACTCATAGTCTGATTGATTGGTATCTTCCATAAAAATCATTTATTAAATTATGGATCAAACGTGCATCTAAAATTGTACTTAGGAACTTCCTATAAAAAATATATATGCATAACACTGTCCAATTATACATTTTAGATACAAAAATTATACATACAAATACTAAAAAATAAAAAGCCTTCCAAGTTTGGTATCACCAACAAGTTTTGTTCTAACCTGAATGCAATTTTAATAGAAACTAGTGAAGACCCGCGCTACGCTGCGGATATTAAATTTTTTCAACATATTAAATATATACAACTGGAGAAATATTAAATTTTTTGAAGATATTAAATATATACAATCCTTCACACAATTTGCTTTTATAATGGAGAAAGACAACTATTTTAGTATGAAAGTTCTGAAGAACGATAAAGGTAACAAAGCAATCATTCAAATAAATTGACAACGAATCAACTTTACATTTGAAAACTGCACTAACATTCACAAATAATTCACAATAGAATCCACTTTAACTGTCTCAATTTGCTGGAGACAATTCCAAATCAAATCAAAATCCCGAAACTTCTTATTATTGAAGACTTATTTAGTAACAATATGAATACACTTAAATATATATTTTCCTCAGATTGTTTATTAATAGAAATAGAAAAAAAACAAAGTAATTAGAGTTTTCGCAGGAGTATTATGTATAAGTATATTAAAATCCTTCTCATAATCTTTAAAGTGAACTTTTTGGTTTCGTGACTCAGAAGTTTGGCTTAACTTTCTATTAGAATTAGTCATGAAAGATCTAAACATTTTGTTTGCAAAAATATTTGAGAATTTCTTTTCGGAATAGAAAATTAGTTCTAAACTCCGTCCAAGCGAGAACTTAATCAACCCTCTCAGTATGAGGCAGCATCCATTTTAGCAACATACATTGCTTGGGCGTGGCTAATTTAGCAGTAAACTAAAGTACTAAATATATTAACAGTAGATAATAGAGTTTTTTATGCCAATAATTCATAACTTTAAATGTTAAATAAATTTGATTGATTCATAAATTTGGTAATAAAAAATTTTTAAATATGTTCTTTGTTCTTGGTGATAAGTATGAAAATTATAGTTAGTAAGGGACAACATTACCTGCTGAAACACTTGTCATCTCGATGACACTCTTGTAATCCGAATTTTCTTTATCGTCACCAGAATTAGCACCCTTTGTAGCCCACTTGCGATGAATCTACCAACTCCCATGCCAGTTGCCTGCAAACCAACATATGACTCATGAAATATACATTCTTTGCAATCAAATTGTTCAATACATTAAAAAGATAATCACTAATCAAGGCAAGTCAAGCCATTATTAGGTTATTACATAAATCAGGAGCAAATTTGGAAGCAAACCAAACCCAGGAAAGTTGTTGCTTACAAATCTAATCAAATCATAACAATATATTCTCAGCAAATTGCTTTCGGCAGCAAAATCAGAACTACCAAGTTAATTGTATCTTGCGCATTTGAGCCTCCAGATCTCAAATTTCTTTTTTCGTTGAAGAAGCTCAAAATTATTCCCTTGCTAAATGCTCTATAAAAAACATGTTTTCCTTATGGTAGCATGAAGAGCAGGTTCACACAGATATTAACTTTAGCTATATTAGAACAAAAGGAATACACATAAGATTCCTGAAAATCTGCTTTAGATAAAATGTACCTTAGCATGTTTGCAATCATCTTTATATGAGATCCTTTTCTATTTTTTCGGCTATATAGGGATAGGCAAGCAGTTTAGTGTAAAATGTACATTAGATATCTCAAAATCTGCATTGACCTTAACTAATTTCTTTATTTCCTAAGCAGTTCAGATAAAAGGTGCTTCACACATGAGATTCTTCAAAATTTGCATTAGATAAAATGTGCATTAATATGCTTACAATCATCTTTATATAAGCTTCACATAGATATCCACCTTAGCAATATTAGAACAAAAGAAATACACATGAGATTCCTCAAAATCTGCATTAGATAAAATCTATAGTAACGCAGTAAACAATTCACGTCCAAATTTACTGAAAAATGTGTCAAGAATCATAATGTGTCAACAATCATCTTTATATAAGGTTCACACACATATTGACCTTAGCTATATTAGAACAAAAGGAATACACATGAGGTTCCTCAAAATCCACATTAGATAAAATGTACATTAGGACGCTTACAATCATCATTACATGAGGTTCATACAGATATTGATCCTAACTATATTAGAAGAAAAGGAATACACATGAGATTCCACAAAATCTGCATTAGATAAAATCTACATTAAGTAAGCATTGTGTGATAAAATCTATATTAGGTTTCTACCATTTCTTTTGCCTCTGTATATTATTGCTGCCCATTTTGTTCTGTTGGATTAGGGGTGTAAAAAATCCCTTCAAACTTTGCTTTAGGAACTTGATGGAATTAGAAGCTTGAATGTGTAATATATATATATATATATATATACTTCACTAAGTAGATCGTTGTGAGCAGATTATGCAACTGAGGAAATATGTGAGTTGCCGCAATTAAAGTGCATACACAATCATATACAGAAGTTCGGTATTCACACAATTAGATAATTCACACCGATATTGATCTTATCTAGATTAGAACAAAAGGAATACACATGAGATTCCTGAGAATCTGCATTAGATAAAATCTATATTAATGCGGCAAACAATTCATGTCCAATTTACCGAATAATATGTCAACAATCATAATGCGTGAACACACACAGAGATTGACATTATGTATATTAGAACAAAAGGAGTACACATCACTTTCCTCAAAATCTGCATTAGATAAAATCTACATTAGGTAACGATTGTGTGATAAAATGTAAATTAGTTTTATTTTTTCCCTTAATTTTAGGCTAGGGCGATTGAGGAAATGGTGAATGACACTGTCGATTCGGCATTGGGCTCAGAAGACATTTTAGGTTGAAGGTTGCTTTATCCTCTCTTTCCTAACGGCATCCGGAAGCTGTGAGACCGCCTCGCCCGCTATCACTGCGAGCATTTTCTCAACTTGCTGGCCTGAAGATTTTGCTTATAAGTTGTAGGTGGTACTTAGATAAGAAAAGTTGCTGATGCTTTGAATACCATTACTTCAACAACATTCAGCAGAAGCTCCAGTTGGACTGTATTGTCCCTGCATGACGTGGGTAAATTCAGCTTCTAAGCCCTACAAACAGAAGATCCTGTTTGAAGCTTATTCTTAAGCTCTTGCAAGGAGTTTTTGTCTAAAGAGTGTTGGTACTGGTCGTAACAGTTCTCCTTGAAAGGCACCTTCTTCAACAGTTGCTATATCCCTAGAAGCATTAGCTTTTTTGCAAATGAAATGCCTAGAGGTTTTGTTGTGGTGTGCCACAAATCTGGAAGAGAAATGGGGAGCAAATTGGGCTGAAGTTTAATTGTACATGCCACTGCTGGAGTTAGTGAGTATGTAGATGCCATTGCAAAGAATGCATTTACTTTTTTGTTAGAGGTAAGACGAAATCTGAAGCAACTGCAAAGGAAGTAATGCATTTACCTTATTAGAGGTGTGTTTACCTGCACAGGTTAATTGTACTCGCCAGTATTTGAGCCCAATACTTTACCCTTCCGTTCACTTCCTCTGAATCATCACCTAGGTAAAGAAAAAAAAAGAGAAGCATACATGAGCCTATGAGCAAAAGTATTTTGTGTTTCCTCAGATTAAAGAACAATGTAATATGCATGAACTTGAAAGCGAATTAGCATCGTGTGGCTCTTCAGAATATACAGTTGGTTCTCACATCAAAGCAATAGGTTATCAAGAAAGAGTAGAGAATGGAAGTAATACTTTTTTTTTCATGTTGGATCACTGTATAAAGAACAGCCGGTTACCGAAGGTCGCCGAGAAATGTCCATATTTTTACACAAAGGCAACACAAATACTTAGGCTGAAGCGGGAGAACAGGAAAGGAACAACCAACTTAATTAAAACCAGTCAACTTAATTTGTAATTTAGTGTTCACAACCATCCAACACTGTCAATTTTTTTTCCCTGCACACCATCGCTACCCAATTAGGAATTCAACACCCAAGGCCGGTCAAGAACTGTTGCTATTCTTTATGTATCATCATACGCCCGGAAAAAAAAATTGAACACCGAAAATAGAATTTAAATTAATTAGAAAAGGAGCATAAAAATTCGGAAAGAGCTCAAACTAATCAAGAGTAAGAGATATGTAGGCAGTGGCAACTTAATTAAATCAGCCAACTTAATTTGTAATTTAGAAATAGCCAACTTAATTAAAACCATAAAGTTTATAGAGAATATGCAGGTAGAGGCAAGGGGTGACAATCTCATTTGTGGGAGAAGAAAAAGGGAAGTAAATATGCGAGGCTCAGATAATTTCTTTATTTAATTCGAAAAAAGAGTCAGGAAAAAAGAAGTAAAAATATGAAGCTCAGCTAATTTCTCTATTCAATATGAGGAAACAACAGGAAATCAGAAGCACTATTCAAATTTAATCTGTAAATAATATAATTGTGAAATTGCTTAAGCCCATGGGAAAGGAAGCAGATCTTAGTTAGAAACAATCTTGCGTAAATCTACTCAGATGCCTCTGCATGCGAGGAAAACTGGCCCTGCAATGTTTTTATCTTTTCATGCTGTAGTTACCCTTTTAGATTTATACTGATCATTTTATCACATATAAACTACTTGTAGAACCAACAATTATTTCAAAAGTCCCAACACTTTCATGAAATTAAGTGATTGTAAAATCAGAAATTGATAGGATAAGATGAATTTTGATAGAATTGGGAGGAGAAGACCAAAGCAAGAATAAGCAAATAGTGGTAATAATTGTGATAAGCATTGCATCTGGCTTACTTCTTTTAGGTTTATGTGGATTCTGCGTCTGGAATAGGATGTAGAAAAGAAGTCGCGGTATGTTTAGTGCGTTTGTTCTCTGTTAAGAAATTGATATTTTTTCATCAGAAAGCCTGAATTAATTAAATGTAATTCCTTCTGAATCAGGTCATAGGACAAGTGGGTTGAGGCTGGTTTTATTTGATTTTGTTACTGCATTAGGCCCAATTCAAGGCCAGTTTTCTGAAGAAAATAGCAGAGAAAAAGAATTACAGCTTTCTGTATATGATATAAGCATGGTAGTCACAGGAACAGAAAGCTTTTCAGCATCAGTTTCATGTTCATATCTATTAATCTTCAATATGGAATTTGTCATATGTTCAAGCTATATATATGATTTTTGAACTTGGAGCTGTTCATTTATTTGTTATTCCTTTTTTTGATTTTGACTTTGTGCCTAAATAACCAGGCACTTGCATAAATTGTCAGGAAAAAGCACAAATTTTTCATATGGAATAACTCCTGCTGCTCTTAAACCTTCATTTCAAAATTTCGTGCTTAAACTGTGATTGAAGGAATTACATATACGATTGACCAATTTCTACTGTTGAATAATCTATTCCTACTGATTTTATAACCACATTCATTTGTGTTCTTATGCAAGTAGATATCTGATTAGTGATTTTATTACAAACCATTGAACTATTTAGATGGAGATTTTAAACACCTCATAAATGTTATAACTTAAAGAACATGTAGAACTCTCTATTACTAATCATATGTTTACAACTTTGCTGAAGTTCGAGCTATTGTAGGAGCTATTTCGGTAAATCCACAGAGCAACCAAGTAGAAGAAAAGGTGCAGAACACTCTTAAGTGTGTTTCCAAGCTCGTAATCCATCAGAAACTTTCCATAATCACCATCAAATCACAATGAAAGGTGATTAAAAAGTTAATAACACAAACACCTAAAAATCCTGATTTTGGGTTGAAGAATTTAAATCAAAAATCACATAAGACTAACCTTCAAATGAATTCAAACAAAGTTCCCACAAGTTCTAGCTGAAGTCAAGATCATTTCTAACAAATCATAAGCTTAATTTAAAGAGAACAATTCAAAGAAATCCTATCAAAATCTTATCTAATCCAAAAATTAGGATTTTTTATTAAAGTTTTAATTAATCCGAAAATACCAATAAAATTGGTGAATTAAATTAGTCCACAAGGTCCTAACTTCAAGATCTATCTGTGTAAGAGCTTCCCTAAAAGTCCTAAGCCTCCAAAGAACACCAAGGTCCAAGAGGAAGTTGAAACCCCCAAGGGTGCTCAGCCTGCTGCTGCTGTCGGAGTGGTCCAGCAGTGGGATTTTTTCATCTAAAAGGCTAAAAACTTGATAACATATATCTTATATTATTTCTTTAAAACTAATCACATAATTTTGCAAATACCTTTTAAATATTCATTTTCCAACGTTTTAATGGAAGTGGATATTATTAAGTACCATAAAAATGTTATGAACCAAACAATAAAACAATCCTCTAAGAGATAGAGAATTATATATATATATATATATACATATAAATTATGGATTTGAATTCCCAAATTTTAAATTTGTAATTTTAAATAACCCGGTACTGGTAAAGTACTAATACGGATAGGTAGACGGCGTGCCCATCCGTGTTAATTTCGAATATAATTTCATCAACACGGTAGAATATAGACATACGTTACATACCCATCAAACCATCTTAAATTAGCAAATTAGTGCAACAGGAAAAACAAATTTTTTTAAGAGGAGTCAAGCAAAGGGCCAGAGATTTAGCTTCATCAAAGTAGCTTATAATATCTGGGTGAGAATGCTTTTCTATATGAAATATTGCAAACAGAATGCTGGCTTCTCTGCATTCAGTTCTCTAAAATAATATGGTTGGATTTTTTTCCTTTGTTGTAGTGGACTACCTTGAGTGCATGTTTTGTAATGGAAATTTTTCATGCTAACAAAATGAAAAAAAGAGTTTCAAAGATAACAACAGCCTTTCATTCATCAAGCAGATTATTACTCCATAGACAACAGCAAATCTATAAAAATAAGAGTAGCACGCGAACGAAACCAGCCAACAAGAACTTTCGCCATTCATGAACATCCTTTTTTTATATATATATAATTTCTGCTAAGCAATCCAATCATACATTAGACAACAACAATCTTTAGCAACAAATTACCAGCTCAAGACATGCTCCATTACAGTTGATAAACTTCCAATTTTTACATGTTTCCTTCCTATGATTCAGGTCTATCCTATGATTCAGGTTAGTAAACATGGGAAACCATGACCCGACAATTAATCATACAGCCATAACATTATATCGCTAGAATTATTCTATGTTAACATAAGATCATTTACTCCAAGGTGAGGAGGTCGCATACAAACACGAACTTCATGTTCTTCTCATCCTGATCGTTGTTTTGGCACAATATTCTCAAGAACTGCACCACCTTCATCATAATAAGTTTCGAGTTTGGCATCTTCGGGGATTCGCGTGGCAAACTGAATTTCGCTTATAAATTCCTCCGGAGGGCAGTGCTTGGGGTTGGAGTCGGTCAATTTGAAAGTCCGACTTCTCCTCTTTATAAATGGCATGCGAGCCCGACCCACAGATGATGGAGGGCACGTGTAACTGTCGCAGCCGAACCAACCTGGGTCGGTGTACGGCACCGTAGGGACCTAAGGGGGTCGCGAGGAGGCTCGGATCCACCGATCACAAAAGGGGCATGAGAAAAAAGAAACCAGACCCATGAGAAAAAAGAAACCAGACCCATGAAGCACATTCTATCTCTGCGGTTAGAGAGCATAGTAGAAAAACTGGAAGAAGAAAAGGAAGAAGATATTGTAGGCGGAGGACTTATAACCAGGTTTCGTGTCGCGTCGCTGCTGTGGTTGCTGGAGAGTTCGACGGAGACGATGCTGTTTCTGGCGTGGTCGTCGAGCTTGTTGGTGGTGGGGATCTCGAAAGCTCTGACGGTGGTGGAGAGCAGAGATCGGATCGTCCATTGTGAAACGAAGAACCTGCGGGCAGTAATGAGCTCACGCCGAGTTGAGAATAGTATTGTTCCACAGGAATCTGCAACTTATTGTGAGAAACAATAAGGTTTAATTTGTAAGTTTTCATATATTATTTGATTAATAGTTAGAAAGTGAACAATATAAAATGTGAGTTTCTAAATTTTTCGCTGTAGTAAAAGCTTTTGCTTCTGGTATGTTCTGATTGATGCAGAGACCAAAAATACAACTTCAACTCCTAGCGGTCAATCATTGAGAAAACAGCATGAGTAATAAGTCCACCAATCTTGCCTAGAGATACTATAGAGATGAAGGTGGAATCAATATAGACAGTTAATACAAATTCATTATTTTACTACAATATGAACTGTACTCTTATATGCCGGAAATAAGTGTTTAAAACATAAATAACATGGAAAGCTGAGTCCAAGACAAGAAACAATCCACCATATGTTTCATCAAAGAAATTTATATATACCATGTTTTCATAATGAAGAACTAAGGAATTTAAAGAACTCTAGACATAAATTGAGTACATATTGAATGAAGCAAAAAGAGTAACTTCCCCCAAATTACAGTACACAAGTTTCATTATTTGATCTATCATGAATCAATTCACAAATTCCTGCGCCTATCTCTACTCTCTCTACGTACAGCAGAGATGTTTTAGTGAGGAAGGGGGAGGGGAATAGTTTAATCATCCTCCCTAATACATAAATATATAAATAGGGGAGCACTTTTGATGCAATATCATTTTCTATTGCCTCTTTTTGTCATTGGCCTGCATGGTGGGATGCAAAGCTCCTGTTATTACTGGATACATAAACTTATTCACCTTTCTGCATTTAATTACTGCAAATTAATCAGTAATTCACATATTTTCAAACTGAACTGCAAACTAATCAGTAATTCACACATTTCCAAATCAAAGTGCAAACTAATAAGCAATTCACACATTTCTCAATGGAACAACACAGATAAATTAGTAAATTGCAGGTATCAAGTCTTACAATTTAGTGTTCCATCCTTATTCCCAATCAAACTCAAATACTAACACTATAAACTAAGTACGAATTCACACATTCCCAAATCGAATAATGCACCTAAATTAGCAAATTGCAGCTATAAAATCTGGAAATTCTAAAGTTGCATTTTCATTCCCCAATCAAACACAAAGATTAACACTTACACATTTCCAAATTGAATAATGCCTACTTAATCAACAAATTGTAGAACACAGTAACATCAGGTATTTAGCAAATAGACAGATAGGGGTGTATTAACCTAGAAGTTATAGGTCCATAGCTCAAAGAGTATGATACTACAAATGTGTGAACCTAGAAGCTATAGATCCATAGATCACAGTAGTAGCCAATTTTTTTGATGATAGGTCTGAACATATGAAATAATTCACCAATGCTTTCTAGAACTATAGAAATTTCATGGCATTTTTGGCTTTGAAATACACCAGTAATTTGAAAACTGCACCAATTTTGTCTTTTTCTCACATTCCATCTTCAATTTTTTATCAAAAGAAACATAAAGATTAAAGAGCGGTAGTCAGCTTTGTGTATGTCAAAGTTAGTAATATTTTAACTTCTCAGGATTGATGTCCATGTTATAAGTCCAATGTGAAATTTCAGCAATTACATCACTCACAGAGAACTTGTGTATACAACACCAAGTTTTCATTATAGCTCTGCATATAGGTGCTGTAGTTTAATTAGGTGCAAAATTAAAGCATGTATTGTAAAGCATTGTAAGCTTTGCACCTATATTAAAGCATGCATGCTTCAATTCATGCTTCTACTTCATCTATATTAAAGCATGGATTCATTAAGAAGAATACAGTAGAAAACATGGACCAAAGCTGAGTAAAATGAAATAAAGAAGTCAAGCATTGTAAGATTTTTATATAGGTACAGATTTACAGTATGTAGTGAACAGAATTGAAAAAATAAACCATTGTAAGCTCTGGCAAGAAAAATAAGTACAAAGTATCGATTGAAACTTAGTAAACTGAAATAAATAATTAAAGCAATGTAAGATCTTCATATAGGTGCTGATTTACTCTAAAACAGCAAGAAATCAATTGTTCCAACTAAAGCGATTAAATATAGCCATTACTTCATGCATACATCAAGTTGTAAAGCGCTAATGATTTTTACCTTGATTACACATCATGGTCATCTTTACCTTTGCATCTGCTCCACTGTTTATTAGCATAATATAGCAACTGCGGAAAGCCAACAATGGGTTCTAGCGCTCCATAAAGGGGCAAAATTAAACCATGGACTGAAGCAGTCACGAAAACTCTGCATATAGGTGCAGTAGTTGAATAGGTGTAGAATTAAAGGTAGGATTGAAGCATCTTAAGTTTTGTAAGCTTTGCACCTATATTAAAGCATGGGTTGAAGCATGGATCGAAATAAAGGAGTAAAATATTGTAAGGTCTTTATATAGGTGCAGAATTAAAGCATGGAGTGAAGCATGGAGTGAACAGAATTAAAGAAGTAAACCATTGAATCAAATTTAAACAACGAAACATAATAGATTAAAGCAACCTCCCATGCAAATAAGTTTAAATCATTTAAGATAATAAATACAGTTTAACTCAAAATGTATGGTATTCACATAAATGAAATTAGACATCATAAATCAATTAAAGAGATAGTACATAAAAAGGAGGGGAAAGTTAGAACAATAGACAATAAATATTAAACGCGGGAAAACTGCAAATTAAGTAAAGAGAACTGACAATTAATTACAGAAATAGCATAAGCGAAGAAATATTAGATAATAGGAAGAAAGAAATTCTTCATATAGTACAACACATTGAGCTCAATGTCAGGAATAAGCTAAAACATTTAGTAATGTAGCTAACGCCACATATTATAGGAGATGCATAAGAAGGCATCAGAAGGCATAAAAAGGCACCAAAAGGCATAAGAGGGCATCAGAAAACATAAGAGGGCATCAGAAGGCATCAGAAGGCATCATCAGAAGGCATCAGAAGGCACGGCGTAGAAATGATAAGAAAATCAAATATTATCTTTAACTACGAAGAAGATGCAGTTTCAGCTGGATCATGAGCAGGTCCACCATTGTCCATATGTAAACCGTCCACAATCGAACGATATTCGTCGATTGTGCGGCGCAAGTTGGTTTGCTCAGCTACCAACTCATTTTTTTCGGCAAGGGTTGCAAGATAACAATCCTTCAGCACATTGTAGTCTCGCTGAAGGTCACTAAATTGTTGGAAGAGGGTGGCTTGCTGCAAGCTCAGGTGTCCGTACAAATTTCTGTACAGAACAAAGTCTTCGTAGTTTGTGTCTTTGATTTCCAAATCATACTCGCTTTTTATTTTCGCTATAGCAGCTATAGCAGCCCGCGCTGCATCTTCTTTTGACGATTCTATTTGCAGGAACGGAATACTCCAACACCGGAAAACGTTAGTAATTACACCGTCGCGTGGAATAGCGACATCTATATATGCAATGAACCAACCCTCGGCTGCCGTAGTGACTTCAGACTGAGCAAGCTCAATGCCCAGTAAGTCAACAAGTTCGTCAAGCATTTTAGTATATGACAGCTGGACAATCGGCATTGGTATTACGAGAATACAGGAGAACACTGTAAGGAAAGAGAAGAAAAGCGTAGAATTAAGGTCTTTTTTTTTTACATATATAGCATATAATATTACCAATATGCAGGTAAATACTGTAAAGAGAAGAGAAGGGGACGACAAAATTAACACCTTTGTTTTTTTACACATATAGAGCAGGTATTTAATTTAATGATCCGAAATAACGCTTTTTTTTCCCCACCTTGTAAACATAAGAGGTTTTGAAAGGGAGAGATATTTTTTTTCCTTTATACTGCCGTAAAAACTTTTTTGAAAGAGAGGAGGAATTGATGGAACAAATGTGTAAGAGAAGAGAAGCACAAACTTAGGACTTCTCTTTCACATATGTAGTGTAGAAAGGTAATATTTAATTTGAAAAACTGGAATGAGTTTTTTTTTTTCAGATTCTAAACATAAAACGTTTTCAGAACGAGTTTTTTTTTTATTTTTTAATTTGCGCCAAAATTTTTTATAGACAGAAGAGGAAATCACAAACCAATTGACCTGCCTGTATTACCAGTATCAATAAACAGAACCCACATATCTGAAATGTAGGAATGTTTTTTTAAAAAACAGGAAGGCAGTATGTTCCCCTCTTACCTACAGCACGTGTGGAAAGTAGGCGGTGATGTACGGAGCAGACGTCAACCGACAACAAAGTACTAATAAATCCAAGAGTTTTTCACAGATAAGCCGATATTTTGTTGTTCTCTTGGAAAAAGATAAAAACGTTCATATGCCCAGTTTTGTTTTTTTTTAAATATTTTTCGTGCGGAAATATGTCTACGAATTATTTTTACTAATACAAAAAGAGAGCAGTGGGAAAGAAATAGACGTATTATGTAAGAAACAACTAAAGAAGTAAACAAATTGAGTAAAGAAAGAGGGGAGGGATGTATTAAATGTGCAGCCATCATATGCTATTTATAGGCAAACATTGAGAGATGGTCCACACAATCTGCACCACAGTTCAGGGGCCGCAACAGATAAACATCTGCACATCCAAGGGCCGGTCCACTGGAGAACAGTAGATTGAACCATAGAGAGGGGGGGGGGGAGGGGGGGGGGAGGAGGTACCAAATAGGAGCCTCAGCGTACGGCGGCGCTGACTGACAGGGAGGAAGGAACAATGAAGTAGATAAGAGGGTATCCGAACCATAGGGCCTGTGGGAGGGAACCAGTGTTAAGGGTCGTAATGAGGAGGCTCGGTGTACGGCCCGCGAGGCTGGCACACAACACCAGCGGTCCTGGATGAAGCAAGGACGCCCGACCCACAGCTGAGTGAGGGGCTGTACAACGGTGAGTGCGCGAAGCCTCCTGGTTCGGCGTACGGGACGCTAGGTATGTAAGGGCCGATGTTGGCTCTGCCCAACAATAGCCCGCTCAAACCGTAGGGGGGGGAGCAAGAGGGAGAGGCCGGCGTCATCATACCATCCGAGCACAGGAACCCACGCGAACGGGGGTCGCGGACAACCTCAAATCCACCAATTACAAAAGGAGTAAGAGAAAGATAAGAGAAAGTGTACTACTGTGTGCAGCCATGTGGAGTAGTGCGGGGAACCCGGTGTGAGAGAAGAGAGGAGAAAGAGAGAGTGAGAGGGAGAGAGGAAAGGCTGATGCAAATAGAGGAGAGAGAGCGAGAGTCAATGGGGATGAATAGAGGTTGATAGAAGATAGTAGAAGAAATTGGATCATCTTATTTAGTACATTTTTTAATTTTAAATACTGTATTTTTACTATCCGTTAATTTGTTAAATAAGTAGGGAAAACTATTTAAATTTTAATTTAAATTATTCATTATTTTAACTGAACTGTTCTATACTGTAAAATTTTATTTCCCATATCTATTTTATTTTTGTTTTATTTATATTATTTAGAGCTTTTTTCCATACAGATTTTAAATTAACCCATTCTACGTTTTTAGTTGCATGATTGTATACAATATGCTAATTTAATTTGTAACGATAATCGACGAATTTAAATTTTAATGTTTAAGAATCTTTAACGTTAAAGCAATTGAATTAAAAGATTAAATACTTAAATTAAAATTTAGGGAAATTCCATTTTTAGATGAAAATAAGTATTGATTTAGATAAGTTCTATATTATTTCCGGCAATAAATATTAAATTGAATAATAAAATTTTGATGGTTCATTTATATTGTTTAATATGATGTTATTTATAATGTCCTCCATTGTTTGTTATAAATATTATAAAAATATTACAAATGATTAAGTTTATAATATTTGTTCCAGTTGGAATGTCTGTAATTATTTTTCAAATTGATGATGAAAAACGTTAAGATTAATTTGCATACTTGAAATCTCAAATTTTGAAATCTCATAATATTTGACTTTGATTTATCTTTAAATTTAGTGTATCAAAATAAACAATCGGAAACAGGAACAAATGTTTTTATCTATGAATAACGAAAGTGCCCTTATTTATTTAGTAACTGAACTGTTTTATATATCGTTTTAAATTTATATTTATTTAAATTAAATCACATTATAATTAGATGAAGGTAACGTACAATTCAAATTATTAGCTATAAATCAAATTTAGGTAGCGTATATATTTTAATAAAATTTTAATTTAGAGGTATATATTATATAAAGTTATTATATAAAGTCATTATAGAATTATTAAAATTTTTACCACGAAATCTACACGATCTAATTATCATAATAATCAAGATTTGCTTCGAGTCTCTAATTATCATAATCATCAAAATTATCATAATCATCAAGATTTGCTTCGAGTCCCTAATTATCATAATCATCAAGATTTGGTTCGAGTCGCAAATCTCGCAATTTTTTCTTTTTTCTGAAAAAATTTTTTCTAATTAAAAACCTAAAGTAAAAACATTATTTACATAATCGGAATTCCCGCTGAACTTTGTAATTAGGAAAAAAGAGAACAAAAAATGTTCTCATTATCAAAAAGTTTCCAGATCAAACCTAATAAGATCAGTAACAACAATTATTTTACATCCGAATAGTCAGAACGTTAAATTTCTAGGAACCAGTGAGATCAAACAATACATTACAAATAACGGGGAGAATACCAATACCAACAACAAATTAAAGCGAAGGAGGGAAAGGGTAAATGAAAAATGATGTGAATGAAATTTTAGAATAAGATGAACACAAAATTGAACCGTTTAAAGTAAATGAATAAACATAAAGGGTTACATGTAAACTCATTTATTTCAATTATTTTAGCCCACAAACTAAACCGTTTACATGTGAAATGAGAAGTGATTTGAATCAACTGTTAGAATAACATGAATACAAAATTGAACCGTTTAAAATCAACGAATAAACATAAAAGATCACACGTAAACTGAATCGTTTCAATTAGTTGAGTACACACACTGAACCGTTTACATGTAAACTGGATTACATATAATAAAAAGATTCCTTGACATAGATATCTAATTAATTAAATAAGTAAGGACTGCTGGAATATTTAATTAGAGGCATCGTAGGATAAGCCACAAGGTGCTGGAACTGAAAAAATCTTTCTAATTAAAAACCTAAAGTGAAAAAATCATTTACATTATCGGAATTTGCGCAGAACTTTGTAATTACGAACAAAGAAAACAAAAAATGTTCCCATCATGGGAAATTTTCCAGGTCAAACCTAATAAGACCAGTAACAACAATAAACGTTAAATTTCCAAGAGATAGTGAGATCGAATAATACATTACAAATAACGTGAAAAATACGAACGACAGCAATAAATTAAAGCGAGGGAGGAAAAGGGTGAGTAAAAAATAATGTTATTTAAATTTTAGAATAACATGAATACAAAGTTGAATTGTTTCAAGTAAATAAATAAACATAAAGGGTTACATGTAAACTAAACTGTTTCAATTACTTAAGTCTACAAACTAAATCATTTAGATGTAAAATGAGAAGCGATTTGAACCAAATGTTACAATAACATGAATACAAAATTGAACCGTTTAAAGTCAACGAATAAACGTAAAGACTTACACGTAGACTAAATTGTTTCAATTACTGGATGTTGTTATTGCTGTTGATGGTCTCACCAAGAATGTGAAGACGAATACGAGTAGTGCAGTCAGTATTGCTAGGGCAGCTGCTCCTACATACAGTCCATTCTTGACGATATAACAATCACCATCCATGCACCCTGCTCCGTAAGCCTGCTCATAGTTCATGCTTGATGCAGTGGACAACATTACAACGCCCATCCCGAAGCTCATCCTGTGGGGTAGAAGAGTAAGGCACTTAATTCAACAATTTATTAGAGGTAAGGCCTAACACTAAGCTCGTTTCTTATTTTGTTTATTGCAAAAGGCTGGCAGAGTGGCACCTAGCAAAATCCCTTTTTCTTTCTTTTTTATTACTTAGTTCGTCTTCTAAATTGTTGTCCTGTCCTCTCCACAGGAAATCAAAATAAATGGTTCGCAGGAGAGAAAACATAGACTTAGACTAACTATTATTATATATGTAATTAATAATGGGGGGCTTGATGCAGAGGAGCTCCGAAAATGGATTAAAACTTTGTAACAAGTATTTTTCATAATTTAAGTCAAAACAGGTTGTATGAATTGTAAAAGAAATATTTGGTTAACAATGAGATCAGAAAATGGTTGTCGGTAAAGCAGGTTGGCAGAATTAATATACAAATTTAAAGGTAATAAAAAAACACCAACCACCAATTCTACTAAATTTACTAATTCAAAACGTGTTCTTAAAATTCCAGAAAAACACGAAATGAGCATCAAGTTGTAAAGCGCTAATTATGTTTACCTTGATTACACATCATCGCCATCTTTACCTTTGCATCCGGTCCACTGTTTATTAGCATAATATAGCAACTGTGGAAACCGAACAATGGGTTCTACCTCTCCATAAAGGTGCAGAATTAAAGCATGGACTGAACCATTGATGAAAACTCTGCATATAGATGCAGTAGTTGAATAGGTGTCGAATTAAAGCTAGGATTGAAGCATCTTAAGTTGTGTAAGCGTTGCACCTATATTAAAGCATGGGTTGAAGCACGGATCGAGATAAAGGAGTAAAATATTGTAAGGTCCTCATATAGGTGCAAAATTAAAGCATGGAGTGAAGCATGGAGTGAACAGAATTAAGAAAGTAAACCATCGTAAGTTCTGTTAACGGACTGCAGTAGAAAGCATGGATTGGAGCTTACTAATATAGAATAAAATAGTAAAGCATTGTAAGATCTACATACAGGTACAGTAGATGAATGGATTGAAGCATGTAATGAAGCTCTGCATATAGGTGCTGTAGTTTAATTAGGTGCAAAATTAAAGCATGTATTGTAAAGCATCGTAAGCTTTGCACCTATATTAAAGCATTCATGCTTCAATTCATGCTTCTACTTCATCTATATTAAAGCATGGATTCATTAAGAAGAATACAGTAGAAAACATGGACCAAAGCCGAGTAAAATGAAATAAAGAAGTCAAGCATTGTAAGATTTTTATATAGGTGCAGATTTACGGTATGTAGTGAACAGAATTGAAAAAATAAACCATTGTAAGCTCTGGCAAGAAAAATAAGTACAAAGTATCGATTGAAACTTACTAAACTGAAATAAATAATTAAAGCAATGTAACATCTTCATATAGGTGCCGATTTACTCTAAAACAGCAAGAAATCAATTGTTCCAATTAAAGCGATTAACTATAGCCATTACTTCATGCATACATCAAGTTGTAAAGCGCTAATGATTTGTACCTTGATTACACATCATCGTCATCTTTACCTTTGCATCTGCTCCACTATTTATTAGCATAATATAGCAACTGCGGAAAGCCAACAATGGGTTCTAGCTCTCCATAAAGGGGCAAAATTAAACCATGGACTGAAGCATTCACGAAAGCTCTGCATATAGGTGCAGTAGTTGAATAGGTGTAGAATTAAAGGTAGGATTGAAGCATCTTAAGTTTTGTAAGCTTTGCACCTATATTAAAGCATGGATTGAAGCATGGATCGAAATAAAGGAGTAAAATATTGTAAGGTCCTTATATAGGTGCAGAATTAAAGCATGGAGTGAAGCATGGAGTGAACAAAATGAAGGAACAATTGTCAGGAGATATAATCCAAAAGAATAAAGATCAGGGAACTATTTGGAAATCACCTATAGTGGGGGGATGCATATTTTAGCCTGCCAGACAGGATATATTAAGCTTGATGAAAGACTCAAATCTGAGCTTGGTGGAGAAGAACATCAAGGTCAAATCCTGAAATATTGTGTTCAACAAGAACATGACAATCTAATTTGTGCATTTCAATCATCAACCGATTTAGAAGGCGCGCTCACTGCAAGAGGTACGAAAGCCAATGCTTTTATATATGCAAAGCAGGGGGAACACAACATTTTAAGATTTAAAAGATACAGAATTTCCAGAAAGAAATAAGAATACCAGTACAGTAGCCCACCTGCTTTCTAATGCGAGTACATTTGTTCCAGCCTTAGAATTTCTATCCGAAACCTCCTTTGTTAGACCCATCGGAAATATTCCCCCTTCAAGCTTGCGAACAACAGTAAAATGGGTGAGCGTACCCCTTCTCTTCCATTCTGAAGCCACCATAGGGCCATCAATATGAAAATTCATCAAAACACAATCAAATATGCGAATAAGTAGAATTCAATACATATATTCTACAAATGCAAAAGCAAACCCAACCAAATAATGATGCTTCCATTCTGAAGCCACCATAGGGCCATCAATTTGAAAATTCATCAAAACACAATCAAATATGCGAATAAGTAGAATTCAATACATATATTCTACAAATACAAAAGCAAACCCAACCAAATAATGATGCTTAAATTTACAAGAACAGAATACGTATTAGTTTAAACCCTGTCCAACGAATGCAAACAAAAGGGAAGGATTTCTAGAACAGGTTATCGAAACAGTTTCACTAACTTTTGCCTTGTAGCAGCAGATAGCTGAAGTTGAGACGATCTCATTTATATTGTGCTTTGGGTTTATGGTTGTTTTCAGATTGATAGCTGCAACAACGACAGCAGGAATTTCCAGCAATGACTTTGAAGTAGAAACAGAAATATTCTTGGGAGAGTCAACAACTATCTCAGATTTGCACCAGCTGAGTTGCTCCAGAACCAAGAATGAAAATGTAATATGATTGAGTTGACAGATAATGCAGCAGATTAACAGTATGCGAAATCACAAGTGCTATCAAATAGGCCGAAGATTGTACCCTTTTAGTGGCTGGACAGGTCACAAATTTCGAAATAAAGAAGCTGCTTTTATGTTGCATGCACCAAAAATGGATTTTATAAGTTAGATACCTCTGTCCACCACTTTCCATTTTCGAAGGAATTAACTTGAAACCTTAAGATTTCTTTTGCCTGCAATTCTTTCATAGTCATTTCTTATCATCCAACTTATACAGTTTTTAGCAAGGTTTTAAGTATCCGTCGGTACGGACGGAAATAACGGGCCCACCAATATTGATTGGTATATGCCAAGATCAAATAGAAGAGTTGCTTTGAACATCATTCTGATTGTTCATTAGTTGTTAGGATTTTAAATAGTTGAACTTTAGAGAACACAATCATAAAATGCACTGCTCGTATTTTGCTGCAGATGCAAAGTTGAAACTACTAAATTTCGTATGAATACCTACATCAAGTTCAAACATATAGACTTCTGAAACTCCCATGGAAACTCTTGTTAGTTTTATGTACAGTAGGAAATCTAGATATGTAAGAAAATGTACGTTGATACTTGTGTAAGTGTCATCATAGGACACTGACATGAATGTCACACTAACCTTAGCAAGGAACTTTTTTTTTGTTGTACTTGGAGTTCAGCATTAGCCTCAGGGGCCGCGACCACCCTATGAGCTCGATCACGCGTTCGTGTTTTCTTCCCTGCATCACCACCATTGGCCTTCGCGGCAGCTCGTAATCTACAATCAGAGGAACATGTTTAGAGAGGAAAAAAACATACATTTTAAACTTCTAATAAACTACTGGGACCCAAATTCTATAAATTCTTTTGAGGATTTTATAACACCTGCTGGGCCTGGACTTGTATATGCAGCTCCGAATTATCCATTAAAAGAAAGATGGAAAGCACAAAAGGAAATAAGCAAACCGTCCATAGATGCAAGCAAATGAAAGCTTTGAAACATGGAACCAGTTCAATTTTCTGAACTCTGTAATAATGAGCAAATAATAGCAAAGCTAATACTATATTCGGTAACTAAAGAAAGTGTTGCTTCGATTATTAATTAATGGTTCAATAGCAATGGAGCCATTAATTTTAATGAAATTCCCAAATTAAAAGACCAACATAACCCAAAAAAAAAAAAAAATTCAAAACAAACAAAAGTTGGCGTGTGTCTACACAGAAAGAATAAAATGCAGGGGCCTACATCAAAACAACCTATAATTGAGGGGTCTCCATATATTTTAGCCAAACTCTTCAGAGACGAATTTACATTCCAACCCTGTTTTCTAAAATTTTACCACGAATCTACACGATCTAATTCCCATTTACTTGTGCCTGATAAACTGATTCGATTTAGATCAAACAATCAGTAAATTCAGCAGGTTAGATCAGACTACTACAAGCATTTTATGTAGAACCTTAGAACATTATAGTCTTCCTAGAACAGGTACAGTTGCAGTAATATGCTAAAAGTCACAATTTACTTTGGAGGAAGGTTGGCAAAGAACCAGAAATACCATGTGGAGGCAAGAAGTGTGACAAAGAATGAGGAACAGTACAAAAACTAAATGAATGTCTCATAACCCATATTTAGTATAAGGAAATTCAAGTTTTAATACATGTCCCAAATTTAAACTACTGTACAGACACAAAAAGTAGAGAAAAGCTAAGGGGATCAAGAAATGGATCAAATGTTGGTCCAGCTCTATCTACTAACTATACTTTCCTGTTCATCAAACAGTAGTTGAATCAAAATAAATTGAAATTCTCCCATTATCTCCTGGACAATGAGATATTACACCAGGAACAAAAAAGTATTGTAGAAAAGCATATTAACCAGTGATTTTTGAGAGTTCATTTGGCATGGGAAAATAAATTCTTCTACACGTTGTTTTTTCAATACTTCTGTGAACATATATGCACTTGCCTAAGGGCTAAGGCATACTATTTAAGATTGACTGTGATGGACAACAAATGAATACATAACCTACTACGAACAAATAGTAATGAAGAATGTAATGCACCAATTTCCTATCGAAAATAGTTCTATTTGTCTATTTATAAGCAAACTTGGACTCTCAGAGGGGCTTATATGCTGAGAAGCCCCCCATCAAAATTCAAATAGGAAAGAGATGCATCAGTTTGTTGCATTATTATTGACTTGTGTGTAGGTATGTAGCTTACTAAAATTTTTTAATTATCAAGAGTGTTATGCATAAATTTCATATTAGAGTGAGACTCTTATGCAACCAATTATTCCCCATATTTGTCAATTTCTGGGCAACCTAGACCTCGAAGTGCACCAACAAACTAAGGCACTCGTATAGAGCCTAGATGATAGGCAGTCCCCCATCTAGAGCCCAACAGGAAGGATACTATTTTATTGGCTCTGTTCTAAATTAAGATATTCTGAAGTATACCAGTGACATTCACAAAACACTATGTTGCTTCTTTATAATATAAATAATTAGCTGCTCTGTTATAATGAAGCTTAAGCAGTTCATAGACACACACAATTGAAACTAATGCAATTGAATCGTTGTTCTTAATTTTTGTTACTCTAGTAATCACGTGTGCACTCATGAATAGGCACTCTCCCATTTTAAAGAGTAGAAAATAATATAGAAAGCAGCGTGCACATTGATTGAGAAAATAACCACAATACAGACAATAAAGCTAAAAGAATGGGTCCTATCTCTTAAACCAAATAAGTATCTTATATTCCTGCATATTCTATATCATCAAGCTAAAATGGACTTCAAAATATGAAGGAATAAATGTACAAACACCCCCTAAACTTTATTAAGTAGTTTAATAAGCCATTCTCCTCAAGCAAAGTTACTAATTAAATAGCCATCCCTGACAACTGTCTGCTGTGTAATAAGCTTTAAAACACACCAAAACCTGTCTTGTCCATTCTAATACTCAAAAAGCAGCAACAAAAATCACAGATGGAATCACCCTATTCTCCACTGCTAATGCTTCATTTTCATCCATGAGAAGAAAAGTAGGTATTCTAGCATTTTGAAGCATTACAAGATCATTGATGAACACATACAGAGCAGGGTAACACGGGGACACACGTGGTAGCTCAAACCTTGAAAATGACTCCAAGATTACATCTTATTTTTCTAATAAATGAAAGTTCTAAAGCAACAAACAGGAATATTAGAATAAGCTAACGAAGAAATTATAATCACTAAGTATTATTGTTTTCAAACACAAAAGACGTTGTAAGGACAGAGCATCGCTTAAAATAAAGTATGAGGTAAATAACTGGATCGAAATGAAAACCAATCCCACAATCTCAAAATAATAGTACTGAATATTTACTTATTTTTGTTCCAGATGTATAAGATGTCAAAACATGAGGAGGTATACTGTAAAAGAGTCTCAAACCCGATATACCTTACACTTTGTGCAACATGTGATGAAAATTAATGAAGATAGAGTAGGGGTCTACTAACCAATCTAAAGATAACATATAAAAATTATACCTGAATAAGAATAATGTTGGCACCCTTCTGATGAGCTGATCTAATTAACCTGAAAAAGGCATATACCATCTTAATAACTAATTTAAATTGTAAGAAAAAAATCAAGCATAACATTAATATTCAGGCACCTAAATAGATAAAGTGTACACATGATGCGGGTGAAGTAGAGGAAGAAAAAAATATATATAAAGAGGCAAAAAGTAGTGGCGCACAGAATGTCTCTTTATCTTTGCTGCTAAAACTAAATATATATATATATATATATATATAAAGTGGCAAAAAATAATCGCGCAGCTTGATCTCCTACTTTGCTAGTAAATAAATGATGCTGAAAAATTGGCAGGATATAAAAAGTATCGATAAGTCTATTTAATTAGTTTTTGCTTCGAGTGGAAAAGTTTTATTTTTGACGGTCTTGGAGTTTTGAGGTTTCCAACGGAAAATACTCAGAAAATTCTAAATAATAATAAAAAAAAAAAAAAACTGTAGACAATATGAGTATCCTGAATAGCATAAATATTATAATAAATCAACTGATTAGTTAGATGGCTACAATGCAAATATCACTGACATACAACTTATGAATAAGCATAAAGCATAAAGTATATGCTGCAAACAGCAAGGATTTACATTAAGAATTTACCATATAAAGATCAGTGCAGTCTCTTTTACCTGCAACGTACTTTTCTGTTTGAACAGCCAAATTCAATAGCTTCACCGTGAGGTAAGCTGACATGCCGATCTCCATTATGCATTTCACTCCGAAAATCTACCACATTATCAAATGTAAGGATGATGCTTCTAGATCTAACTTCTGTACATGTATATTAGTAACGATTTGTTTTTAAATGCTTGATTAAAAAGTTGAAAGCAGGTAGGTTTAACAGAGATGCAGTGTATGATCCAACAGCATAACATTGATTAACAATTTCGAGTGACCTCACTGATTGTGGTTCAAATGCAGCGTAGAATCTTGCCACATATGTAGCACATAAGAATGAGTCTGGCTTAAACATTCTACAATTTGTTTGTGCCTTTCATCAGTTTTCGCAATGAACTTTCGCAATCTTCACATGCTAGAAATAAAGTATGAGAAATATATTGAACCTGACGATATTCTCAAACAGATCAATTCGAAAGTTTTGGTTAACTTTGTTTACGGGAGATGAATAGTAAATCAGCACCGGTAACTATACGTAGTCAACACGATGTAACATATGGAAGGGAAGAAACGATGAACCACAGATACTAACTTGTATTCTTCTTATCCAGGAAATACGGTGCAGAATAAAACAGAGCACATGTAAACCTTCACATTTTCCATCTTTTGCTGTCCCACGAGATACGCACCTTCCAGACTCCAAAGGTAATCAAACAAAAGAATTAGTAAGCTAGCTTGGTGTGGAATTACACATATGCTAATGGAATACATACACTGGAAAATAGGAAGAATAAGGATGTTAATTATTAGTTTTTAAATCAAGGATTTAGGCAAATTACTTAGTAATTCCATAAAATTTGACAGCTCTAATTTCTTTTTCACTAAATCACTCTTTCTCTCTTTCTCTCTCTATCTCTCTCTCTCTCTATATATATAGGTTCAATTAATATTTGAATCGGAGCAAGTTAGATTTGTAACTGTTTCTTGTACGTACCTGCCCTTCATTTATTATGAAGTACTCCAAACAAACCAAGGTAAAGATTTATTTAAGATTGTTTACATGAGACGGATGGTAAATTAGTATCGACAATTGTATATACCCAACGGGACCTAACCTATTGAAATATAACATGCTTGCTCTTCCTATTTTTAACTGTATATATTTCATTACAAAATGTGCAATTCCACATCCAAACCACCTTAGCAATCCTTTTCTTGAATTATCTTTGGAGGTTGGAAAGTACGAATCTTGTGGAACAGCAAAATATGGGAAATACGAAGGTTCATATGTACTCTAATTTATTTTGCGCTATATTTTCTGGGTACAGAGAATACATGTTACATATATATATATTGCATTGTATAAATACTATTGTTACTACTACCTATTTACTTCTTAATTACTTACTTTGAAAATACCAAAAAGAATGTAATTAAAGAGCTGAAAACTGAGTAGGCACTAATCCAGAAGTAACAACTTAGAAAACCTAACTTAATGAGAGGTACTCAAGAACATTTTCCTGTTTCTTTTGTTGGACGGTGTTAATAAACTTTTATGATTTTAAAGTTCAAAAGGCGGAAATTGTAAAATTGTTTAGAAACTCGAACTAATTAAAGGCATCAAGTTCAGGAAGAGTATACATGTAGAGATAATTACAAAAGGAAAGTGTGAAATATTAAAGAAAATATTGGAACAAAAAAATAAAGATACGGGGAAGCAAACTTGGGAATGTAAGGAAAAAGAAGTGGAAAATGGGTTGGAAAATGTGAGGTTCAGTTAATTTAGCTACTCAATTAGGAGATAAGTAGAAAATTTGGAAGACATATCTTTTTTTGCATGCATTATTATTGTGTGAGCAGCAATTAGTTGAATTATATTCTGATAGGCATCGTACCTTTTGAAAGTATTTTGTACCAGAGTGAGGGTCGAAGAAGAACCATAGAGGATGATGGTAGTGACGAAGGGTAGGACTAAAATTACACGATCATAACGGAGTTTCTTTCCTATCATGATTGCAAAAAAACATGAAATGGAAGAGAGCGCAAATTAGTGGAGAAATACAAGATAGAAACACGAAAAAGAAAATAGAATTAATACTGTATTGCACAAAAAAATTGAGCACGATTTTCTTACCTAGAAAGCATTGCGCGAAATAACGGCAAGATGTACGTTTTCCATTTGATATTTCGACAATTGCCATTTATATTTTAAAGGATCAGCGAAGAGTGGAAGTCCATAATATTCACCCCTCTTAATACACAAACTAAAACAATGTAGAGAGACAAAGTAATAAAGTATAGGGCATATATGAGGGAAGAGTACGCTGCGATGATGACGTTCCGTTCTCGTTGATGGGCTATTTAATACACATATTTATAAAAGTTCTACATATAAATATCGATTTGTATATTAAGATCTATGAATAGTACTCGTATCCAGAGTTTGCCATAATATATATATATGTATATATTATTAGTGCCGGCGATATACTAATCAGTGAAATAAGAAGTCTAATTAATTATTAGTATGAATAACGTAGTTTATACATAGCTTCTCATTTCTTGAGGCCGTCAGCTTCCTCAGTATGTTTAGAACTGCAAATACCGGAATTAAATATTAATAGTTTTATATACAAATATGCAGTAATCAATTGAAGGAAAGTATAGTAGGAAATATTACGCAGAACGGCGTTTTTTCCGAGCGCTGACTTCATATGATTTTTCAGGTGTTTGTGTAAAACTGCGTTCGAAATAATCAAATATTAAGTATAATTTAGAGTAAGTACATAATATCTGAAGTAGGAAAGCAGAAGGTAGGAAAATTATATTACCTAGACGAATTTTCATTAATTGGAGTTGTTTCTTCGAGTAACTCCACATGTGCTTGTTTTTTAGAAGGAATGGAGCAGCTTTCGTCTTTACATTTCAGCAATAAGACGGTGTTTTTTTGCCGTATTTCTTTCTTTAATGTAAAAATTTTGGTAACTCTAAAAGTTCCAATATTTGTTGTAAATTTCTGGGGGTCAGCGGTTATTTGGAAAATGTGCACCTGATTGATAATGTTTTTCATCGCAGGTGGAAGACTAAAGTTATCCGAATTAGGCGCAGTTGCTAAATTTTGCGCTGGAATGTGGATCAAATCTTGAGCCGATTTTCCAAATATTGTAAAATTAGCTGTGCCGGTTTCATCACCAACAATGGTGTTTAATTTGTACCTATTTTTAAATACATATAGTTAGTTGGAACCCCATCGGAAATCACAAAGTATTAAGTAGTCATTCTGAAGACTTCGAAAACGGTAATAAATTGAAGAATTTACCACGGAATTGGCGGTTGTTTGTCATCACCACAACGTGCACAACAAAATGTGTCGTCATATATTTTGACAGCAGCCTTGCAATTGTTACATGCTTTGTACCACCATCCATATGATGTGTCAATATCCAAGATCTTACATTGACATGTGAGCTTCATATTCTAACATTTAAAGAAAGAAATTGGTTGGTAGAAGTAAAATTATTTCTGGACATATGTAGAATAAAACTTTATTCTTGTGGAAACACCACCTCAGTATCAGGCATGCTAGAATTCAGCAATTCATCAATAGTTCTCCGATTTAAATGCATTTCTTGCTGAGGAGGAATAGGAGTGTCCTCCTCACAACTAATTCGGCGGATTGAATGATCTCTTGCCTGCAGACTATATATAGTAATGCACACATCAGATGCTAATAATGGACTGGTAGATTACAGGAGGCAGCACAACGTTATGAGTAACAGAAGATTAATAGTCAAACCTATGAAGAAATTCCTCTATTTCTGGAATTTGTAGGTCGAAATATATTTTGGATGCTGAACATGTTGATAAGTATAGCTTCTCTGCATTTAAATTACATGAGTTATTACACTATTATTAGGAATATACATAAATAATTCGCTATTATATTTATTGTACCAACCTCTAAATGTTCGGACAGTCATACCAGCCAGAATTATTATGACTGGTTTAGTACACTCGCTACTTGTAAAGCGTGTTTCATCAAAAGAAACAGCGAATTTATCCCATAGTGCAATAGATAGAGTATTTTGTCTGAAAGGGAAAGACATTAATTAAATATAGATTTGTAATCTAACTTAAGTAATGTACTTTTTGTTATTATTTAAAGGCCAGCATTGCTTACTCAGAATCTTCGATCTCTAAATTTCTGATTGGAGTTAAGGTATCCCCAATGTATTTATGCGTGATATCGTGAATACTTGTAATTTTCCCAAAAATATCTACAGAATATGGAGTAAGTATGAATAAAAAAACGGTATGTAAGTTGAGTGAACCAATTTATATTCAATAAGAGTGGTACCTGTGAGAACAGCATCGTTGTATCGCTTGTTCGTTACTTCATAGAAGATCGAGAAATTAAAACTGTATAGTGGTATTTGATTCAAACTTTCTTTAAGTTCGTTTATTTCTGTTCGTTTGCTTATTTGAATCATGTAATCGCGACCTACAGCAATAAATCTTTTCTTGCTTGGAATAACTGCGAATTTCTCGATTACATATAGGTTCCCTTCGCTTATTTTAGATCTAAATGCTGCTGCATCTTGTTTGTGTATAGTTGCTTGCATGGAGAAGGACTGAATGTATCATAGTAAACAAGGAGAGAAACTCTTAACCAAATTAGTAACAAACTAACAGTAAGAGGAGTATCAAAACAAAGGAGATATACAAACCTCTTCATCTATTAATAAGCAATCCAAGCTAAAGATATCTCCATTTAAAAAAGGAGCTGTTGATTCCCAAACTCGACAGATGCGAACTTTGATTTGACATTCTTGAGATTGTGGCGACAATTGTGATAAAAGTAAAGTCTTCATTGTACCTATAGAGATGTATTCAAGAAGAGAATAAATATAATACTAAGTAGTACAGCAAAGGGAAATTGCGAAAGTTTTTTTATTTTTTTCTAGCGGGTGAAAATCTAGATAGAAGAATAAGCATTTACACAGGAACAGAAAGAAATATATAAGAATATATTGCAAACCTGAGAATATTATTTTAAATCATCAAGTATTTCTTGGTAAACAATATTCTTTGTATATCCTTCAGGCTGACCGTCCTTTTTCTCTATAAGAATTCGTAACCCTTTCTTCGATGTTACTCGCGATATCGCAACATAAAGCTGCCCGTGCGAAAACACAGGTTGCGACAAATAGAGGCCAATTTTTTCTAATGTTTGTCCCTGGCTTTTATTAATTGTCATTGCATAGCATAAACGTAGCGGGAATTGCCTTCTTTTCAATATGAATGGCCATTTTGATTCGGTAACATTTATTACGATGCGAGGAATATAAACTTTTTCACCAATGTGGATACCAGTAAAGATTTCTGCTTCAATAATTTTAGGAGCCAGTTGAGTTATAAGTAGACGTGTCCCATTGCAAAGTCCGGAACTTTGATTAATATTGCGAAGTAACATTACAGGGCTTCCTACTTTTAACTTTAATTTGTGATTCGGTACTCCATTAAATTTTAAGCTATTCAAGAAATCTACTGGGTAAAGAACGTTGCTTTCTCCAGAATGTGTAGATGAACTACATATTGAATCCGAACTGAAATATAAACGTTCCTCTGTTTGTAGTAAAGAAAGAACGTAAGTATTAATTTCATCAGCAGTCTCATTCATAGGTGTAACAATAGCTCTGTTTCGTAAATATGTCGGATCATTGTAGTTGCACTCGATATTATCGTATATTTCACTAACGATCGCCTGCATTCCATTGTTGTCAAATTCGACCAATATGTCATCAGGAATTTTGATCCACGTTGGCTCTTCTTCGTTCTCTAATTGTATGCTAGGTATCTTTCCATCACCAATATCAAGTACCCATTGACTAAATTCTCTTAAAATTCTATTAGAGGTATCATTTGTTGATCCTTGTAGTAATCTCATATTTATAGTAAGTCGAAAGACTTTACATTTACTCCATATATAAGATCTAGTTAGTGATGCATTTAAAATATCTTGTTTACTACCGCCGACAACAACTGGAAGTATTTGTCTAAAATCTCCTCCCAAAAGAATAGTTTTTCCTCCGAAAAGATTTTCAGTAGTTGCTGAATCAGCCATCCCCATAATATCCTTTAATGATTTATCTAAAGCTTCGAAACAATTCCGATGATTCATAGGTGCTTCGTCCCAGATAATTAAGCTTGCGTGGGAAATTAAAGCGGCAAGTTGCGTACCTTTCTTAATTTCACAAATAGAACAATCGGTAATTTGTATTGGTATTTTAAA
>CM054935.1:8117687-8155675 GCA_029168755.2 Tillandsia fasciculata | reverse complement strand
CTGGGTTCTTGAGTGACAGCAGAGCAGGCAGTACCAGTGTTTACTGGTGTATTGATTAGGTTTGGTCCTCAGGCTTTGACATTCTGATGCATACATTTAGCTATTCTTTTAGCTTGGTATTTTAGAGGCATAGTAGTGGTAGTTTCCTTTTTCCAGCAGTCTCTATTACTTACCACTCTTCCTTTTCCTTTTACCTCTGGTAGACCTTGTGGGTACGTCGGGGTTTTGAGGCTTTACCCACAGGGGAGGTTACTGGTTTTTTACTAGTGGTTCTCACCCCCCTTGTTGTTTTTTTTCCCTTTCCTCCTTGTTTTGCAGTGTCTGTTGCGGGAGTTGCGGATCTTCAGTTGACGGTTCGAGGCGATGGGAGTCGCGAGATAGATTTCCCTACCAGTGTTGATTCCTACAGCGGGATAGATGTACCACCCGGATTGTGGGTTTCAATGTACACATGTGTATTTTATTATTTTAGTTGATCTCCCTTCTGGGATTTATAGATGTTGTATAGGTGGCTTTGACTTGTATTACGTTTCGGTGGATCGGATTATTGTATTATTATTTTTGGGAGATGGATATTGTACTTTTATTTTCCAGTTGTACAGTGATTCAGGTTGTTTATTAGGCAGCAGTTTTGTCTTCAGCTCTGATATCTGTTTAGTTGGTTAGATGGTACTCTGCCGTTGGCGCTTCGCCATGCGGGGTTTTTCGCCATAGGTGCGATCTGTTTAGCGATTCGGGTCGCAGTTTCGACTCCGGGGCGTGACATATCTGCTCTCTGATCTCAGCATCCACTGGCACACATGCTCGGTCCCTGTACCTCAGTACTTCCGAAGCATCAACTGTAAAGTCCCATGACTGATCACTCGAAATCTGATCTCTAATCCTGGTCAAGTGGGGGTCCTCACTCTGTCTCTCTCTGATCCTGCCCAGCAGAGTGGGCTGCACGGCTAAAGACGTCAGTCTAGCAGGGACCCCAGGGGACACAACCTCTATCTCAAGCCGTCTCATCTCCTCTAACAGTGGCGCCTGATCTGTAATTAACATGGACAAACTCTGCACCGCTCTCCTACTCAAAGCATCTGCAACCACATTGGCCTTGCCCAGATGGTAAAAGATATCCACATCATAATCCTTTAGTAGCTCCAACCATCTGCGCTGCCTCAAATTCAGCTCCTTCTGCGTGAACAGGTACTTTAGGCTCTTGTGGTCGGTGTAGATCTCACAGTGCTCCCCATACAGGTAATGACGCCAAAGCTTCAGTGCAAACACCACGGCAGCAAGTTCCAAGTCATGGGTAGGGTAATTTTTCTCATAATCCTTGAGCTGTCTCGATGCATATGCAATTACCCTCCCTTCCTGCGTCAGCACACAACCAAGTCCGCTGTGCGATGTGTCGCTGTAGATCACATATCCTTTCCCCATAATAGGGAGGGAATGGATAGGAGCGGTCATCAATCTGCTCTTCAGCTTCTCAAAGCTCCTCTGACAATCCTCACTCCAGACAAACTTAATCCCTTTACGCGTCAAACGAGTGAGGGGTGTGGAGAGCTTCTCAAAGCCCTCCACAAACCGACGATAATAACCAGCTAAGCCCATGAAGCTGTGCACCTCAGAAACGGTCGTCGGTCGGGGCCAATCCCGGACTGCCTCAATCTTCGTCGGGTCCACTGCCACACCTGCGGCGAAAATCACATAGCTCAAGAAAACTACCTCCCGAAGCCAAAACTCGCACTTCACCAGCTTGGCATACAACTTCTCTCGCAGAAGTTGCAGCACAATCCTCAAGTGCTCCTCATGCTCAGCATCGCTCCGGGAGTAAACCAAAATATCATCGATGAATACTACCACGAATCATCCAAGTACGGTCGGAAGATCCGGTTCATCAAATCCATGAATGCGGCAGGGGCATTAATCAGTCCAAAAGGCATAACTGTAAACTCATAATGCCCGTACTGTGTCCTGAATGCTGTCTTCGGGATATCCTCGGCCTTCACCTTCAGCTGGTGGTAACCGGACTACAGATCTATCTTGGAAAAGACACAAGACCCTTGCAGCTGATCAAATAGATCGTCGATACGCGGCAAAGGGTACTTGTTCTTGATGGTCACTTTATTCAATTCCCTATAATCCACACACAGTCGAAGTGACCCATCCTTCTTTTTCACGAATAGCACTGGCGCTCCCAAAGGCGACACACTTGGTCTAATAAAACCCTTATCCATCAAATCCTGGAGTTGCACCTTAAGCTCTCACAGCTCAGCCGGTGCCATCCGGTAAGGAGCCTTAGAGATTGGCGCAGTTCCTGGAACTACGTCAATCACAAACTCAATCTCTCTGTCTGGCGGCATGCTAGTCAGCTCTGGTGGAAAAACATCCGGGAACTCGCGAACAATAGGGATATCCCCGAGTCCCGGCACCGCCGTAGGCCCCTCAACAACACTAGCCAAAAAGGCTACACATCCTCTGCGTATCATCTGCCTCGCTCGGGAAGTCGAAACCATAGAGGCAAAGAAAGCACTCTGACATCCCCGGTACACCAATATCTCCTGGCCTGGCTCTTTAAAGGTGACAGTCCTCGCGGCACAATCAATAGTCGCGAAATACCGAGCCAGCTAGTCCATCCCGAGAACCACATCAAAGTCCCTCAGCTGTCTCAAGACCAACAGGTCTACTGGCATAATCCAGGACTCGATCTGCATCGGACAGGACCAACAGCACTCCTCCACACGCAAAGTGTGATCGGGAATCTGAACCTCTCGTGCACGTGGTAAAAGTCCTACCTCTAACCTATGTAATGATGCAAAAGATCTACTAATAAAAGAATGCGATATTCCGGTATCAAATAAAGTACGAGTCCTAATGCCAGAAAGTAAGGTGATACCTGCCACCACATGATCTGCTGTCGAAGAGTCCTCTACCTGCGCAGCATACACTCGCCCACTCTGAGCTGGAGGCCAATAGTCAGTGGAATGGGAAGGAGGTGGCCTGCTCGCTGGAGCATAAGATCGCTGAGCCGCCGATCGCTGCTGGGATGAAGAAGGGGCAGATGCTGAAGAAGGTGCTGCTGATGTCGCAAATGGGCACGTAGCTCGAACATGACCAGGCTGTCCACATCGATAACAGCGGCCAAATCTCAAATCACACGTGTCTGCCGGATGCTGACCCTTGTAGAAGACACACCTCTCCGAAGGCTGGGTCCGCCTCGACTGCTGCTGCTGTCTCTGAGACTGCTGCTGAGACCTTTGCTGTCTCGACTGCGACCTCTGCTGCTGATGGTGCTAATGCTGCTGCTGCTGCGGTGGCCTCTGGGATCCACCAGGCCCTCACCGCTCAGAACGCCCATGGCCGAAAAACTGAGGCCGTGGCGGTCGTGGCGGCCTCCAAGAACTGGCCTGTCCCCCATCATCCTGTGCTGGTCGCTTCCTGTCAGAGCTCTGAGCGACCATACCGCCACGTCTGGCAACTACGTGGTCTCCTCTCTCAACCCACTAGGCGTGCTCCGCGGCCTCCTCGAGAGTCTGTAGCCGCTGGGCATGCACCAAAGTGTAAATCTCCGGGCGAAGACCGGTCTCGAAAAGCTCCACCTGGTGAGGTCCATCTCGGGCGACAAAAGGTACGCAGTTGAGCAACTGCGTAAACTCCTGATAGTAAGCTAGTACTGGCCGGTCGCCTTGCTACAGGTTTTTCAGATCATCCTCCAGTTTCTTCTTCACGCTCGAAGAAAAGTAAGTGTCCAAGATCATCTGCTTGAACTCCGGCCAAGGTAACTACCGAATGATCTGGAACTCCAAAGGCTCCACCCGACGCCACCAGGCGTCTGCATCTCCCTCTAAGCAATGCATTGCCATGTGCACTCTAAACCTCTGATCAATGAAGAAGTCCCTGAATAACTTCTCCATTGCCGCTAGCCAAGCCCCAATCTCCCACGGCTGAGTGTTCCGCCCCGAAAACCTAGGCGGTCCTCGCTGACAAAACTGAGTGAGCTTGTCAGCGATCTCCTGCTCCTCTGCCGGGGTCAACGGCCGAATCGCTCCATGTGCCCCACTTCTCGAAGATGGTGCCATCGGTACTGGTGGTATAGCTGGTGGTGCAGGGGCCTCAAAGACAGTAGGGGGAGGCGCCTCTCTCTGAGCGAGTAACTGCTCTATCCTCTGCTCCTGTCGGCGGTGACTCTCCGCCAACTGGGCCACCATGGCTCTCAACTCGCCGAGCTCAGAAGGCCGGGACTGCTCCGGCTCTACCGGGGGTGCAGGGGTATCCCGGGTAGGGATCCGACATCGGGGAGGCATCCTGCCACAAGAAACCACGAATCAGTAACACAACCCCACACGACCAAATCTAGCGAAAGTCAAAGACATCCCCCTATTTCTGTGACTTTATGTTGTCTGCAGCCAACATAACTATTCACCAGAAATAGGGTATGTCGATCTCTCTTCACTCACTGGAAGAGTCAAACAAATAAATCAACGACTTTCGCAAAGTATCACGTCTCTCGCGCCCTATCATCCTAGGGTCTGCCAAAAGCCTAGGGTTTCCTAAGTCCCAACTGACCTATCCCTAAGCTCTGATACCAACTAAATCTGTCACGCCCCGGGTGTAAACCAGAACCCGGGCTCGCCAACAGATCCGCCGTGCACACGGAATTTTCTATGTACACGAAGCGCTGGTAACCAGCTCAAATATAAGAGGTACAATAAAAGAGCATAATACAGAGCTGAACTAAAAAGAACTACATAATATCTCAGACTGGAAATAAGATGCAAGCCGTAAATATACAATAAACTCCCAGCTTACCGAAATAAATACAACCAGCTGGCTAAAGCCAGGCCCAAAAGTAAAGTGCTACAGCCTGAGATACAAAAGGGGTACAATAAAAGTCCAGCTACTCTCACAGTCGGGGCAGATGATCTAGCTAGTCCGCTATCCTCTTACCTCGATCCGCCGCTGATGCCCCAGCAGCTCCCGCAGACGACTCTGCAAAATAAAGGGGAAAAGACAGAAAATAACTATGGGGGTGAGAACTACTAGATAAACCAGTAGCCTCTCCTAGTGGGTAAAACCTCAAGCCTGACATACCCACTAGGACTACTAGAGGCAAAAAGGAAAGAATAGTGGTAAGCTATAAAGGCTGCTGATAAAAAGGAAACTACCACTACTATGGACCAGTAGAAACTGGTACTGCCAGCTGTGCCTGCCGTATCGGGTATGCTGGCCAACGCATAACACCGATGTAAAGAATGAGTCTCAAGGACTCAAAGCCTGCCTGTCGCACACTCCGGAGTGGCACTCGAGGGGAGCGACCCACACGAGTAAAGTATCTCAGTAACAAGTATCATAAAACAGCAGGACTGGATCACGACTCTGATCAAAGTGGAAAAACCCATCCACTAAAGAAAACCCCGATCCCCAATCTGATGCACAAGTACTCAATGAGTGGGAAACTCCATCCACTAGCAAAAAGCCCGATCCCTAATCTGATGCACAAGTAAACATCCGGTCAACCGCCTAATGTCCGCGGTCGCCGCAATACCCCATAAGTCCAAAGCCTGATAAAGTAATCAACATCTGGCCAACCGCCTGATGTCCGCGATTACCACAATACCCCACAACCCATAATCGAGTCTAACCTGTCCCAGACTCAATGGCCTCAACTACACTACCCCCAAAACCCTGCTCAAACCGAGCAACATGCATCTGAATAAAAAGGAGAGCAATAATGCATGGTTTTTCCTAAATCAAGTCCCAATATGATAGTGTAGTGATAAATAGTGGCCTAACTAGATGTCCATATAAGCATGCAATTGTCCTCTTTTAAAACTGTAGAGAAGTGTCTGATATTTATTTTAAAAAGATTGATCTTACTGTACCAACATGATGAGTTATTTGCATGCGAGATTATGATATAGCATTTGTCCCAACAAAAGTGTCCCAATTTAACATAAATGAGCTGTCATATAATTTGTGGGGTCAATACACATGGATCTCAATTAGGATAGCAATTGTCACATTTAAAATAGGGGATCTCTAATACTCCTAGTGAGTTAGTCAAAAGTGAGGTAAGCAACAACCACCCATCTCAAAAAGCGCAATCCACACCCAAAAAGCCTCCTCGCTGTCCACAGTCCTCTAACTCCGCAACCCGCCGAAAACAGTGCACAACTGTACGGAACAACGCACCCGGTGTAAACACAAATCCCAAAATACAGCTTTTGCTGTTTTCCAAACAGCACGGAAAAGAGGAGTTTTCACCTCTATAGAGTGCTCCGAAAAATTTAGAAAAAAATATGGTTGCGTTCCTTGCGACGAGTAGATCAAAATCGAGTACTTATACACCATGATCCGATGCTCCTAGGCCAAGATATAAATCGAACAAGCCGGTGCTGTCCAGAGTTCATCACAGAAAAAAGGGTGTCAAAATGCCTCGGGAACCGTGCCAAAAGTGTGAAACGGGGAGAAGTGGTCAACATGAAAATCGAAGCCTGACCTCTTAGGAACGCACTGTCGCAGAAATCGCCCAGAAATTTCTCCCGGTTTGCGCACAGAAAAATCCCGACTGAAATGCGACGGAAATGGGCCGAAATGGAGAAAAGTCGAGGCGCACTGTAAAATCGAGATCGCCGCTGTCGAGCCTCCAAAAAACCTGGGAATCCACCACGAGATCAAGCACTACAAGAGAAACAACTTTCATAAGAGCACTCCCTTCCATTCTCTCTCTAAGCTTCGGAAAAAGGAGAGAAAGAGAGGAAGGTAGAGGTATTTATAGCCCAAAAAAACAATTGAGGTAATTACCTGTGTCCCCAAAACCGGGCGCCCGAAATCTTTCGGGCTATCACAGTGCGGCCCGCAGCCCGGCCCAGCCCGCGCCCGGAAAATCCTGGGCGCGACACGTGTCCGCCAAACAATGGACAGCGGCGCCCGCGAATCGGGCGCCGCTACGTGTCCCGCACCCGGCTCGGCGCCAGCGGCTGGCGCGGCGCCACGTGGCGCGGCGCTGCCCCGCCCGACACGCCAGCAGGCGCGGCAGCGCGCCGCCCGCGCGCCTGCACCCGCGTGCGTGTACGGCCGCAGCCGCGCGCCCGTGGGTGCACCGCGCGTACATGGGCCGCCCAATCCGGGGCCGTCACGTGGCGCGCCCCGGTCCATGCGCCAGCTGCGCTGCCCCGTGGACCGCGCAGCATAGACCCGCTAATGGGCGGTTGCCACGTGTCCCCGCCGGTCCACCGTGCACCAGCGCCCTTTCTCCGTGGACCAGACAGCGTGCGCCGCCCCAATCACAGGCTGCCACATGTCCTAGGCCGGTCCACGGCTCCCCCCATGCACCAATTTGCACAGAAAACTTCCGGGTGTCCTTTTTGGGCGTCCGGACTCAGAAAAATACAAGTAAATAGCCGTTTTCAAGCGTTTGTCTGTGCTGAATCCAAATACGGCCTCCAATCAGCCTGAAACCACTTCTAAAATTTGGCAAAAGCAGCCGAAAGTCAGGCTCGACTCCAAACCCTCTCTGAGTCCATCCAACACATCCCTTTGACGTGTTGTTGCCCCAACACACCACTAATAGGTGTTCCACACCCCGAAACAGGAGAAAGCCACACGGGGATCAGGGTTACTACATCTAGTGCGTCAAATGCCGAGGTTTTGGTCATATCTCAACGGAGTGTCCCAACAAGAATCCGTCAAAGAAGAAGGCTATGCAAGCCGTCACATGGGATGACATTTCCTCTTTTGATGAGTCATCTTCCAGTGATGAGGATAACAACGTCACTGCATTTATTACGTCCATAACTTCACCTTTCGTGTATTTTTCAGCGACTTCCTCTGGTTCATTATCCATCTCCTCTTTGAATGAAAAAACTGCGACGGAAGATGAACCAAGCGATTCCGAAGGTGAAGACTTTGCTTTTGCCTACCATAAATTATTAGAGGATTCTAAGAAATTGGCAAAGCAAAACAAAAGTTTGAGAAAAAGATTGTGGGATCTTGAAGAACTAACTAAAAAGGCAACTTCTCTCTCAAACGCTCTTGAAGAGGAAAGGGACAAGTTGATCAAGATAAACACTTCCCTTCAAGAGAAAAATAAGCATTTCGAGAAGGAACATATCAAATTGGTGGATAAAGCAAATCACTTCTTAATGCTCCACTCCGAGACTCAACAAGAAAAACTAGAAATGACAAAGACCATATTTCAACTTAAGGAAGATTTGAAGCGATTCTTTTCAGGAAGGAGCAAGTTGGATAAATTACTTGGTCTCGGTCAAACGAATCTGTTGGGTCTTGGATACGCTCGAACCGGTGAGGAATCAAGTTTGAACAAAACGGTTTTCGTGCCCCAGTCGGTTGCTCCTTCTCCGACGAGAATCATCGCATCCAACGTTAACAAGCCTACCTCATTTCGTTCAGGTTCAACGTTTACAAATGTATGTTATTGTTGTCGTTTTGCAGGGCACATTAGAGCAAATTGCAAGTATGGAGTCAAGCGGACAAATCAAGCAAAACTTGCAACAACTACCAACAAGTTCATCTACCGAAAATCTCATAAGAACCAATCAAAGGTGAAGAACTATGGTAGTACACCACCCGAGACGGCATCGTCATGAAACTTAAAGAAAAGTGATCAACCAAACAAGACGCGTTCACTAAGGAGATCAACTTCACGATCATTGCCGACGTATTCCAAAACTCGTGAGGTTTGGGTGTGCAAAGGTGAAATCTTCACTTATCTTGTCATTCACACATCACTACATGCGTGTGACAATTCGTCTTGATATTTGGATAGTGGTTGCTCACGTCACATGACTGGTGATAAAAATTATTTTCAAACGTTTGAGAAAACCTCCCGAGGACTTGTAGTTTTCGGAGATGGTCGATCTTCAAAAATAGTTGGCAAAAGAACAATTGCTCTTCCAGATGGCCCGGTTTTGAACAATATTTTATTTGTTGAAAGCCTTAAGACTAACCTCATAAGCATTAATCAATTGTGTGATAATAGTTTTTCAGTTAATTTCTATTTTGTTGAATGCATTGTAACTGACGAAAACCATTCATTCTTTTTGAAAGGGGTTAGATATCAAAATAACTGCTATGTAGTTTCTAATAAATTTTCTGAACATTGTAACCTAGTGTCACTTAATAATGAAACACTTTGGCATAAAAGACTAGGTCACATGAACTTTAAGGAATTATCTAGAATATCTAACAAAGACATAGTTAGAGGTGTTCCTAAATTGAGTTTTAAAGAAAACATTGTGTGTGGTGGTTGCCAAAAGGGAAAACAAACTAGATCCACTCACAAGAATTTGAACCATGTAGGAACAAAACGCCCGTTAGAATTATTGCATATGGATTTAATGGGGCCAACTCGTCAACCTAGTTTGGGTGGAAAATGGTATATTTTTCTCATGGTTGATGATTTCTCTAGATATTCATGGGTGACATTTTTAAAAGAGAAAGCGGATACTTTCAATTCTTTTCATGAGATTTGTCATCGTATTATGATTTAGAAGAATGAAAAGATCGTTCGTGTTCGGAGTGATAGAGGTGGAGAATTCATCAATTCAAAATTCATTGATTTTTGCACTTCAAATGGCATAAAACATGAATTCTCTGCACTTTATACACCGCAACAAAACGGTATAGTCAAGCGCAAAAATAGAGTTGTACAAGAGATGGCGCGTGTTATGCTTCATAGCCGGAAACTTTCGTTACACTTTTGGGCTGAAGCAGTTAACACCACTGTCTATGTGATCAATAGAATTTATTTGCGCCCGAGTACTTTGAATACCCCATATGAACTTTAGTTTTGTAGAAAACCGAATATAAAATATTTTCGTATCTTTGGGAGTCGTTGTTACATTTTACGCGGTCGAAAAAATCTTGAAAAATTCGACTCTCGAAGTGATAAAGAAATTTTTATGCTTATTCTACAAACAGTAGAGAAAATCGGGTATTTAATCTTGAATCTAAAACGATGATAGAATATTTCAATGTTAAAGTAAATGAAGCTTTTTATTTTTCTTCTGATAAATCTACTCCTGATATGTCTATTGATGATGAATCTCCTGCTAATGATATTGCATCTTTGCATGATAATTCTTCTAAAAATTTTGATGCATCTCATGGTTATTCTAGTTCATCCGATGTACAGGAATCATCGCAAGTACCCCCGAGTACTCCGTTACCTCAAACGCTTCGAATCTCCAAGGACCATCCGGAATCAAACATCATTAGAGATCCACAAGAAGGAGTTAGAACTCGGAGACAATTGGTTTGTGGAGTTGCATGTTATGTCTCCATGATCGAACCAAAGAATGTTGATGAAGCTCTTCAAGATGACTATTGGATTGAAGCAATGCAAGAGGAGCTTAATCAATTTGAAAGGAACAAAGTCTGGGAATTAACGAAGCCCTCGAAGCAACAACATATCATCGGTACTAAATGGATTTTTAAGAATAAGAAAAATGAAGATGGTACCGTTATATGGAACAAAGTACGTCTAGTTACTCAGGGCTATTCACAAATTGAAGGTATAGACTTTGATGAGACTTTCGCCCCGGTAGCTCGTATCGAGTCCATTCGTATTCTTTTAGCGATTGCTTGTCATTTTAAAATAAAACTTGTTCAAATGGACGTTAAGAGCGCATTTTTAAATGGTTTTTTAAATGAGGAAGTTTATGTAGCTCAACCAAAAGGGTTTATTGATCATAAACTACCTAACCATATTTTTCGACTGAAAAAGTCTTTTTACGGACTAAAACAAGCACCGCGAGTATGGTACGAAAGATTGACAAAGCACCTTTTGGAAAAGGGCTATACTCGAGGGGGAACAGATTGGACACTCTTTGTGAAGCTCTTTCAGGACAACTTCATTATAGCACAAATATATGTGGATGACATCGTGTTTGGTGCTACAAGAAAAAACAATGCTTCAAAATTCGCCGAAATAATGGAAAGCGAATTTGAGATGTCCATGATGGGCGAGCTTACGTATTTTCTTGGATTGCAAGTTAAGCAAAGTGATGATGGCATTCATTTATGTCAATCCAAGTATGCGAAGGAGTTGGTCAAGAAATTAGGATTGGAGAACTCTAAAGACTTTCCGACTCCTATGGGAACTAGCAATAAGAGATTAGGAAGTGAATCTCATGGAGAAAGTGTAGACGAGAAGCTTTACCGAAGCATGATTGGAAGTCTACTCTACCTTACTGCTAGTCGCCCGGATATTTCTTTTAGTGTTGGGATTTGCGCGAGATATCAATCAGCACCGAAGGAAATTCACCTGAAAGCGGTGAAAAGGATTATCCGATACGTCAAAGGTACAATAAATTTCGAAATTTGGTATCCTATGGGCACATCTCTCGATATCATAGGATATTCGGATGCCGATTGGGCTGGATCAGTGGATGATAGAAAGAGAACGAGTGGTGCATGTTTTTATCTTGGCCATTGTCTTGTTGTATGGCATAGTAAGAAACAAAACTGCATTGCTCTCTCTACTGCCGAGGCGGAATACATTTCAGCGGGAAGTTGTTCGACTCAATTGATTTGGATGAAAGTGCTTTGAGCGACTTTCGCATTTCTGCAACTTCGGTAATAATTCTTTGTGACAACACTAGTGCCATAAATATTTCTAAAAACCTTGTGTTGCACTCAAGAACAAAACACATTGAACTTAGATATTATTTTTTTAGAGAGCTAGTTGAATCAAACACTTTACAAATTTCTTTTGTTCCAACTGAAAATCAATTAGCCGATATTTTGACAAAACCTTTGGATGAAAAATATTTTATTCATTTGCGAAAAGAAATTGGTATGCTTTCTTTGAAATAACATTTTTTGAACCATTGCTTAGGTTAGGTTTTGTTTTGTGTTTTGTGTTCTTTTTGTTTGTAAAATAGAACATTAACTGAGCATTAGTATAATTGACTTTAATTGCATTTTTCATGTTTTGAGAAATTTATTATGATTTGGATATCATTATAACTCTCTTGATGCATTGATCATTTATATCAATTATTTCATCTTTAATTGATCAAAGTCACTCGCTCATTCAATGATCTCTTGGTATTGTCCTTATCTTATTTGATAATTAAGTTAAGTATGAACACGAGATCAATGGTTGATTGAATACTTATGTGAGGACCCGAATCCCGCGAGAGGATTACTGCCGGATCAGCAGCTTCTGGAGGCCTTTGTTGGGTGTTGGAGGTGTTTGGGTGCGTTTCGGACTCAAGAAATGGACTCAGTGTGTTGAACGGATCCCGAGTGTAGTCGGAGGCACCCATCGAAATTTTAGAGGTGGTTTTGAGCGAAACGGACATCGAATTTGGATTCAGCGCGGAAAAACAATGGAAATCGACTACTTGGATGTATTTTTCTGAGTCCGGACTCCCGAAAACGGACACCCTGAAGTTTTCAGTATTTTCGGGTGCACGGTGGACCGGTGGACTGAGGGGTGAGCCACGTGGCGGCTTTCTAGTGGTGCCGTATGCCACATGGCGGAGCGGGAGAGGCGGCGCAGTGGGCTCGGCCCACGGGAGTGGGCGCAGGCAGGCGCGCGGGCCGGGCAGGCGCGCGAGCAGGGCGTGTGGGCGGGCGCGGTGCAGCAGAGCGGGTGTGCCACATGGCGGATTCCTATTGGCACGCTGAGGACACGTGGCGGCTTTCGGTTGGCGGACTAACGAAGGCGGGGTCCACGGAGGCTCATGGGGGCGCCTCGGGGCGCGTGCGTGGCAGGGTGCCAGGCGGCGCGGCAGGGCGCGATCGGGGGCGCTAGTGGCAGGGTGCCAGGTGGCGCGGCAGGGCGCGATCGGGGGTGCGGCAGGTCGGTTATTGGATTATGGATTGTGGGATATTGCGGCAACCGCGGACATTGGGTGGTTGACCGGATGTCGGTTATTGGATTATGGATTGTGGGATATTGCGGCAACCGCGGATATTGGGCGGTTGACCAGATGTCGGTTATTGGATTATGGAGTGTGGGGTATTCCGGCAATCGCGGATATTAGGCGATTGACCGGATGTTCACTTATGCATCATATTGGGGATCGGGGTTTCTTTAGTGGATGGATTTGTTCCGCTTAGGCATTATAGTGATCCAGTCCTGCTTTTATGATACTTGTGACATGGTTACTTTCCTCTTGTGGGTAGCTGTAATGTGCCAGAATTTGATATATAAGTAAATGTAAATAAAAATAGTATGAAATACTATTTTTATTGAATTTTGGAGAAGTAAAGAATAATTCGGTAATGAATTGGGCCAAAATCGGAATAAAAGTGGAGATCTAGAATTTTATATAGGAACGGGGGCCCATATTTTTAGCAGAAAATTTATAGTGTCAGAAAATTTTGATAAAATTACGGGAGGTCCATAATTATGTTTTAATGCCATTGTAAAAGTTTCACGTTGATCGGATACCCAGATAGTGAGAACGGGGTCCGCCAGTGATTCTGGATACAGCGAGGCTTTTGGTGACCCAGAAATGACCCAAACTAAAATTTTAAAATATTTCGTGATAAATTAAGTTGAGTTGAGCCTGCCTATCAAATTTAGGCGAAAACGAACGAAAACGGACAAAAACGGTCGAAAAACGGACAAAAACAGACGAAATCCGAAAATTGCCGTACAATCGGGCACCCGATTTGCACTGTGCGGCGCCCAGAGTTACTGTAGCAGTGAGGCTGTGCGGAGCGCGAGGCAGTAGGCGCACTTTTTGAGGCACACACATATTTCGAGGCCGACACGCATTTCGAGATACGCAAATCCCAAATTGGCACGGATTCCGAGGCAGTAGCACGGATCCCGATGCAGGAGGCGCGGATCTCGAGGCAGTCGGTGCGGATCCCGAGGTACTGCGCGCAGATCCCGAGGTGTTGGCCTGTGACGCGGGGTGCGAGGGCGCGCGGCGCGAGGCGCGGCGCTGCACGCAGGAGGGACGCGGGTGGGGCGCCACGTGGCGGCGCCCCACTGGCTGCGGCCAGGCCGCAGCAGGCTGGCGCGTGGGGCCGCGCGCCCGCGTGCTTGCGCTGGTCAGCGCGCAGGGGCGCACGCCCGTGTGGCGCGCGGGGACACGCGCCCGTGTGGCGCAGGGGCGCGCGCCTGTGCTGGCGCGCGTCAACAAGGCGGGGTGGACCGCCACGTGGCGGGCCCCCATTGGGGGGCTCCGTGTAGTTGGTCCAATGAAATACCCCCCATCTTCTTCTTTTTTTTTTTCCCTCCTTCTCCAAACCGCGCACCCATTTTTCTTCTCCTTTTTCCTTTTCTTCTCCAACCGAGCACCAAGGGGAGAGAGGGGGAGAGGATTTCGTAGGGTGCAACGGCACGCCGAGGACCCCGTGGTGTGCGTGCAGGGTGTTCCAAGAAGCCGGATAGGCGCGTATACACGCGTTGGACGGCGCGATGGTGTCGAGGTAGGTCCCGTATGTTGTTTTTGCGGTGTTTTTGGGCACAATTTGAGTTTTTCCTTTTTGGATTTGGATTTGACCCCATGCCATTGTGCGTGTTAGGGACCGAGTTTTATTGTGCCGTTTTACTACACAAAGTGCCGCCGGGCGTGACGGGGTGCACCGTTTTTCGTGCGAGCTTGAGGAAGGCATGCACCGTTTTGCGTGCAAACCCGAGGTATGCGCACCGTTTTGCGTGCAGGTTTAATTGACGTGCACCGTTTTGCGTGCAGTCTCTAATATTGTGCACCATTTTGCGTGCAGGGTTAGAAAAATGTGCACCGTTTTGCGTGCAACCTTAATGAGAAGCGTGCACCATTTTGCATGCAAATTTGAGGTATGTGCTCCGTTTTGCGTGTAGGTTGAGTTGACGTGCACCGTTTTTCGTGCAGTCTCTAATGTTGTGCACCGTTCTGCGTGCAGGGTTAGAGGAGCGTGCACCGTTTTATGTGCAGATTTGATGGACTTATATCGTTTTGCGTGCAAGCTCAAGGAAACGAGAAAAAGTCGCGCGGAGACCAATTGCAAGTGTCTACAAGCAATTGGGTACACCACAAGGTGGGGGATTCTGCCGAAAATAGGTGACCTCTTCCCTTGCTTTTTTGCTTTTGGATTTAGAAGCATGATAGTAGCCTGTTAGAGGCGTTGGGTAATCATGATTGAGATTGCATGGGTAAATGGATATAGAGAGAAGTAGATTTTCCTAATTGTCAAAATAGGGGATAAACTTGCATGTGTAGATGGACACAGATGAAAAGTGCAACTGTTGGTTGCCAAAGACAGATGATAAAAGTGCATGTGTAGAGGGACTTAGAGGAAAGTACTAAATTATGATTTACCCAAAATAGGGGATGAACTTGTATGCGTAGATGGACACAGACGAAAAGTGCAACTTTTAGTTGCCAAAAGAGATGATAAATTTGCATGTGCAAATGAACATAGAGGAGAATGCAATTTTGATTTATCTAAATAGATGATAAATTGCATGTGTAAATGGACATAGAGAATAGTGATTTCTTTCTAATTGCCAAGAAAATAGAAGATAAACTTGCATGCGTAGATGGATACAGATGAAAAAGTGAAATTTTCTAAATTGCCAATTATGATGATATTTGTATGCGTAGATGTTAAATATCATTTATGATCGAGAAGGAAATAATTGCCTGCGTAAAAGTGGTTATTGATATGATGATTGTGATCATATTAGGGTATAACCTTAGGAATCATGTGAAAGCATAAGGAAAAGAATATGTTGGTAGTAAGACTAGGAGAGAACCTAGATTCAGGGTTTAACGAGTGACATCAAACTTAGGAGTTTATCCTAGGATTGAATGAGTGGCATTGTCTTAGGAGATAACCTAAGGACATTGGATAGAGTGATCAACATAGAGTCAAGGAACTCTAGGATGAGCACGACATGGAAACTTAGGTAAGGAAACCTAAGGTGAACTAGTGGAGTTTAAACTCACAGATAATGAATTAGAGTCAAGATAACTCTAAATGCAAAGAGGAACAGGTAAATAGAGTTAATGTAACTCCAAGTTCAACAGGGAAAAAGAAAAAGAGTATGTGAATGGCACCTTCGAATTTGAGACTCGTCATTTGTGGAGCAGGACTCCCTGGGCAGTGACCCGTCGGACGAGGTACTTTCGAAAGGCTAAAAGTGAAAGTAAAGAGCTAAATGCTTAAAGGAAAGAGATTGCCAGTGGCAAAGGTAGCTATAAGCTCGAATAAGAAAGTAAAGCAAGTGCTTAAGAGCAAAGAGGCTAAGTGCTAAAGTAAAAAGTAAAAGAAAGGAAAGAAAAGATAAAGAAAAAACGGGCGTACCTTCGGGGGTGAAACGTAGCCCTTGTTGGAGTTATGGGCAGTGTCCCTCTCCCGGGCAGTGACCCCGTCTGGCACATTTCTCCCGTAGAACGGGGTAACACTTGCGGGTGTTATCGGCAACCTTAGAAATCTTGTCTTGTGGTAGTATGACTACCAGGCTGGGGCCCGTTGGACAAGAATTTCTGAGGGTTAACTTGAACTAAAGCACCAGAATGTAAAGAATAAAGAGAAAATAGAGTGGCCAAGGTGGCCGGGTTAGTTTAACCCTGTATACAGCGACATAGTGGCCGAGTTTGTGCATAGTAGCCTGGTATGGCTGGACAGAGTAATGTTGGGTCGATGAGTATACACCGATAGTGTAGTGACCTATTATATGCATAGCAGCATTTTAATATTGAGGTTTATATTTCCTAGCACTCTATTATTATTGCTTCCATTGGACCAAGCGGTGTAGGACACTTTTTCTCGGTGGTTGAACCCACTGGGAACTTTAAGTAGTTCTCACACCCTCGGGTGACCATTTTTCCAGGTTTATTTGCAGTCAGCGAGACATACGACAGGGGCAAGGGCCCAGCAGCATAGAGACCTAGAGGGTCTAGCAGAGGTACCCTTTTTTTTTATATTTCTTGAGTGAACTTTGTATGGTGAGGAAAAGATGTAAAGATTGTAATATTATTTAAATTCAAAGTTGAGAGATGGAAATGTAATAAAGTTTATTTATGGTTCACTCTTGTATGCTTTCATTTCCGCTTAAACTATTTGTTTATTGAATGAAAGTTTCAAATTAGTAGTGATTTTTAGTACTCTGATATTGAGCTTCCGCATACACTTGATGTATTGTCTTGGATGTTACCGTTACTTTCGGGTAGTGAGAGGTCATACTCGATTGGCGGGTCTGTTGGCGTGCCCGAACTGTACAAATTGGCGGTCTCGGGGCGTGACAGATTAGAGTGGTATCAGAGACTAGGAATAGTCCTAGGTGGTTAGCGAACCTTAGAAAGACTCTAGGGTTTAGGCACAAGATGTTACGGAATTTGAGTTGGCGTATTTCGTGAATGTATTAAGTCTTGAAGATTGAAGATGAAGAAACTTTGGATCGTATACCTCAATCTCAAGAAAGAAGAATTCAAAAGGATCAGGTACGTTTAACTAAAGAATTTTGATGATCCGAATACTTCTTATAGTGTAGAAACACCTGGAAGAGGTTTTAATTGTTTTAACATCAAAAACTGGACATGGGACATGTTCAGGATCCGGATCAGAACTTGCAATCCGGATCCCGAAGGGTGTTTGTTCATACACTGCTTCAATCCGGATCACAGCTTCTGCAATCCGGATCCCGAACATGGTGTTTTGGTGAAACTGTATGAACGATCCGGATCGGGGACTACGATCCGGATCCCGAACAGGCAATTTTCTGGAAACCGTCTTTTGTGCTTCTGCAATCCGGATCGCCAAATCCAATCCGGATCGCCGTCGGTAAAACTTTCCAGAAAAGGTTGTTTTTGATCCGAATATTCTTCCTAGGGTTTCTAACCTATAAATAGCCCTTCTTTTCATTTCTAGGGCATCCGAGGAAATAGAAAAAGATAGCCGAAAAGAAAAATCCACATATATAGAGAAGAAAGGAAATCAATAGATCTATTCTATGTTTCTTCATCTATATTGATTGATTTGATTCTAGGTTTTCCATACTCACATTTTGAGTAGAATCAAATCAATGAATACTTAGATGGTATTTCCGATCTATCTTTAATCTAAGTATTCGGCGGATCATCACCACCCAAACAAACAACGATTTACCCCAAAATCGGCGCGTGGACTCGCGTGGCCTTGTGGATTCAAGGTGCAACCGCTCTCGTGGATTCGGAGCGAGGTACGTTCGTGGATTCGAAGCGTGCCATTGGGTGAAGACCGTGGATTCGGTTGGACGTCGTGGACTCGACGTTGGACGCTGTGGATTCAGCGTTGGGCGCGGATCGTGGATTCGAGAAGCGTCGTGGAGCGAGCGGAGAAGATCTACTAGGAGCGTATGGTAAAAGGTTGAGTCGTCTGTGAGTACGTTATATCACCTTGTACGTGTGTTAATTCTAGTGGATTTCGCCGTGTTATCGGTCCCGTGGTTTTTTACTCCGGTTTGGAGTTTTTCCACGTAAAAATCTTGCGTGTTCTTTTATTTTTCCGCATTGGGTTTATTGCGCAATGATTTTTTGAGTGTTTATTGTTTACACCTATTCACCCCCCTCTAGGTGTTTTTTCCCCTATTTAGATCCTTATTAACCTAAACCCAACAAGTGGTATCAGAGCGGGAATAGGGTTGTAAACAATGGTTGAAGGTGGAAACATCAATCGACCCCCTTTCTTTGATGGAACAAATTATGCGTACTGGAAAGTACGGATGAAAGCCTTTTTAATTTCCATCGACGAAAGGGTGTGGCAATCAATTGAATTAGGATGGTCTAATCCAACTGAAATTTTAGATGATGTTCGCACCTTAAAACCTAGGTCGAAATGGACCAAGGAAGAGATAGACTTATCTTCTTACAATGGCAAAGGGATTAATGCTCTATTTAATGCTTTGTCACAAACTGAGTTCTCTCGCGTCTCGGCATGTGAGACTGCGAAAGAAATCTGGGATGTTCTTCAAGTTACGCATGAGGGAACTAACCTAGTGAAGATTCAGAAACTGCAAATGCTCACGAGCAAGTTTGACTCTATCTCTATGGCAGAGAATGAATCCTTCACTGACTATTACACACGATTGCAAGACATCGTGAACTCATGTGCTAACTTGGGAGAGAAGATTCCAGAATTTAAAGTTGTAAGAAAAATTCTAAGAACTCTTCCTGAACGATTTCGCCCGAAGGTCGCAGCCATTGAAACAATTAAACACCCGGACGAAATGCGTGTAGAAGAATTAGTAGGTGCTTTACAAACTTATGAAATGACATTTCCTACTAACTATTCTTCTGGAAAGGCATCCTCTTCTAAGTCTTCAGGTTACGCATTGAAATCAACTAAAGAAGAAGACGCGGATTCATCCTCCTCGGACGACGACGAGAACCTTTCTATGGAGGACTTTGAGAAGCAGCTCGCTCTCTTGACAAGGAAGTTTCGCCGCAACTTTCGAAGGGGAAATTCAAGCAAAACTCCATCCTTCGGAAAGTCGAAGAAAGGCAAGGGTCCTTCAATCACAAGTCAAGAAAGCAAGAGAACTTCTCAAAGGATAAGAAAAGTTCTGAGGGACAAGTTCAGTGCTTCAAATGTCGAGGCTACGGCCACATTGCAACGGAATGTCCCAACAAGAATCCGGCTAAGAAGAAAGCGATGCAAGTCGTTACTTGGGATGACAACTCCACGTCAAATGAGTCATCCTCAAGTGATGAAGAAGACAACGCGACAGCTTTCCACGCGTCCACTACATCTTCACCCTTCATGTGCTTAATGGCAAGTACATCCGACTCATTGTCCAACTCCACTGTTGAAAAGATTGCAACGGACGATGAATCAGATGATTCGGAAGGTGAAGATTTTGTTTTAGCCTACCATAAGCTTTTGAGGGATTCAAAGAAACTGGCTAAGCAAAACAAGGGGTTGAAAGAGAGATTGCAGGATCTTGAAGATGAAGTAAAAAGGGTAACCTCTATCTCAACCGATCTTGAAGTGGAAAGGGATAATCTGATTAAAACAAATGTTTCCCTTCAAGAGTCCAATGAGCAACTCGAGAAGAATTATATGGATATGGTGAACAAAGCGAATTACTTCTTGAAGCTCAACGGCGAGGCTCGACAGGAAAAATTGGAAATGACGGAGACCATACGCCAACTGAAGGATGACTTAAAGAGATTTTCTTCTGGAAGGAGTAAGTTGGACAGACTTCTTGGTCTCGGTCAAAGAAATAAGTTCGGCCTCGGATACACTCAAACTGGAGACATTCCAAGTTCGAGTGGTACAGTATTTGTGCCTCAGTCGGTATCTCCTCCTCCGACACCGGAATTCACGACAAGCAACGACAACAAACCTACTACATCCTCCTCGGAATCGACAAGAATGAAGGTATGTTTTCGTTGTGGCATTTCAGGGCACATAAGGAGAAATTGCAAGACGGAAGCCAAACGCACACCTCAAGCACCTCTTGCAATGACTACCAAAAAGGCTATTCCTCGAAAAACAACTGCAAACTATTTGAAGGAAAAGAGCCTTGGTAGTCACCGCTCAAGACGACATCATCAAGGAGCAGCAATTCTTCAAGCAAGACGCTCTCACCTAGGAAATCAACTTCACGATCATTACCGACGCATTCCAAAAAGGTTTGGGTGCGCAAAGGTGAAATCTTCCCTTGTCTTGCTACCAATGTTTCTTTGCATGCATATGATAGTTCGTCTTGGTACCTGGATAGCGGGTGTTCCCGTCATATGACCGGCGATAAAAACTGTTTTCAAACTTTTGAGAAAAACTCCGGAGGACTTGTTGTTTTCGGAGATGGTCGGTCTTCCAAAATTGTTGGAAAGGGAACGGTAGCTATTCCAGATGGCCCGGTTCTAGATAATGTGTTATTTGTTCATGGCCTTAAGACTAACCTCATAAGCATAAGTCAACTGTGTGATAGTGGTTATTCAGTTAATTTTTCATCTGATAAATGCACTGTAACTGACATGAACCATGCTTTCTTTTTAAAGGGGGTTAGATCAGAAAACAATTGTTATGTAGTTCCTACTAAGATTTCTGAAAAATGTAACCTAGCATCTTTGAAAAATGAAACACTTTGGCATGAAAGGCTAGGTCACATAAACTTTAAGGAACTTGCTAGAATTTCGAATAAAGATGTGGTCAAGGGGGTTCCGAAACTTTCTTTTGAACAAAACCTTGTGTGTGGCGGTTGCCAAAAGGGAAAACAGTCTAGGACTGCACACAAGAACTTGAACCACATAGGTACAAAACGGCCTTTGGAACTTTTGCATATGGACTTAATGGGGCCAACTCGTCAACCATCTCTGGGAGGTAAATGGTATATTTTCTTGTTGGTTGATGATTTTTCTAGATATACTTGGGTAGCTTTCTTAAAAGAAAAAGCTGATACCTTTGATTCTTTTCTCGAAATCTGCAATCGTATTATGATAGAAAAGAATGATAGGATTACTCGAGTTAGGAGTGATAGAGGTGGGGAATTCATAAATTCCAAATTCATTGATTTTTGCACTTCTAATGGCATTAAACATGAATTCTCCGCACCTTACACACCTCAACAAAATGGTGTAGTCGAGCGCAAAAACAGGGTCGTACAGGAAATGGCACGTGTTATGCTTCACAGCCGGAACTTACCTTTTTATTTTTGGGCTGAAGCGGTGAACACTGCTGTTTATGTTATCAATCGCGTGTATTTGCGCCCGGGGACATTGAATACACCATATGAACTTTGGTTTTGTAGAAAACCTAACATCAAATATTTTCGTATCTTTGGGAGTCGGTGTTTTATTTTACGTGATCGCGAAAATCTTGGAAAATTTGACTCTCGAAGTGACGAAGGGATTTTCTTAGGTTATTCTACAAACAGCAGAGCATATCGAGTTTTTAACTTAGAATCTAAGACGATCGTAGAATCGATAAATGTTAAGGTAGATGAAGCTTTTCATTTTGAATCTGAAAAATCTACCCTCGATATCTCTCTTGATGATGATACACCTGCTAATGCATCTTCTTCTAACAATTCTTTCGATAATAATGTTGATGCATCTAACGGTTCTTCAAGCTTATCTGATGTGCAGGAATCATCTCGTGTACCTCCGCCTACTCCTCTACCTCAAACGTTACGCATCTCCAAGGATCACCCTGAATCGAACATAATTGGAGATCCACAAGAAGGAGTTAGAACACGGAGACAATTGGTTTGCGGATTTGCATGCTATGTATCTCAAATCGAACCAAGGAATGTTGATGAAGCTCTCCAAGATGACTACTGGATTAAAGCAATGCAGGAAGAGCTCCATCAATTCGAGCGAAACAAAGTCTGGGAATTAACGAAGCCTCCGAAGCAACACAATGTGATAGGTACCAAATGGATCTTCAAGAACAAGAAAAACGAAGAAGGTACTATCATCAGGAACAAAGCAAGGTTAGTTGCTCAAGGCTATTCTCAAGTAGAAGGTATAGACTTTGATGAAACTTTCGCCCCTGTAGCTAGACTCGAGTCCATTCGTATATTGTTTGCGATCGCTTGTCATTTTAAAATCAGATTATTTCAAATGGACGTTAAGAGCGCCTTTTTAAATGGATTTTTAAATGAGGAAGTTTATGTAGCTCAACCGAAAGGTTTTGTGGATCATAAACTACCTAACCATGTTTTTCGTCTGAAAAAGGCTCTTTACGGTCTGAAACAAGCACCGCGAGCATGGTACGAAAGGTTGACAAAGCACCTTTTGGAAAAGGGCTACACTCGAGGGGGAGCTGACAGGACTCTCTTTGTGAAGCATTATCAAAACAATTTCATAGTTGCTCAAATCTATGTCGATGACATTGTTTTTGGAGCAACGAGAGATAATGATGCTTCTAAATTCGCGGAGACCATGGAAAGCGAATTTGAGATGTCCATGATGGGCGAATTGAATTATTTTCTTGGATTACAAGTTAAACAAAACGATGAAGGAATTCACTTGTGTCAATCCAAGTATGCACTGGAGTTGGTCAAAAAGTTTGATCTTGAAAATTCTAAGGATTTTCCGACTCCAATGGGAACTAGCCATAAGGGACTTGGAAGTGAATCACAAAGTGAGAATGTAGACGAGAAACTGTACCGCAGTATGATTGGAAGTCTACTATATCTCACGGCTAGTCGCCCGGATATATCCTTCAGTGTTGGGATTTGTGCGAGATATCAATCAGCACCGAAGGAGGTTCACCTGAAAGCGGTGAAACGGATCATCCGATATATCAAAGGTACAATCAATTTCGGAATTTGGTATCCTATGGGAACGACTTTGGATATTGTTGGATACTCAGATGCCGATTGGGCTGGATCGGTGGATGACCGGAAAAGCACGAGTGGTGCATGCTTCTATCTTGGCCACTGCCTTGTTGCATGGCACAGTAAAAAGCAGAACTGCATAGCACTCTCGACTGCCGAAGCGGAGTACATTTCTGCAGGAAGTTGTTCAACCCAATTGATTTGGATGAAAAGCGTGTTGAGCGATTTCCGGATTTCAACATCTTCGGTAACCATTTTATGTGACAACACTAGTGCTATTAACATTTCTAAAAACCCTGTGTTGCACTCTAGAACAAAACATATTGAACTTAGATATCATTTTCTTAGAGAGCTAGTTGAATCAAACATTCTTCAACTGTCATATATTTCAACTGAGGATCAATTAGCCGACATCTTAACAAAACCTTTGGATCAAAAACGTTTTATTCACTTGCGTAAAGCAATTGGCATGCTTTCCTTGAAATAAACTCTTTTGAAACCTTTGCTTAGATTAGGTTTTGTTTTTGTTCTTGTTTTGTTTTGTTCTTTATCTATGTTCTGTACATAGCACACTAATTGAGCATAAATCATAATTGACTTTAATTGCATCCTTTTATGCATTTAGAAATTTATTATGCTTTTGATGTCATAATATTTCAATGTTGCAATGATCATTTACGTTAATTAAACCATCTTTTAAGTGATCAAAGTCAATTTCTCTCTCAATGATCTCTTGGTATAGTCATTATCATATTTGATTGCTTAGTCGAGTATGAATTCGAGATCAATGGTTTGGTTGAATACCTTATATATTAAATAATTGATAGCCAATTGAGGGGGAGTCAATGAAATGTAAAATGCTCAAAAGATGTGGAAAGAGTTACATCCCAATGAGGAGTGTGAAAACTACCACCACATGGAGGAAATGAAAGAAAAAATATCTACTCCATGAATGAAAAGCAAATTTTTGTTTGAAAATTGTTGATGAAACTCATATTGAAATACTTGACTCAGTCGTATTTCATGGTTGGTATAAGGTGGGATTTTTGATTTAAGATGCTCAAAGAGCCACTCCTTCAACAGATTGTCTAGATATATTATCTAACTTATCTGGGATTTCAAACATCTATTGATCTTGGTATTTCATTTTCTTTACCAAAATTGATGATTTGATAAAGGCATTACGCATAAGATCAGGATAGATGTAATTGAAGTTGTTCAACTTTAAGTGTTTTAACTTTCGTAAATTTTCGTTTCATTTTTGGATATTTTTGATAGATTTTTCATAATCTATTTCTTGTTGTATGAAACGATGTCGTTTGTTTAAAGTTGACATGGTAAAGTGCTTACATACTTTTTCTGGATTTTATTGAATTTTTCTAAATTTTTCTGAAGAAAAAGTTGTAGCCGATCCGGATCGGGGCAAGTGATCCGGATCCCGAACGCAGGATTTCTCCTGCGGGTGGCCGATCCGGATCACATTCTCGAGCCGATCCGGATCACGGCTAGGGTTTTATAAAAACATAGAGATTTTGATTTCTTTTACCCTAATCTCTGGTTTTCAAGCCTCTAGAGTTTCTCTCTCTAGATTTCTTGCTTCTTGGAGCTTCAAAACTCAAAGTTCTTCGGATTCAAGTAAGTTTTATTGATCAAAACTCGGTTTTTACAGTTTTTCATCAAACGTGAGTTGAAAAATTGGAACTTTTTCGTTTGTGAATGGTTTTTGATCAAATTTCTTTTGAAATAAGAACTCTGGGTCAATTAGTTTTGCTTTTATGCTGGGTTTTCTCAAGATAAACGAGTTTTTAGGCTTCGATTTCTAAAAATTCTGGTTTAGGGCATAAAAGAGGAATTTTTGAAAATCATGGAATTGATCTATTTTTAAAATTCTTTTTGGAAAACTAATTTGATTCTTGGCTTCTCTACATGATTATGATTGTCTAGGTACAATGTTTTCAAATTTTTCAAAATTGACGATTTTTCATATGTTCTTGAGTTGGTTTTCACAGGACACTTTCTCAAACTCAAAGCACTAGATCAATGGCATTCTCCTGGTTGATCCTGCTACTTGTTACAATGGTGCTTACTAGAGCAACTAATAAATTGAAAAGGGCCAAGAAACTCCAAAGAAAGGGAGAAGTCGATGTCATTAGTGACACTGAACTTGAAGAAAACGAGAATGAAATTCACTGGGATATGATAACGGATGATGATGATGATGAGGTATTGCCGACTACCTCAAGACAAAAAGGAAAGGCTCCCATGGACACTGGGAAAGCTCCTATGTCTGCTCCAACTATCTCTATAAAACGCAAACGACTTGCTCGCCGTTTTGGACTAAGACAGAACACCAGTGTTGACCCGCCAATTGCTCCTGACTCTCCGCCCCGTGTTGAAGAAGTATTTGTTAACAATGATCGTCTTAGAGCGTTTGCACATCGCGAATGCATTGGTGAAAGGCACGTGAACATTGAGGCTCTACGAGGTCACTGCCCTGAATTTGGTATTTTGATTGAACAAGCGAATCTCATTCAAGTGTGTCGCTTCCCAGAAACTCTCGGCTACTGCCTGCACCATGTGAGGACCTTCTATACCAATGCACGGCATCTTCGGGAATTTGAGAACGGTCCTATGGAGTTCTACACGAATATCCAAGGCACAAGGTTTAAGATCACTCCACAATTGATTGGCGAGGTTTTGGGAATGGAAGCCAGCAAGACAGGAGCTCACTACCTGAAAGGAGTAAATTTGACAAACACTTTATGGCGAAAAGTGATCGAGGGAATTTGTCTCGAGGGAACACAATCAACCGAAAAATCTGTTCGATCTAAAGAACTTCGTCTTGAATATCGCTTCTTAAACTTCATCACGTGTTACAATATACTTCCAAACATGCAGACGAAGGTTGTGAGATGGGAACGGTTGTTGTTCTTGTATCTCATAGGACATCCATCAGAGGCAACGGCATTGAATATCAACATTCCGTACATCATCTGGAATAGAATGGCGCGATATGTCGAGCATCCTCATCCTGCTGAAAGAATTCCATTTCCATTGATTATAATGAGGATTTTAAAGAAATTTCAAGTTGATATCACTTCTACAACCTATCATCAATGTCTGAGCATGATAGATGAGTCCACGATTGTCAAATCCCTTCACAAGTTGCCACATGTCACTCAACCTTCTGCATCTGGAACGAAGCCCGGTACAAGCACGCATGCATCACCATCTCGGCAAGCACCTGGCACAGATGGTGAAGCATCGTTAAATACGATTTTTAAGTCACAGCAACAACTATCCGTTCAGCAGGAACAAATTGTGAAGGAACAACAAAGAATTGCCAATGAGCTTGAGATCACTACAGCAGCTCACATTACCATCACGAAGAAGATAAATTCTGTGCACAAGCGATTGACAAAGATGTTCTACAAGCTGGGTTGCACAAGTTCTGACGATTCAGATTCTGACAACTGACTATCTTTGACTCATTTCTTTTTGTGCAGGATTTTTAGGTTTTAGTCTTATTGATTCTTTACTTTTAGTTCTCAGTTTGTGCATATTATTAGAACTTTATTTTTTTACTCTCCTTACATATTGTAGCTCTTGCTACGTTTTGGCTTTGTTTTGTGACAAAAAGGGGGAGAGAGTTTGAGAGAGAGAGAGTTAGAGTTTGCAAAGAACTTTGAACAATGATTGTGAATATCAATGACTAAGTAAGGTAAGTATGACCTCAACTCAACTTTGTTTTTTTTTTTGTGATTTGTGACATGCTTCTATACTAACTATTCGACTAACTATTTGGGCATGTAATATGACTAACAAGTTGATGTTGGACTAACATACTTTGACATTTGGTTTTTGACTGCTTAGAAGATATGTTGGTTTTAACTATGATTCTCTTACATATCTGAATTTTTCAAATGTCATGATGAGAGAAACTCTATCTCTGTAGTTGGTTTTGAATGTTTCAATTCTTGAGGTATCTAACGATTTTGTTTGTCAAGAATGCTTTCTGTGTGCAGAGATTACAGATGTCTAAGTCTAGAGTCTGTTTTAGGAGTTTATCTCATGTATTTAATTTCTGGAACTCTTTTGTAAATTTTTGTTGTATGGTGATAGCAACAAAAATATCCTTTTTGAATTTTCTTTTGTGGATTTGTGTTTTGTCACGAAACCGCCAAAGGGGGAGATTGTTACGGAATTTGAGTTGGCGTATTTCGTGAATGTATTAAGTCTTGAAGATTGAAGATGAAGAAACTTTGGATCGTATACCTCAATCTCAAGAAAGAAGAATTCAAAAGGATCAGGTACGTTTAACTAAAGAATTTTGATGATCCGAATACTTCTTATAGTGTAGAAACACCTGGAAGAGGTTTTAATTGCTTAACATCAAAAACTGGACATGGGACATGTTCAGGATCCGGATCGTGGCTTGCAATCCGGATCCCGAAAGGTGTTTGTTCATACACTGCTTCAATCCGGATCACAGCTTCTGCAATCCGGATCCCGAACATGTGTTTTGGTGAAACTGTATGAACGATCCGGATCGGGGACTACGATCCGGATCCCGAACAAGCAATTTTCTGGAAACCGTCTTTTGTGCTTCTGCAATCCGGATCGCCAAATCCAATCCGGATCGCCGTCGGTAAATCTTTCCAGAAAAGGTTGTTTTTGATCCGAATATTCTTCCTAGGGTTTCTAACCTATAAATAGCCCTTCTTTTCATTTCTAGGGCATCCGAGGAAATAGAAAAAGATAGCCGAAAAGAAAAATCCACATATATAGAGAAGAACGGAAATCATTAGATCTATTCAATGGTTCTTCATCTATATTGATTGATTTGATTCTAGGTTTTCCATACTCACATTTTGAGTAGAATCAAATCAATGAATACTTAGATGGTATTTCCGATCTATCTTTAATCTAAGTATTCGGCGGATCATCACCACCCAAACAAACAACGATTTATCCCAAAATCGGCGCGTGGACTCGCGTGGCCTTGTGGATTCAAGGTGCAACCGCTCTCGTGGATTCGGAGCGAGGTACGTTCGTGGATTCGAAGCGTGCCATTGGGTGAAGACCGTGGATTCGGTTGGACGTCGTGGACTCGACGTTGGACGCTGTGGATTCAGCGTTGGGCGCGGATCGTGGATTCGAGAAGCGTCGTGGAGCGAGCGGAGAAGATCTACTAGGAGCGTATGGTAAAAGGTTGAGTCGTCTGTGAGTACGCTATATCACCTTGTACGTGTGTTAATTCTAGTGGATTTCGCCGTGTTATCGGTCCCGTGGTTTTTTACTCCGGTTTGGAGTTTTTTCACGTAAAAATCTTGCGTGTTCTTTTATTTTTCCGCATTGGGTTTATTTGCGCAATGATTTTTTGAGTGTTTATTGTTTACACCTATTCACCCCCCTCTAGGTGTTTTTTCCCCTATTTAGATCCTTATTAACCTAAACCCAACACAAGAGAGTGTGGATCTTTTGGCGAAAGTATATGATTGAGTTTTACTATTCCCAAGAAGGATATTGGGACTGATCGGGGGTAATGAGCTTTCATTCTTTGGACTGTTACGTTGGCGGCCGACAACATAAGGCTGGAGATGAAAGGGAGTGCCCTCTTATACTTTCGCATAATTGGGTCGATGAGCCTTTTTATCGATGTTTAGCTTACGTGTTGCTCAAATGGCTAAAATTGGGCTAATCGTTTCGTTGTGGTGTGCATATTAGCGATGGCACCACGTAGGGAGACGCGCTTGTTTCGACTCATGCCAGGAGAGGGCTCTGGGTCGAACGAGGTACGCAAGCTGCAATAGCAGGTGGCCGCGCTTATTGGTGTGGTCCAGCAGCGTTAGGAATCTTCTCGCCGATAGGCGGAAATTTTTCGCCGGCAGGGAGGCGGATTCCGACGCCTAAGGGTGGCGTCAAGGCGACAATCGGAGCAGATCAATAGGCTCCAGTGGCTGATAGCGCAGCAAGCTGTGGCTATATAAATGACACATGAACATACGGCATTGCCGCATGTAGGGACGACAGTAGAGAGAATGGCAGTGGCCGCCGAGCTTTTGCTGGCGCACCCTGCACCTACAGCAAGGGGTGTCATAAGCTTGTGTCAGCTTGTTTGCTAGCAAAGTGTGTTAGAAAGGTCCAGTGAGAGACCGATTCACGGAGCGATGGTGATCGCTATGTTGCGAGAGCCAAGTTAATATGTCCTAAGGGTTAGGGTAAGAGAGACTTATGGGCCAGGCAGGGGAATTCGCCCCTAATGACGGTAGTAATCGTGTGGCGTGTCGCTTATGGCTGAATTGCCGCATAGTAGGGTTGGTGAGGCCCAGAGTAGGCTTCAAGATACGAGGATCCCTCGATAGAGCGGGAGTTTATGGCGCCGGTCTGATGGATCGGTATAATGGCAAGGGTTGCCACCGCAGGGTTCGCGTGTTAATCACCGGAGTTGGTGAACAGTTACTGTGGTACCTCAACCCAGTTGGGAGAGGTGCACAAGTACCATAGGTGTGCTTAAGCAAATCGCTTAACACTGAATTTTGCGAGTTAGCGTGGGGGCATAGGACGCCCAACCGTTTAGGTGCTCGCGGAGCACAAGTACCGTTCAGCTAGAGAGGGCTGATTAAGTGGCACGTTAACTTATACTAGGTGTGACAAGAGTCGATAGATTGTTCGGGTCATGGATTGACGACTGGTTAGTGGGTTTTTGCTCAGTGGAGCGTAGTGGTCGCGTGGCGACGATTAGTGGGTTCGCTTTAGGACGACCCGTGCCTGGACCATGTATGTGGACTGTGGGCCTATAGCCCAGTGGGCAGGCGCAGTCGGCTGTGAGAGACAGTGGCCCGAGACCTGAGGGCGGGGCATTATAGAGATTTGGTCGGGGTGATAGTCCGAGCGATGACCCGAGGATGTGGAAAGCCACATGTGAGCCTTGAGGCTTTTAGTACACTGATAGTGTAGACGTGACCCGGCCATAGGGCTGGTGATGATTGAGATGCTGTTGCTCCTAGTGGGAGTGTGGGTGCAGTAATCCTAATTGAGGATCTACCCGTATGATGATTGGGTCTGCGTGCGAGCGAGAGCCGTTGCACATTGTCAGGCTAGTAGTTGGGCTATAGGCCCATATTGAACCGTGGTCAGTGAACTTATTAATAATCCGAAATAAACGGGTTAGCTGATAACTCGTTGACACAGAGCGCTAGTAGCGTGTGGAATAGCTGAGAACTCGTGGATTGGCCTTTGCCCTCCACATCAGGCAGCGGAGCGACAGGGAAACACGGTAAATGTAATTTGTTGCGAATGCAACCTTGTTATGGAAAACGATTTGCGAAATGGTCAAGAAATTTCGCAAATCGAGATTGGGTCATTAGTGGCAAATTGGGGGAGCAAGTGCTCGACTGTGTCTTTCACCTGCTTAGTGAAAATGTCCAGACACAAGGTCTGAGATTCCCCTTCGTGTAGTTCTGTCGAGCAGGCAATATGATGCCTAGTAACGATGCATAGTAGGCCCAACATTAGGGGCATGATTCCTCCCACTCGATCGAACGTAAGTCGAAGTGCGATTTAAGTTTCGAGGACGAAACTTATTTTAAGGGGGGTAGAATATAATGTGCCAGAATTTGATATATAAATAAATGTAAATAAAAATGGTATGAAATACTATTTTTATTGAATTTTAGAGAAGTAAAGAATAATTCAGAAATGAATTGGGCCAAAATCGGAATAAAAGTGGAGATCTAAAATTTTATATAGGAACGGGGGCCCATATTTTTAGCCGAAAATTTATAGTGTCAGAAAATTCTAAGAAAATTATGGGAGGTCCGTAATTATGTTTTAAGGCCATGGTGAAAGTTTCGCGTTGATCGGATACCTGGATAGTGAGAACGGGGTCCGCCAGTGATTCTGGATACAGCGAGGCTTTTGGTGACCCAGAAATGACCCAAACTGAAATTTAAAAATATTTCGTGATAAATTAAGTTGATTTGAGCCTGCCTATCAAATTTGGGCGAAAACGGGACGAAAACGAACGAAAACGGACAAAAACGATTAAAAAACGGACAAAAACGGGCGAAATCCGAAAATTGCCGTACAATCGGGCGCCCGATTTGCACTGTAGCGGCGCCCAGAGTTACTGTAGCAGTGAGGCTGCGTGGAGCGCGAGGCAGCAGGTGCGCTTTTTGAGGCACACATATTTCGAGGCCGACACGCATTTCGAGATGCGCAAGTCCCAAGTTGGCACAGATTCCGAGGCAGTGGCACGGATCCCGATGCAGCAGGCGCGGATCCCGAGACAGTCGGCGTGGATCCTGAGGTGCTGCGCGCAGATCCCGAGGTGTTGGCGCGCAGCGCGAGGTGCGAGGGCGCGAGACGCGGCGCTGCGCTCACGGGGGACGCGGGTGGGGCGCCACGTGGCGGCGCCCTACTGGCCGCAGCGGACACCCCGATTTTAAGGGGTTCATCAGACCGAGTGTGTCGCCTTGGGCCGCACCCGTACTTTTCGTGCGGAAGAAGGACGGGAGTTTACGTCTTTGCATCGACTATCGGGAGATAAAGAAGGTTACGGTGAAAAACAAGTATCCCTTGCCTCGGATTGATGACCTTTTCGACCAACTATAAGGAGCAACGGTGTTCTAAAAAATTGATCTACAATCTGGCTATCACCAGCTTAGAGTTCGGGGTGAGGATATACCTAAAACAGCTTTTCGGACTCGATACGGCACTACGAGTTTACAGTTATGCCGTTTGGGCTTATGAACGTTCCAGCGGTATTCATGGATATGATGAACAGGATATTCAAACCTTTCTTGGACCAATTTGTAGTGGTCTTTATTAATGACATCCTGATCTACTCCCGTACAGATGAGGAACATGAGGAGCATTTGCGAGTAATTCTTCAGACTCTCAGGGGTCAGAAACTGTTTGCTAAGCTCAAGAAGTGTGAGTTCTGGCTTCGTGAGGTGGACTTTTTGGGACACATAGTTCCAGCGATGGGAATTGTGGTGGATCCTAAGAAGGTGGAGTCAGTAACTAACTGGCCCCGACCGACTACAGTAACGGAAATCCGAAGCTTCTTAGGTTTGGCGGGATACTATAGACGCTTCGTGGAAGGTTTCTCAAAAAATTGCCACCCCTCTAAATCGTTTAACCCGGAAAGGGGAGAAATTTGTTTGGACGGCTCAATGCCAGGAGAGCTTCGAGGAACTCAAAGACGTTGGTTGGAGTTGCTGAAGGACTACGATTTGTCCATTCAATATCACCTCGAAAGGCAAATGTAGTAGCCGATGCCTTGAGCAGGAAGAGTCAAAACGAAGAGTTATCGGCGAGCGCGATTACTCAGCAGGACAGGTTAATCGCAGACTTCTCACGATTGAGTTTGGAGGATTGTACCAGAGGGCACTGTTACTCGACTTTTGTTCTTTGTAGTCAAGCCTACCTTGTTTGAGAAAATCCTGGAGGGTCAAATGGCGGACGCTCAATTGCTGCTCGTGCGGGACAAGATTTCTTCAGACCAAGAATGCGACTTTTTGATTGGTACGGACGACGCAATACGGTTCCGAGGGCGTATTTGTGTGCCCGACCTGCCGGATTTGAAGGATGAGATATTGTCAGAGGCGCACTGTGCTCCCTGTGCGACGCATCCTGGTGGCATGAAAATGTACAAGACCTTAAGCAAACTTTTTGGTAGCCTAAGCTGAAGGAGGACGTAACGCGGTTCGTGGCACACTGTCAACAGGTAAAGACCAAACATCAGCGCCCGGCGGGGAAACTGCAACCTTTACCAGTGCCAGAGTGGAAATGGGAGCGGATCAGCACGGATTTCATCACTGGTTTTCCGCGATCACAGCAAGGTTACGACGTGGTCTGGGTCATAGTGGATCGATTGATGAAGTCGGCTCATTTCCTACCTATTCATACGACGTGGACTCGAGACCGTTTGGCGCCAGTCTACATCAACGAGGTTGTGAGATTGCATGGGGTGCCGGCATCGATTACTTCGGATAGAGACACTCGATTTATGTCGAACTTTTGGCAGAGTTTGCAGTGGGCTTTGGAGACCAAACTACATTTCAGCACGGCTTTCCACCCCCAGACCGACGGACAATCAGAACGGGTGATCCAAATTCTCGAGGACATGCTCCGAGCGTGCATACTCGACTTGGGCGAGGGTTGGTCTCGTTATCTTCCTCTGGTGGAGTTTGCCTACAACAACAGCTATCGGGCTAGCATTCAGATGGCGCAGTACGAAGCCTTGTATGGGAGTCGATGTCGATCTCCTATTTGTTGGGATGACTTAGGGGAGCGGAAGTTCTTGGGTCCGGACTTAGTGGAGGAGACTGAGGCAAAGGTGCGCCTTATCAAGCAGCGGTTGTTGACCGCCTAGAGTCGGCAGAAAAGCTTTGCAGACTGGAGACGACGTGACTTGGAGTTTCAGGTAGGGGAGCAAGTGTTGTTCCGGGTTTCGCATCCAAAGGGACCAAACGTTTCGGTTTGAGAGGCAAGTTGAGCCCGCGGTTCGTTGGACCTTTTGAAATCTTGGAGCGCGTTGGCCCAGTAGCTTATCGTTTAGCCTTACTGCCAAATCTCGATCGGGTGCACAACGTGTTTCATGTTTCGATGCTTCGGAAATACCTCCCTGATCCGTCGCATGTTCTCGATGTTACTGCAATTGAGCTTCGAGAGGACTTGAGCTTTGATGAATCACCAGTATGAATCTTGGCTCGTGAAGATAAGAAGTTGCGCAATCGGATTATTCCCTATGTGAAAGTGCTGTGGAGCAATCATAAAGAGCGCGAAGTGACTTGGGAATTAGAATCGAGGATGAGAGTGTTTTTCAGAGTTGTTTAGCGTGGGTTGATGTTAAGTTTCGAGGACGAAACTTCTTTTAAGGGGTGAGTGATGTAGTATCACGACCTTTCTTATTTTTCTTTTTATTCCTTTTGAATAAATTAGTTATTAGGGGAAATAAATCATCGTGTTTTCTTGGGTAGATCGTCGTGGGTTGCGAGTATTTTTTTGTGATAGAGCTCACAAAACGGGGAACGACAAAATGATCGGATCTGAAATCCGACTTTCGGATCTTCCGGAATGGGGTTTTGAATGTCTCGGTATTCGTGGTGTGCAGCGGAATCCGTGCTAAGTGATCGGCACGCTTTTCGAGGAGATTGGATTTTATCTCTTTATATATTCGGATTAGGAGTTTATTTGTATGTATAAGTGAAAGAAATTAATTATTATTTAATTAATTACCCTTCAAGAAAAGAAAACCCTAACCGGATAGAAAAGAGAGAAAAAGAAAGCGGATCTCCGATCTTCTTCGACCGACGCGCCGGAAGCCGAGAACGAGACATTACCGTCATCGGGGAGCGGATCCGGATCCTCACTATCGCGAGGAACGAGAACGGATCGTCTTCTCCGATAGATCAAAGTAAGCGGCGTTTATTTCTTGCTTTTTCGTCGTTTTTGGTTTGGCGTTTTTGGGTTTTAGGGTTTCGCCGTTTTTTTGGTTCGGATCGCTTGTGTCGTTCGTCGCGTCCCGCCGATGCCCTAGAGCACCAGCCGCCGCGGTGTACGGACGCGCCGCCGCCGCCACCCGCACTGCGCGCCGTGCGGGGGAGGGCGCGGGGGGGAGCGCCGCTCGCGGCGCCGCGCGGGGCCGCACTGCAGGCGGCTCCCGAGCAGGCTGGTGCCGCGCGGGGCCGCGCCGCTTGCGGCACCGCACGGGCTGGTGCCACGTGGGTGCGCCCGCGGGTGGCACCGCGAGGGTTGGTGCCTCGCGGGGCCGCACCGCTTGTGGCGCCGCGGGGCTAGTGCCGCACGGGGCCGCACCGCAGGTGGCACCCGCGCGGGTTGGTGCCGCACGGGGCCGTGCCGCTTGTGGCGCCGCGCGGGCTGGTGCCGCACGGGGCCGCACCGCAGGTGGCGCCCGCGCGGGTTGGTGCCGCGTAGGGCCGCGCCGCTTGTGGCGCCGCGCGGACTGGTGCCGCGCGGGGCCGCACCGCAAGCGGCTCCCGCGCGGGCTGGTGCCGCACGGGGCCGCACCGCAGGTGGCGCCGCGCGGGTTGGTTGCCGCGCGCGGGGCCCGCGCCGCTTGTGCGCCGCGCGGACTGGTGCCGCGCGGGGGCCGCACCGCAGGCGGCTCCCGCGCTGGGCTGGTGCGCGCGGGGCCGCCGCCGCTCGGTTTCTGCCTTTACTTTTACGTGTTCGGGACCTCGGTTCTTCACAGGCAAGTCTAGTCTTACCTTCTGCATTTTTGGGGACTTTTAGGTCCGGGTGTCGTTCGAGGCGCGGGTCGACTTCTGGTGTTCCGGTCAACGCATTCTGAGGTGGGTACCCTTTTCGTGCGTCCTTTTTAAAGTGAGGTCTCATCATGTATAATGTAAGAGTAAAGTAGATGTGCTAATGGTTTTCAACTAACCCCTTTTCGCATGAGTATCCCTTTATTACTATCTGTTGCGACTGTGTCGCGGTGCTCTATATCACACACCGACTTCGGTCTTTATGCTCATGGCTGCTTACGCGCACATACCAGCGTTTGGCACCGCATCGGTGTACTTTTTCCCCGTAGAGGTGGTACGTTGACCCCCGTGACCCCACAAGGTGACGTGGTGGGGACCCCTTACGGTTACTTATGTGCTGCACAAGTACCGTAGAGGGGTTAAAAGCACCAAGGTGAGAGCAAGGTGTTTTTCTGTTCGCTGGGGGTCTTTAGATTTTTTGGCAGGTGTTCCGTTCTGACTTACAGGGGTACTGTGATTCATGAGTGGGAGGTTTGGATGCCTTGGTTATATCGGTTTGCTTTCCTTTCAGTACTTATAGCATCTTACATGTTTTACATCTACCTCTTACTCTTGTTCACTGACTTCCCACACGGTGTACAGTTCGGTCAGGTGGGATCCGGGACGACGATGAGGCCGCGACTCGAGGATTTTTACCCAATTAGGGGCTGTGACCCTTCTTTTACTTACGTTATGATTATTTCGGTTAGTTAGCTTATGTGTGTAGTGGCCCTAGTTCCCATGCAGCGTTCTTCCGATGAATCCACTGTTAGAACACCTAGTATTGGTTTATCTGGCCCCACGGTGCATCAATCGGATGCTTACTGTGGACTTGTGTGTTTCTTTTGGCTATCTTGGCCTTCGGCTGGGGTTTGCCAAAAATTTCTGAAAAGATTTAGGGCAAACGGAGGTTGTAAATGGATTCAGCACGGAAAAACCTTTTGAAAACGACTATTTTTTGTTTAATTTGGAGTCCGAATACCAAAAGGGACCCCCATAAGTTTTCAGTGATTTTGGTGCATGGGAGGGGCCGAGACCCGCTCGGGGATGCCACGTGGCGGCCTGTCATTGGCCGGTTTGTGACGCGCGGTCCACAGAGCAGCGCGCGGGGGGTGTCACGACCCGGCGCATGGACAACGTGGCACCTGCCTGATTGGTTGCGGGCCCAGGTCGCGCGGTCTAACCAGATTGTCGCCGGTCGGTGCATGGACCAGGCGGGGGACAGGTGGCAGCCGTCGTTTGGTCGGTGCACGCAGGCGCGGTCCACGGAATCCTGCGGAAGGAGTGCCGGGTGCAGGGGACACGTGTCACTCCTGAGTGGTGGGGTGCAGCACGCGCGTTGCACGGGGGCGCGGTGGGTGCCTCGTAAGCGTGCACACGTGCGGCCCACGTCGCGCGACCGGCGCGCCACGTCGGCGCGGGTTCGGCGGGTCAGCCAGGAGGACACAGTGGCGCCCGCTCATTGTCGGGCGCCACCGCCTTACTGTGCTCAGAGTGTTGACACTTGGCGGTCACCGAGCGGCCTTGCCCCGGTGTTTTCCCCTGTTCGGCGGGACACGTGGCGTTTCTGAGTTGCTTTGCATCGGTGTCCCTGTTCAGGCGGACACGTGGCGGCACCGGAAGGATTCGGGCGTGAATAGTGGTTGGGCCCGGTCCAACACTGTAGGCGCCCGAAAATTTTCGGGCGCTCGAAAGTTGGGCCCGAGCCCAATAGTGGGGCTTTTTATGGCTGTTTATTTGTTCTTTTGGAGGCCTATCAATCCGGCCCCCTTGGGCCGCGATTTTGCACCTCTCTTCCCGGGAGAATTAGCCTACCATCCCTTCACAAGTTTTCTCCTCTCTTCCTCTTGTGCATCTTCTGGTGAAGTTTCAGATTTTCTTGAGGCAGCGACGACAGCGTCTCCTGCCTCGTAGTGGCGTAGTGACGATATTAGGGCTGTTGGAGACACTTCCTCGCGTTTTCGTCTGGGAGACCTACAGAGCTACCCCCGACGCTATTTTGGGACGATTTCTTCGACAGCGGTGTTTCACAAGAGGTATATCGTACGTTTTCCGGGCCGTTTGGACATTTTTCCTGGAAATGAGCTTATACAGGGGTTTGGGTGTTTGCATTATTAACCTCCTTTGTAACTGTTTGAGTTTTCTGGACAGCTGCTCTTCGCGGATTTTTATCTCCCCTTCCGGACATCGGATTTCGACGATTCAAGAGCCTATCGACATCTACATGAAACCACTGTTGGCTATTTGGCTAAATCTGTTGTAACCTCTTGGTAAACTTTGGGCAACATGGAAACTAACTTAGCATAATTGTCAGTTAATTAATATCATGCACAATTAAACTACAGTAAACTGGAACATGTATCAAGATTTGTTCATCACTTTAGCTTCCCCACAGTGGTTGTACTCTTGTCACTGTACATAGTGATTTTTCCCCGAGTCGTGGGCTGGGAGTTTTATTAGCTGTGGAGCATTTTGCACTCGCGTCTGGG
>CM054935.1:8039415-8117587 GCA_029168755.2 Tillandsia fasciculata | reverse complement strand
TTTTCTGTTCGACGACTTCTGGCTGAGGTACGCTTGTTTTACCTTGTTTTGTTTCGAGGACGAAACTTTTTTTTAGTGGGGGAGGATGTAGTGGCCCTAGTTCCCATGGCAGCGTTCTTCCGATGAATCCACTGTTAGAACACCTAGTATGGTGTATCTGGCCCACGGTGCATCAATCGGATGCTACTGATGGACCCTGTGTGTTTCTTTTGGCTATGTTGGCCTTCGGCTGGGTTTGCCGAAATTTCTGAAAAGATTTAGGCCAAACGGAGGTTGTAAATGGATTCAGCACGGAAAAACGCTTGAAAACGACTATTTGTTTGTTTAATTTGGAGTCCGGATGCCCCAAAAACGGACACCCGAAGTTTTCAGTGATTTTTGGTGCATGGGAGGGGCCGTAGACCGCCGGGATGCCACGTGGCGGCCTGTCATTGGCCGGTTTGCGAAGCGCGGTCCATAGAGCAGCGCGGCGGGGTGCACAGACCCGGCACATGGACACGTGGCACCGCCTGATTGGCAGGCCCAGGGCGCGCGGTCTACCAGAAGTGCGTGGCGGTGCATGGACCAGGCGGGGGACAGGTGGAGCCTTGGGTTGGGGCGTGCACGCAGGCGCGGTCCACGGAATTCCTGCGGAAGGCGTGGACGCGGGTGCAGGGGACACGTGTCACTCCCTGAGTGGTGGTGTGCAGCACCGCGCGGTGCACGGGGCGCGCGGGGGGTGCCTCGGGAAGCTTGCGCACGTGCGGCCCACGTCGCGTGACCGTGCGCCACGTCGCGCGTGTCGGCGGGTCAGCCGGGAGGACACGTGGCGCCAGCTCATTGGCTGGCGCCCCACCGCCTTACTGTGCTCAGAGTGTGGACACGTGGCGGTCATCGAGCGGCCTTGCCCCGGTGTTTCCTGTTCGGCGGGACACGTGGCGGTTTCTTAGTGGCTTTGCATCGGTGTTCCCTGTTCGGCGGACACGTGGCGGCACCGAAAGAATTCGGGCGTAACTAGTGTTGGAGGGCCGAGCCCAAGCGTGAACATGTGGCCCGTCCCCACACTGTAGGCGCCCGAAAATTTTCGGGCGCCCGAAAGTTGGGCCCGAGCCCAATAGTGGGGTCTTTTTATGGCTGTTTCTTTTGGAGGCCTATAAATAGGCCACCTTGGGCCGCGATTTTGCACCTCTTCCCGGGAGAATTAGCCTACCATCCCTTCACAAGTTTTCTTCCTCTTCCTCTTGTGCATCTTTCCGTGAAGTTTCAGATTTTTTGGAGGCCGCGACGACAGCGTTTCCTGCCTCGTAGTGCGGAGCGACGATATACTGTTGAGGCCCACTTCCGTCGCATTTTTGTCTGGGAGACCTACAGAGCTACCCCGACGCTATTTGGGACGATTTCTTCGACAGCGGTTTCACAAGAGAGGTATATCTACGTTTTCCGTGTTGGACATTTTTTCCTGGAAATGAGCTTATTACAGGGGTTTGGGGTACATTTTACCACCCTTTGTAACTGTTTGAGTTTCTGACAGCTGCTGCTGTCGCGGATTTTTATCTCCCCTTCCGGACATCGGATTTCGACGATTTTAAGCCTATCGAACATCTACACTTTGCGAGGATCGTCGTGATATTTTTATCGGAATTTATTGAGAATTATTTTCAGGTGAAAATTTCGTGTGAATGGGGGACTGTTCATGCAGATTTTTGAACATTGAAATGTGTGGAATTTTGTGTAATTGTGGATTGTTGTTGTACCCAGGACTTTGTGAGCACCACTATTGTGCTCCTTGCTTAGCGGAGTCAGAGATTTGTCGATTTCTGGGTTTCTTATCTGTACCGTCCCGGACTGTTAGCGTGTTCAGGTGGGTGATCCTGCTTTCAGAATCTATGGACTGCACTCTAATTCTACGAATGTAGTAGCATGCATGTTAGTATATGAGCTAAATAATCTGTGCAAACTGTATGTTGAAACCACTGTTGCTAGTTGCTAAATCTGTTGACCTCTTGGTAAACTTTGCAACATGGAAACTTAACTTAGCATAATTGTCAGTTAATTAATTATCATGCACAATTAAACTACAGTAAACTGGAACATGTATCAAGATTTGTTCATCACTTTAGCTTCCCCACAGTGGTTGTACTCTTGTCACTCTGGACATAGTGATTTTTCCCCGAGTCGTGGGCTGGGAGTTTTATTAGCTGTGGATGCATTTGCACTCGCGTCTGGGGACCGAGTGGAGTCTGTAGCAGTCTGTAGACCAGTTTGCATTATGATAGTGATAGTGATAGTGATGGTGGATCTGGGATCTTTGGGAGATGGTCATAGTGACAGTGTGGATTATTAGTTAGTGAGTGAGACAGTGTTGGATCATAGCCTGCAGGAGCCACATTTGAGCTCCACAGAGATGCGCGGATTCTTTGCTCGGTGGGGTCGCTACCCACGAGTGCCACTCCGGAGTTGGGCTTGATACTTCTATCGCAGCTTATCGATGCTGGTGTCCCTCTGGCTGAGCCAGTTTTGGCAGTCACGGACACCGTCCCTCTGGCTGAGCCAGTTTTGGCAGCTACGGACATACCTACAGCAGTAGGTAGGCGCAGATTTGACTGGACCCGTTGTGGCAGTCAGTGTGGATTGGGTGATTTGAGATGAGTACTAGTAGTGGCATACTATTCCTTCTGTCCTACTCCTTGAGCATTTAGATAGAGGCATAGTAGCAGTAGATTTTTTTTTTTTTTTTTTTTTTTACTTTCCAGCTTTCTATATAGCATTCCTTTTTGTTACTTTATGCCTCTAGTAGACTTAGTGGGCAGGCCGTCGGGCTTGTTGGCGGCACCCACTGAGAACTACTGTGGGAGGTAGTTCTCACACCCGTCGTGGTGTCTTTTTTCCAGGGACTTCAGCTCCAGTTCCTGCTGTACCAGTTGCTGATCCAGCTCCTACAGATCGAGGTAAGGGAGTCGCGAGATAGATCCCTTCCCCCTTCAGCTGCAGTGCGATAGAGGTACCCTTATATTTTTTGTTGTGTCATGTTTGAGAGACTATGTAGTGAGGTATCGAGTTGTACTCTTTTGTTTTCTTTTGAGAGACTCCTGTATTTTCTGGTGAGGATGTTATGTATATTCTATGAGAGATAATTCTACTTTATGTTTATAGTTAGTTTTCTATTTCAGCTCTGATATCTGCTAGTATAGTTGTTTATTTGCAGGTTAGACGCTACGGGGCTTCCCGTAGGGGCGGCGGATCTGTTGGCGAGCCCGGGGCACAGTTTCGACCCCGGGGCGTGACAATGTGCGTGTGATACATTATTGTGGATGTTGGGTTTGAACTGTGTTTTATCGTGGATGAACGTTATTCCCTTACTAGTTGTTGATTCGGCCACTCTTTTCAAATCAAGTAAAAAGATTGCGAAAATGTTTAATAAAATTTAGGTGTCGTGTGGGCACCGTTTTACAACCCGTGGATTTATCCTTTCTAAACTTGGTGGCCTTATTAGAAATGTCGATTGGCTACTTCTCCTTTCTCTTTCGTACTTAGCTAGTGTGGTTGAAGTGTTATTGTACTTTCCTACACCGTGCATGCGCAAGGGTCACTCTGCCTGGCTCATCGAGGACTCTCACGTATGTGGCGGGTCTGCACACGTGCCCAGCAGGTGTACTTATAAAAAAAAAAAATATACACGTTTTTCGCTTATTTTAAACCCTCGGGGCGTGACATTTCCTTAGCTCTTGGTTATTTTCTTTCTCTTAGTTTATTTTGTTATTCCTATTATTGGTCAAATTGTATGCATGTGAGATATGTGGTGAACAATGTGGTTGTTTGAATGGTTTAATTGCATGGTTTAAATGTTTTAAATATTTTGTGGTTAATATGTGCGTCGTGTGGACACGGTCAAAAGAAAAGATTTTGTTAAAACGTTTTTAAAACAGTGTGTCGTGTAGGAGTAGGCTTTTAAAACTCTATGGGTTTATCCTTTCAAAATAAGTGTGGCGAAGGTGTGCGCCGTTTTAAACTATTTAATTTCAAAACTCCTGTAATGTATGTTTTACTTTCCGCATCTTGTTATACTGTATGATTGTGGTTGATGGATGAAATTGTAAATTGTCTACGCCATGCATACACAGAAGAGACTCTGTCCATTTGTACAGAGAGAATTTATATATGTGACGGGTCTGTGCACGTGCCCGGAGCGGGGTTTAAAAAAAAAGAAAAATGCTTCCGCAAACCAAGGTTTATTTCAAAATTGGGTTTCAAATTGCTCCCGGGGCGTGACAGATTAAGATGGTATCAGAGAAAAAACAGTATCAACCACGATTTTTCAAATGTTTTTATTCCAACATCACAAAATGCAGAACCACATGCTAATCGACCTATAGGATGACTTAGGTGTTAGACACGTGACAGTGCGGGGTTGGTTGGGATTTATTTCCGGTTTAGCACGGTCATTGTGCTAGTATAGTTCATTTGTTTTGACCCCATGTTTTTGTGCTACAAATCATGGTTCTGACTAGGTCTTCTTCTAGTGGAGACGTTGCGACTGTGGCCGCTATTGAAGTGGCTGCAGCTGGTGCCCCGCAAGGGCAAGTGACAGTGCCCCAGGTTATTCCTTCGCAGTGGTTCCCGTACCTACGCCGGGGGCTACTAGCGTGGACCCTTTGGGTGCAACTATGGTGACACCCTCTCCCTCTATTTCTGCACCTCTGCAGATGGTGATGCTGCGGTGATTGCAACGCGTGCCCGCGTAAGGGCCAACCCGCGAAGCTTGAGAAGTACAACTATTTTTTAGGAAAAAAAATGACAGACCTCTAGGGTGTGAAAATGTAGGTCTTATAGTAGTATACTCCAGCGGGTCATTAGCCAGGTTACATAACTTGGGCAGGGTGTAGGTGGGAATGAGGACTACCCCTATGGTTGTGGATAATAGTTTTGGTTGTTGCTGTAGTTACTACTATTGCGTCGGTGATATATGAAGTATACTTGAGATGCTCTAGGAGGGTTAGTTGGAGATCTCCGGGTATTAGGTGACGAATTCGATAAAGTTCGAAAATCGGTTAGAGAGACCGTGTTTGTCACGCTCCGGGGTCGAAACTGCGACCCGGGCTCGCCAACAGATCCATCGCCCATACGAAAAACCCCGCATAGACGAAACATCTAACCTGCAAAAGATAATACTATAGCTACACAGATATTAGAGTGAGAAAAGTAAACTACTAAAATATAAGAATACAACTCCAAATAGTACAGGTCTGATTCTTACAATACATAAGTCTCTCAAAATAAAACTCTCAAAAGTAACTATATATAATAATCCGCAGACTGTACTACAAAGCTCCAAAAATAGGTACAGCTACACTCTAAGGACGGGTAGGGAACTAGCTCGCGACTCCCTTACCTCGATCAGCAGGTGCTACAACTCGAGTTGGAACAGGGGTAGATGCCTCTGGAAAAACTTTCACTGACAGAGGGTGTGAGAACTACATCCTATAGTAGTTCTCAGTGAGTACCGTCTCCAAGACCAACGGTCTACCCACTAAATCTACTAGAGGCATAAAATAACAGAAATACTATAATAATAAAAGAATAAGCTGGAAAGAAATCTACAGCTATCATGCCTCTAACTACAATGCTCAATGGGTGGTACATATGAAAATGATGCATCGACTCTATCTCAGTATACTCGATCAATCCAATCACATTGATTGTCTCATAGGGTCCAGCCAAACCTGCACCTACCTACTACCACACATCCCCACTAGGACAGGAATTACGTAGGCGGTCCCACTCGGACTGCGTCGACAAGCTGCGAAAGATAAGTAACAGGCCTAGCTCTGGAGCGGCACTCGAGGGGAGCGACCCCACCGAGAAAGTATCCGCGCATCTCTGTCGAGCTCAATACGGCTCATGCAGGCTATAATCCAAATCCACGATCAATCAAATCGGAAACAATAACTCAACACTAACCACATCAGCCGAAAGCATTCAACGGCTCGGGACCACCGAACCCAAACGGCTCCCAGAACAAACCACTAGACTAACCACACTAAATCCACTGGCCGGAGGTACTCAACCGCCAACCACGAAGGAAGGTCCGAAAGTTCCGGGAGACTAGCGCCTGCAACCCTATCAAATAAGAACAGGTTCTAGGCAAAGCCCCTGTAGCTTTCGTCCCAAAATATGGAAATAACCCCTAGAACCCAGATCACTCAAATTCTCTCGGATGAGGAAGTTTGTAAGGAAAGATGACAGTTATTACCGAAAACATTTTGATTTGAGAAGCCCAATTTAATGAATTTTAGTTCTTTAAGAAAAATCAATTAAAACAAGTTTTATTTTCCAAACCCCGAATGGCCAATGCCTTCACCCAATCAAACAAGAACAGGCTCCGGCGACCCTTCGAAATTCGGAAGGAAAACATTGGTTTACTGAAATCATGTGTATGTCCAAAATCAGTCTGGGTTCAAGGTCCTGTTATTACCAGCTCAATACTACCACAAACACAGTGCCAACGACACTGGTCGGAGAATACCCGACGACCCGGGACCACCGTCGACCCGAATGGCTCCCGACACTAGCCCTGATATAGCCTCAGCTACTAGACTCCACTCGCCCCCCCCCCTCCCCAAGCACAAGTGTCAATACATCTACAATATCCAGACCACTCGGCCCACTATTCGGGCGAGGAGAAATTCTAAGTTTAGGAAAAAAGAATACAGAGTGTGAAAAATCTAAAACATGAAGGAAACTAGTCCAAGTGAGGGTTTTCTACTAGTCTGGTTAAATACATGCAACCATATGACGGGGTGCTAGTCAAGGTTTTAATATTTAATTATCACGAGAAATATTCAATTTATTAATTTTATCATGCTTGCATCTCGGTCCACAAAATGAGTACTTTACTTATCATGCATGCATACTACGTCATAGAATTAGTACGCCGCCCACTAATTTTGGAGGAAATCCAACCCACCTGGAACGCGATAATTCGTAGTGTGATTAAGCTAAAACTGAACGTGAGTGTTCCTTAGGTTCACACAGTTCCAACGAGCCAAAAATCACCCAAAAACTCCTCCCAGTCGCTGAAATATAAGCCAAACATCGCGGTAAGTCCCAAATCACCAAAAAGACAACATCGCCGCAAATCTGTCCACAAAACAGTAAAATACCTCCTGCGATATGCCCTCCAAAAATTCCAAGAAAAATACGGCTGCGATCCTAGCGAAGTGTAGATGAGAAACAAGTCCTTAAATCCCAATTCTGATGACCGTACGCTGAGAAAATGCAAGAATACTCCTCCATTGTCCAGAAAATGCAATAGCAAAAAGGGGTCTAAATATGCCACGAGAAACCCCATAAAACTCAAAACGGAGAGGAGCGATAAATACCAAAGTCGAAGGCCTACCTCTTGTGAAAATCCACCTAAAATGTCATCTTAAAATTCCAAAGGGTAAGCCCAGGGGAGTCCGCGGAAGAAACGTCGACGAAGAAAACCGAAATCGGAGGAACGTCGAAGCTCGCGGAGTCGAGGAAGAAGCTAATGAAACGATCTCCAAAAATCGTCCAAAACCCCAAGAAGTGAAGAAGACTTGTAGATCTAGCTCTCTGCCAAAAGGGTCTTCAAGTGGATTTCGAAAAAACCCAAAAATGCAGCTTGAATGGCCTATTTATAGAGAAAAAACCCAAAAAGAACCCTTTTCGGATCCATGGGAGAAACCGGGCGCCCGCATGCTACAGTGCCACGCCCGGATCCACGTGGCGCCCATCCGCCGCGCCACTGCGCAACGCCCGAACATGCGCGATGCCGCCACGTGTCCACGTGCGCGCTCCGTGCCCCCCGTGCCCGCGCGGTGGTTGGCTTTGGCCAATCGCCGCACGCCACGTGGCCAGGTGTGCGGTCCACGGCGGGGTGCACGCGGCACGGTTTGCACTGTGTCCTGCACCGCCGCCCGACCAATCGGAAGGCGCCATGCGTCCGTTGCGCTTCTTCGCTGGTCCCGATGCACGCGCAAGTGGGCCGTGGACCGGCCCACTTCAAATTGAGCCCGTTAAGCCCATTTTGGCCGAAAATAGCCGATTTTCACTGTTTTCACGCGCTGAATCCGTTTTTGGCGTCCGTTTGATGCACAACGCACTCGGTATACCAAAAATAGGTATTTTCTCACTGCCAACCACACGGTCAAGCCATACGAAAATTCGGGACACCACAGTGTCCTTTTCGCACGAGTGTGCGTGGGTGGCAACTCAATGTCGCGGATCTGGTGTCAATTTGTTGTAGTGAGCCAGACGGACTCTTTTAGAGTTGGCTCTGGATTTGGGTCTAGTTTGGAATTCGTTCTTCTTTTAAACTAATATTCCGAGTGCGTTATGGTGCATTTCGATGCGGTATTGACTTATTGGTTGGTGTTAATGTGTGGTAAATCTCCAACAAGTTGTTGGCGATAGACAGACGGGTATTTTACCTTTTCTTTGGATAAGTGTGTTGGCTGCATACAACATACTATCGAAAGGGAGGATGAAGTACTTTTTTCCTGTGCGGATATCATAATTGGGTCTTTTTGTGTCCTGGGCAAGACAACCGGTATAGGTTGTCTTGTAGGGAGGTTAGCGTGTGATCGATCTCATTCACGTGGTGAACCTTGGGTGATTCCTTGACATTACTGCATGGTGTTGGGGCCGAAAACGTCAGTCGTGGTGGTAGTGTTACTCGAGCAATTAGACCGGTTGCTTATCGAGTAGCACTACCACCACGACTAGCTGGCACACATGACGTCTTTCATGTATCTGTTCTGAGGAGATAAGTCTTTGACCCCGCGCATGTGATTGATTTTACTTCCTTGGAGTTGAGCGATGATTTGAGCTACGAGGAGCAACCGATGCAAATTCTTGCTCGAGAGACGAAAGAATTGAGCAATCGGATGATACCATATGTGAAGATTCAGTAGAGTCATCATGAGGAGCGTTGTAATAATCTGAATTTTTGTTGTAAATAAATAAAAGAAAAGAATGAAATACCAGTTGATTTTGAAATACAAATGTCACAGTTAGCGCAATTGACCTTTTGCTACTGTGTAAATTGCACAGTTCACGAGGCAGAAATATCGCTTTTCAATCCGAGCCTAACCTCGAAAATCCGAGATCACCAGTGCGACCGTCTCATCGAACTGATCGAAAATGATATTGAGCAAGTTCAGATCCAACGGTCGGATCTTCCAGAAATCAGCGAAGAAGCGGGCGGGACCCGCGACTTAAGTGAATAGTGGGTGAATAGTAAACCCCTATTTTTAAAACCCCTTTGTGCCAACGTTGGCCAATTCGCTGTCTGGACTCCGATCATAGCAATCCAGGTAGTCGATTTGATCGGTTTCGTTGTCCTGAACGCAATGGCGCTGACGGAATTTTCGGTTGACGACCCTAGAGTCTCAAAAAGCGCGATAAACTGTATTTTGGTACAGTGTTTATGGACCGAGAATTTATCCAGGCGTTTTTTCGAAAAACAAAAATCACTACCTGATAGGTTTCGTCGAGCCGGACGTCGTGGCGAAGTCCGTTTTTCGGTTCGACGACAAAAATGCCTCGAAAAGCGTGAAATACAGTGAAAAATATGGCATTTTGCACAATATACCCTATATTTTATGCTCCGTTTTGCGTGCTGCTCTTTGGAGAGGGACCTAAATGTGATAGCTAGCTACTGCGAGGGACTGGGCTAAAAATAATGAAGTATGAGGGACTAAAAAGCAATTATGCTATATGCACTATTAATACACTATCTCGGGCTAGGGTTTCTTTAAACCCTAACCCCGTAGCCTTTCCCCCCAGCCGCCAGCTCCAACAACTCCACCCTCTCTGCCGCACTCCACGGAGGTAGCGCACCGGCCGCCGCCTCGTCGCCGGAGAAGAAGGTGAATCGAGAAGACCTCCTTCACTTCGGTTGGGAAAGAGTGGAGTCTTTCCCAGAGGCCTTGGAGGGTTCCAAATAGCATCGGGGAGAGCCTCTGCGTGGTGGATGCTGAGCTGAGGTGAACCCGACGCCTAGCCCCGCCGTGCGTCGCCGCGGGAGACATCTCCTTCCTTCAACTTTCCGGCGAGGTGAGTTCTTGGGAGTTTTCATTTTAGATTGGCCCAAGGACCCTAGCATTATGTTACTAACACCGAGGGGGATCATTCTGGTGCAGCCGAGCCGCCATCGTCAACCCTGTCGCCGGTGGGAGCTCCTGTTGCCGGAATTATCGTTTCTTGGGCAATCTTGGGCGCCGCCTTCATCCGGTCGTTGAACTCGAGATAAGAACCGGTGGATCTCGTTTTCTCGGCGACTGCAAAAAGCCCAGCAAGTTTGGACGCCATCGGGTGAGGATCCGCGCCGTACGGGTCTGCCCTAAAAAAATCAGAGTTTCTTCCCGTTGGCCGATCTTCGCCGCCCGGCGCCGCCGCTCGCCACCGTCGCCGCCGCTCGCCACCATCGCCGGCCACCACCTCAGCAAGCTTTGTGGGGCTGGAGGGGAGCTCTTGGTCCAAGTTGCGCCGGCCCAGAGGCTGCCGGCCGGAATCCGCCATTAGAGGCCATCAAACTCGACCGAGCTCCGCCGCCGCGCGTCGCCGTCGCCTCCGGTCGTCGGCCAACCGTGCAAGTAAGCTCATTTGAGCATTTCTAGGCGTTTCATGGGGTTGCATGCAGTCCTTGACGTAAGGATTTTTATTTCTGTAGTTGCACCCGTGTTGCACCCGACCTTGACCTCCGGCCACCTCCGGCACCCCGGGCTGCGGCCATCTACCCAGGTAGAATCTAAATACCTGTTATAAGTTTCCCAGCATTTTACTTTGGGCCGAGAGACTCCTGTAACTGAGTTTCAACCTTGCACCGAATTATCCATCTCGGGCTTGTCTCCGGCCGCCGCCGCCTCCGGCCGCCGACGCTTGACCCAGCATGGACCAACCACCTTCTGGGACCCGTATCTAACCAATGCTCACCTTTGTTGCAGACAGAGCAGGGTTGCACTAGACCTGGGCCAAACCGAGCTCTAGCTGTTTTTGGGTGTTGCTCCGGCGACTTCTCCGGCCACCCTCCGGCGCACCTGAGGTGAGCCCTCAACCTTATTCATCCTTCTGTGCATGATGCTTGTGCTAACAGTGGGTTAGATCTAGTAGGTAGGTGGGGGTGGCTAAGCTAGGTCTTGTGAACATAGTTTTATTGGGCCAACTTTTCCCTCGGGCCCCGTACTAGCCCAAGCTTGTGAGCACGAGCTTCGTCTCGTCGAAACGGACGCGAAAGAACTTACAGTACTGTTTTTGGGTTCCCGGATTGCAAGAACGAGTCGAAACAAGTAATAATGTAGTGTTTTTATGCAAAATTAAAATGTACCAGGGACCTAGATGTAGTCGGGACATGCTGGCTGTCTTTAGACAGTGTTTTTATACCTACTGGGCATTTTGTTAGGATTCCGTGGGTTCTTGTTGAACGGGAATCGGATCTTGTTCCGTAAATCGGCTTTATTGCCCCGTGTCAGCGTTGCGTCGTTGTAGTGTCGTCGGGATGGGTATGTGTGAGTCTGTTACTGATTACAGTTTTTATTCAGGGCCCAGTTGTTCAGCACCAGCCTCCCAGTAGCCGAGCGGGAGTTCGAGGATCTGCCTACATTCAGGTGGGTTATCTTCGGTCCGGGCTTTATCTTTTCGGCCCTCTGGTTGCTTTAGTCCAGTCGGACACCTGTTCTTGATTTAGTCTTGATGATTTTTCCTGTTCTTGATTTAGTCCTGATGATTTTGCCTGTTCTTGATTTAGTCCTGATGATTTTGCCTATATGCCATATACTCCACATGATTGACATTGATCTCCTTGGACATATCCTGCATGTATACATGCTTGTTAGTTTCATATCTGAGTACAGTAGATTTTCATGGTCTGATCATGCTTGTTGATTCCTGCCATTGGTTATATTCTGCATTTATATCCAGAGATATTTGCCCTTATATTCAGATGTGCATGATAGACCCTTGATCGATATATACAGATAGTTGATTCCCTGTTGGGATCTCGGCTTGTTGCTGACTACCCGGTCATTAGACCGCGAGCTTGAGCATAGCATGATGATTGCCACGCACTGCTGTACTTCACGTACACTGACGGTTTGGCCACCGTCGTGGTGTTCTTTACCGGTAAAGTGGTCTAGAGGAAAGACCCGTGAGCCCCCGATAGCATCTGTGAGTGCAGGGTTATGTCAGCGGATGGGGTGCGGATCAGTGGCATTGCCTGAGGTTCTGTGAGACCAATAGTGGCATATGATTGGGTACTTGGGTTTCTGTTCTTGACGCATAACTCTTAGCATACTCTGTCATCTGTAGCTATTTACCTTGTACCATATCTGCTCAGCTTCTTGCTTGATTATTACAGTTATATCATGATTATCAGCACTTATTGATTATCAGTAGACATTATCTGCTTATTTCAGCCTATCCATTGATTATTGGTTATCAGTAGACAGTATCTGCTTATTTCAGCTTATTCATTGACTTATTGATTGTCAGTAGACATTATCTGCTTATTCCATCTTTAGCCATTGATTATTGATTATCAGTAGACAGTATCTGCTTATTTCAGCTTTATCCATCGACTTATTACTATCCGCAGATTTTAGTATCCAGTAGGCACGATTAGCTATTTCTCGGCTCGTCGTGCCCACTGGGATACACTGTTGATGTATCTCACACCCCCTGGGTAACCATTTTTCAGGTCCATCGGGTGGAGGGATGTCGGGACGTTCGAGTGAGGCCGTCACGATAGAGTTGTCCCCCCTGATGATATATCTGTGATTGAGATCTCGATTATTAGTAGTTGATTTTCATATCGTAGTATTTCAGTTCTTGTTTATTTTGGATTATTTAAGTTGATTATGTTATTGGTTTAGTTAAGATGATTATTTGCTCTCTGATTGATGAACATTGTACTTGCCTAGCCGTGCACATATAGGGGAGACTCTGTCTATTTAGATAGAGGATTTCCTATATATGTGGCGGTCTGTTACGCCCAGTTTGCGAACTCTGATTTATAAAAAATAAAAAAAAAAATTTACTGGATTTTTAACACTCGGGGCGTGACAAACGTAAGGCGACTTGAGAGCCAGAGGACGAGATGAGGATCTCCCACCCTTATTTGTTGGAGACTCCCGCTTGAGGTGTGTTTGGTTTCGAGGACAAACTTTTTTTGTGGGGGAGGATGTGGATACCCGAATCCCAGTTGACGTCTTGACCGCAAGGTTAGCGGCATGTTGACACATTTTCGTGTGTCGAGTACATTTGCGCACAAAACGGACGCAAGAAACAGACTCAGCACCATTTTCTGATTAAAAAACACTATTTTTGTGTTTTCCTGTGGATTCGGGCGTCCAATCCTAAGATTCGGGCGCCTGAATGATCAGCACCTAGGCGGCGTTGACCGCGGGTCAAGGAGGACACGTGGCGCGCTATGATTGAGCCGGAGCAGCAGGAGCGTGGTGCACACGGCGCGTTCGGCGCGCGCCAGCTCACCGCGAGGATGCTTGGCGCGAGAGGATTGGGCCAGCGCAGCGAAGGCGTGGCGCCCGCGACGCGTTCGGCGCGTACTGCCTCAGCGGGGGCACGTTGCGGCTTGGTGTGGATTCGGGCGCTCCCCGGATTGCGCCACGTGGCAAGTGGATTTCGGGCGCATTGGCCTCATGTTTTTAGGCGCCCAAAACTCAGGATTTCAGCAGAGGATAAGTTATTGTTCCAAGGATTTGTTGGAGCTTGTTCTTCCACCTCTTAGCCTATATATAGGCTTGTTGTGACCCTGAGAAGCCCCCCACCTTCTCTAGTTTGTTTTAGCTGGTTTAGGGTTGGTTTGAGAGCTCCATCTTCATCATTTCTCCACCATTGATGAGCTTGAGACTTCACTGCAGTGCTGGGAGCACCGTCAACACTTTTTCCTCGGCTTTCCCTGAGGCGTAGGAGAGGGCTTTGACCTGAAATTTGAAGGAGAGCTTCACCTTTGATAGATCTCAAAGTTTGATATTGATCATAGCCCTCAATTTTAGCTCCCAAGCAGGTATATTAAGCTTTTCTTGGACTCTTGAGTTCATGCTGGATTTTCTGGACAGGATATGATGATTATGGTTTTTCTTCATCTTTTTCTCTTCGATTTGAGGATTAAAAAGCTTGGGGATGTTCTAGACTTATTGAAGATCAAGTGGGAATTTCGTTTCTGGGATTTCAGAGATATATTATTGGTAAGAACTTCTTCTCTTTGGCCTAGTAAGATTAAGATCCTGCACACAGGATCTTTGTGGAACTTTGTATATTATGGAACATGGATGATTATTCTTCTTAGTATTTGAAGAATTTATGATGATTTGCACGGTCATCAAGAGTGGGTTGAGCCCGTAGCTGCAACTGTTGGATTACAATCGGAGTTTACATCTTTCTTTGGGTCGTGATATTTTTTCGACGGTGCGTTGATCGTGAGGGTAGCAACGCTACTTCACTTTGGTTTTGTGGATTGCTTGCAATCCAGAAGGGTTGGAATTCTTCCAAAATTAGCAAATTACTCTTTACATCTATTGCATAGCAACCCATCATGATTACTTAGCTATTGGTATATCTGTGAAATCTGTCGATTATTTGGAAGATTATGAAAAACTGAACTTAGAACCCCTGATATTTATGAATATGTAGTTACATTACATGATAGATTTCATTACCGCATTAGTAGAGAGGCACGAGCATAGCATTTCCTTAATGTATGTAGTATAGATTTATTATACTTATTGTTTATAGTTTACCCCTATTTGCTTACTCTTATTTTGCCTCCTTTGGACATAGAGGTCGAGCTCCTCACTTGGGTGGTCGTACCCACTGAAAACTATATTTATAGTTCCCACCCCACAACTTACAGGTCCAACTGAGCCGGCAACGAGAGAGAGAGATCAGGGCATAGCTTCCTAGTTAAAGGCCCTACCAGTTACAGTCTACATAAAGATAAGGTGACCCTCGACAGATCTGGCTAAATGTAAAAAGAAACAGTACTAGAGCAAAATATAAAAATTGTAAGATATTTGGATTATATATATATATATATATATATATATATATATATATATATATATATATATATATATATATAAATGTAAATATATATAATGTAAATGTATTTAATAAGACGAATGTATGTAATATAATAAATATTTTTTATTTTTTGTACTTTTCTTTCGCAATTCGTGTATAAATTTTATTCTTGGTTGGAACTCACTGGCTTATACTGATTGTGACGTCTTGGGCGAGCATAAAAAACTATCCGTTCAGCAAATGTGTGTGCATGTCCGAACTAATTAAATTAACGATCTCGGGAACGTCACATTCATGATATGTGAAAACCTGTTAATTAAATGGAATCACCAAACAAAGCTTGTAGGTGTTTGTAGAATACATCTGTCAACACAGCATTTTCTTGGAGCCTGTTTGGATGCCAAGCTTTTCGGGACATCTTTTCATTTTCATTTACCGAGGCTTTGTAGCAATTGATAGATGAGAAATATGATTAGATGTTTCCCACAATATCCTTGGTAAACTCTTTAAAGTTTTTTCTCCAAATAAAGCTAAATCACCTCGGGTGGAACGTATAAATCTAAAAAATCATGATTGCCAACATCTTTCCAATTGGACTAAATGAAAGCTACTAGAGTGCAACAACAAAGAAAATCTCTATGGCACATCCAAAAACCACACATCTCTTTAACTACCAAACATCCAAACATCCAAGTAGTCTCTTTAACTGTTGTGACTTTCCAGTCCAATTTTCTCATTTAATTCCAAGTTTGATTAATAACTACATAAGACAACTCCTAACCCATCATTAGAATATGTTTAGTCTGATGAACGATAATTAAGTATTACGTACGACCTACTATGAGCGGTTCCTAGTATGTTGAGGAAGCAGCAGTAGTTATATATAGGTTTTAGATACAAAATGGTGATAGTGACAGACAAGGTTCACAAGAGCAGGCGCATTAAAACAGGTCTGAGAACCTCAGATCTGACGGACCAGGGCCCAAAATGCCTTTGTCATGCTCCGTAGTAATAATATTTCCTGTTCCCAGGTTTGCATCTGTATGCTCATTTCTCTCCTCGTCTATTGAAGAAGAGGCCTGCTGCCTCCGGCTACTCCCCAACCATTCATGCTGTCAACAAAATATGAAGAGAAAAAAAAGACCCTACTGAATATTGGCATTGATAATATCAAAATGTAATCTACAAGTACAAATAAGACACTCACATCTTCCTGGATGTGGTTTCCATCTTGCAAATTTGGGGTCAGAATGGGCGGGTTGACATCTGGATCAGGTTTTCGAAATACAAATATAGAATATAAACCTGCAACAGTTTGATGCTATAGTTAATACTGGATCAAATAAGGTAAACGGATTCCACAAATTAAGTATTGTTGGAAAGAAATCCATGCTAGTTACTTAGTATATCAAAGGATCGAGCAAGAAGTCTTCCACGTGGATCCACCAAATTGGTACCATAACTAGAGAGTATCCCAGCAAATTGTGCTCTAAAAACAAAATTAAGCGCACCATTAGATTTGCAAAAGCATGAAATAACAACATGAAAAATAAAAAGTAATAGAACATCACCCGGTTATGTCCTGCAAGAAGCATCACCTTCTAATAAAAGTACAAGAGCTTTATAGCCATCTTAATTGAAAGGAATACAAGGATGCAACATAGACCTAGTAAGCGGGGTATGAGTCCTTTTTGATAGGAATAATAAAATGGAACTTAGACCAAGTAAGACATCTCACTTGTGCTCTAAAATCAACTCATAGAGCATCACCAGTTATGTCCCAGCAGAAGAAACATCACTTTCTAATAAAAGCACAAAAGCTTTATTGCCATCCCACTTGACTGAAATATAAATATGGACCATAGACCTAGGGCTGGCAACTGAACTAAGCTTTTCAGGCTCTGCTCGTATACAGCTTAGTTCTAAGCTTGATTAGGCTCGGGTCAAAATATAATGAAATGAGCTTGAATATAGTTATGGGCTCGAAACTTATTTCAAGCCAAGCTTGAAATTATTCTACTCAATCAGGCTCGGCTCGAATTAGCTCAAAAACGCATATGCAAATAAATAAATAAATAATATAATTTATATTCATGGATCCAACACGTTAGCAACTATTATACACAATGTACTCATTTGCATGGATAACATATATTAGTACAGAACCTGAAAAGTGAATTGACATGTTATATTTTATCCATTAGCATGGTGTATGTGACTTTTCATGAGTAATGTGACTTATCAAGCCATTCATTTAGGGCTCAAGCTAGGCTCGAGTTTGAAATTAGGCTTGATCAGGCTCGGCTCGAAGAAATTTCAATTCATGTTTGATCAAAATTTTAGGCTCGAAATTAATTTTAAGCCAAGATTGAACACCGGTAGCTCGATCAAGCTCCGCTCGTTTCCACTCCTACATACACCTAGTAAGTGGTAAACTAGTTCTTTTTTGACTCTTTACATCCAAACAAGTAATAATAGATTAGATATAGAGAAAAGCAGATTCCAGGCCCAAGGATGCTAGACTACCAAACATTATAAAGTTCTTTGGTGGGGTTGCAAGCTCCTTGTTAGAAACAGCTACCACAACCTGCAATCTGGGTGATTAGGCTAAGTTAACCAGGATGTATTCCCCAATTCCCAGACATCTGTTTTTTCTCTGCTGACTATATCTTACTCGAACCTGGCGACACCTGAATGCCCTACTCCTGTTTCTCCACATCAACACAATTTTGTTCATTGCAATCACAATATCTACGCACAATTTAGAAACCAAGTTTTGAAGTTTAGTCTTTTGAATATCAATCTCCATTAACCACTTCAATTAGAAATTAATTCATCTAGTGATCACTAAAGACCTACAGCAAAGGTATGAATGCCTTTTCTTTACTAAGACTATAAAGGAAACATATTCATTATGGAAAGCATTAACTTAAGAAAATGTTATTTAACTTAATTAACAACTCTTTTGGAATTGTTCACTGTTGGTTGTATCATTGTGATTCATTTAACATTAGCTAATATTTTTTTATTTTCTTTTTCTTTTATTGTTAGCACTTATGCTAATTGACAAGCATTACCTTTCGGTATAAGGTTAATTGGCTGGTTTAACATCACTTTCTGGAGCATGGAATACTAACTAGACACTTTGATTTCATTTGATCAATTATAGCATGTTTAGATATTTTAGCAACTAAAGACGTAGAGCATTGTACTTTTACAAATAGCAGAGTTCCAATAAAAAATAGTATTTAATAGTATTTTGATGATTCTGGTTGTGTTTAAGGGGTGATAGTGTTTTTAGTGCAAAAACAACGCTAATACGGACTCCGGAAAGCAAAACTGCACTTTTGCTGTGAGTACCGGTATTGAAATTTTGGGTACCGGTACTTAGCTGCAAGTTGGGTGGGAAAGCTCTCGGATTTTGTGAAACTTCACGGGAATACCGGTACTGAAGTTCAGAAGCACTGGTACGCAGTAGAGACTGGCTGATTTCAGGGTTCGGGTTCTGCAATACCGCCCTTGGGTATACACGGGGAAAGTATATTGGTACTGATGTTCGAGTATCGGTACTTAGCACTGTGAAACCTGAATTTGCACAAATTGCAAATTCCGGCTTATGGGCATATTGTTTTATCTATTTATGTCTCTTCTCTCCTCTCTTTCTCTCATTCTTCACTAGCACAAGAAAAGAGGTGAGTTCATCTTCTTCTTCTCCCTCTTCTTCATTTCTTCAACTTCATCTCACCCTTATTTTTTCTTCTCTATTTCCTCCTCCTTGAAGCTTTTATAATCATAGGCTTGGAGTGGCGCCTGGGGCTTGGAAGAGAAGTGGCTTGGAGCTTCCAATCCTCAACCCTAACATCCTAATCTTGGATTAGAGCTTGGATCAAGATTAGTAACTAAGTCTAAACTCTCAAGTAGTTGGATTTGAGAGTAAATTGAGGATTTTCTAGTTTATGTTAAATTAGGGTTAAAATTGGAAATTTTCTAATGTGGGGCTTTTTTGTTGGCATTGATGGGTGTAGAACCTTCTTGTAGGTTGGAATTGAAGCCCCAACAACTTGGATTAGAGAAATTTTCTAGATTTCTTGGTTAAGATAACTTTTCACCTATTTTCTAAGTGATCTTTGGTGAATTTCGGGATGAAGTTTTTAGGAGTTTGTAACCCCTTGGAAAATTTTCCTAGGGATAGGAGGTGGACAACTTGGTCCAAGAGATCTAAGGGCTTTTGCTGACTATCCGGTGGGTTCGACGTAATCGAAATCACTCCCCCTACGTCATCTACTCCTTTCTTGGCTCAAATTCTTGTTCAATATAGCATTTGGAATTATTGTAGATGAACTGGTACATGACATCACCACTATATGCAAATCAATCATAAACTCCATAGTATATGCCTTATATAGCATGATGCATAAACTTCATTGGTACATGAGTTTATTAAGACATTGGCCATCTAACTAGTGGCTGCATGAGCACTTCACTCTTTAAATACCTTGTTCTAAGTAGAGATGTACAAATTCATAGTAGACATGAGTACTCTTGTTGCTTCTTGGTAATATAACCTAACATTGGCAAATTGGTATTTGTTGAGAACATGAACATGGGAACTCTTATATGACAATGTATGAGTAAATAGGATAGAATGTCTTTGGGCATTGTGCTGATACTATCGCTTGCAAGAGCCAACTATGCTCATCTAGCACATCGCTTGGTAAGGTCGCTCCCTACAAGCACGATCCTTCGGAGGTATTGCAATCGCGACACCAACTCGTCTTTGCTTTCGAGTATTGATTGGGATGTCGTGGGGGAGGCACAACGCCATGGTGGGGGTGCCTGCCACGGGACCATGAGGCACAACACAGGCTAGGACTACACTTTGTGTAAGTCCTTGAGAGATTGGGTAAACATGGATATTTGAACATCAATAAATAATTGATGCATGATTTATAGTTGGGTTCACATGAATTATTGCATGGAGGCAAAGTAGTAGCTTATGTTTATAGCACTTTTGTTTATGCTATCTCTACTTTAGCATTTATTATATTCATGTCTCAGTTGACCTAGTAGAGTAGTACGCCTCTCATAGCGGCGGTACTAATTGGGAACTATATTTCATAGTTCTCACTCCCATTGTTTGGTTGCTTTTTTTTCAGAGCCCTCTAGTGCGGGAGAGGCCCGAGATTGTGGCACGGGCGTCGCTAGTAGCTAGAGCAGTCTCGCCTTTGGACTTCATAGAGGTTGCCCATATTGCTTTTACATTTTTGGAGGTCCATGTGAGAGACGGACGTTGTATAAATTTTAGACTAGATTATTCATGTATGAGAGCTAAAATTTAGAGGTATATTTGTACTTGAAGTTGTATTTTTCTTCGGGGAGCTACTTTATGTAGATGTATGTTTTATTGTGGAATTGTCGATGTATGTTAATAACCTTTAGTTTAGTCTATGTTTCATATGCTCTTGATATCCAACATGTAGTAAGTGGATATTATATTGGCGATGTTGTTTGATTGTAGACGCCTTGTGTGTACGAGGGCGGTCTTGTGCACACGACGGGTCTGTGCACGTGCTAGGGGTAGGCTTTCGCTGTGACCCCGAAACATGATAGATTGAGTTAGTATCAGAGCCTAGGATGTGTCTTAGTTGGACCTAGTAAACCCTAGGTTGGAATTGGACTTTAAGGGCCAAGAGCATGAGTGACCGGGTGACGTATGACTAATGGCGAAAGTGATGTGATTGGGTCTTGTTGAGGTCTCCAATACTGATTGGAGTATGATCGAAGTGGTTGCATCTTCGATTTCCTTGGATAATCATGCTGGCAACCAACAACGTGATATCGAGAAATGGACGAAGCACGCTTCACCTCCTTTCGCATGAGTGGGTTAGGTCTCTTTTGAGCGGAGTGCACTTGAATTAGGTTTGTATTTACCTAATGTTGTTGTTGCAAGTGGCAACGATGTCTTCCCATGGGAGACCGATGACACAATCCATGTCGGCCGAGGCGGCAAAGTCAGAGAAGTCCACGTGCTCCGGATCTGGAGAGGTCCGGAAATTACGAGAGCAACTGGCCATGTTGGTCGGCGCAGTGGAGAGATAGGCGGCGGCGGCATAGTTGCAAGCAGAAGCTCCACACCGTCAAGATGAAAGAATGAAGAAGCTGGAGGAACCATTGATCCAACATGAGACAGCGGCATGGGCAAGTCAAGATCCATCTCCCTAACCAGTATAGCAAGAGGTTAACGTGGGAGGAGCAGCAACAGCGAATCAATAAGAACTGCCTAAGTCATCCTACCCGACTCTGAGTGCCAAGCATAGAGAGGAGACCAAGGGACACCGTCGACCTATGCTTCGCCAGCAATGACCATGCTACCCACTATAGTGACAGGAGCCAGACGAGAGTGACTTCTTGCCCAATGGAGAGAGTTTCAAGAGTGCAAGCCTTGAACTTTTGATGGAGGAAAATTATATCATCGGCTTGTTGGCACGATACGGCAAGGTGGATACGGACCGTGCCGATGAATACATAAATCCTTGCTTCATTGATAGTTTGGTACATGAGTTTATTGAGACATTGGTCATCTAACTAGTGGTTGCATGAGTACTTCACTCTTCAAATACCTTCTTGTAAGTTGAGAAGTACAAATTCATACTAGACATGGATTTAAGTGCCGTGGCACGGGGTGGTGCAGAAAACTTGCCGGTACGGTACGGCACGGTGCATGCCGAGTGGTGTCAATGAGTGCCAGTCACAAAAAATACATGCGTACCCACATATAATAGCATAAAATATTTATTTTCTTTAGCAACAAAAATTTTAAAGTACTTATTATGTATCTTTATCAAATCTTTTGAACTTTATTAAGAAAATTATTTAGTAATTTAAATAAAAGAGGGTTTTCAGCTGTGCCATTGGCATGAAGGTTGTATCGTATCGGTATCTTGTTGGCACGAGACTGCACGGTGGATACGGACTATGCCGATGGATACTTAAATCCTTGCTACTTGGTCATATAACCTAGCATTGGCAAATTGGTATTTGCCAATGTTAAATCCTTGAGAACATGAACATGAGAACTCTTTGTGTGACAATGTATGAGTAAATAGGATAGAATGTCTTTGGACATTGTGCAAGAGCCAATTATGCTTATCTAGCACATCGCTTGGTAGGGTCGTTCCCTACAAGCACGGCCCTTCAAAGGTATTGCGATCGGGACACCAACTTGCCTTTTCTTTTTGAGGGTCAATTCGGATGCCGTCGGGAAGGCACAGTGCCTTCCACAGGACCATGAGTCATAGTATATGCTAGGACTATACATTGTGTAAGTCCTCAAGAGATTGGGTAAAACATGGATATTTGAACATCAATAAATAATTGATGCATGCTTTATAGTTGGGTTCACATGGATTATACTTCACTTGCACGGAGGCACGGTACTAACTTATGTTTATAGCACTTTTGTTCTAGTTATCTGTACTTCAGCATTTATATAATTCATACCTCAGTTGACCTAGTGTAGTATGCCCCTCTCGGCAATAGTTTCCACTGGGAAATATATTTCATAGTTCTCACTCCTATTGTTTGGTTGTTTTCTTTTCAAAGCCCTCTAGCATGGGAGAGGCCTAGGATCGTGGCAAGGGCGTCACTAGTAGCTAGAGTCGTCTCGCCTTTGGACTTCATAGAGGTTGCCCATGTTGCTTTTACATTTTTGAGGGTCCATGTGAGAGATAAACGTTGTATATATTTTAGACTAGATTATTCATGTACGAGAGAGCTATATTTTGGAGGTGTATTATACTTGGAGTTTTATTTTTCTTTGGGGAGCTACTTTATGCAGAGATGTATGCTTTATTGTGGATACATCTTTATTGTGGAGTTGTCGATGTATGTTGATAACCTTTAGTTTAGTTTATGTTTCATGTAGGAAGTGTATATAATTTTGGTGGATGTTGATTGATTGTAGACGCCTTGTGCGTACAGGGGCAGCCTTGTGCATATGTGCACGTGTCCAGGTAGCCTTCCGCTGCTGTGGCCCCGATGCATGACGAAAGATCTCTTTCATATGACATATATCATCATAGAGAAGAAGAGCAGCACTATTTGATATCTATCATCTGTTCAATACTATTTTTAGTACTCCAATGATTGAGGATTCCATTAAAAATAGAAATAAAAATACAAACAACATTCTCATTATCATTAACATTAACATTAGCATTAGCATTAGCATTAGCATTAGCATCAACGCCAGCATAAGCATTAGCATTTATTATTATTATCGTTATCATTATCATAATTAATGATGATATGATGACGAAAATGACAATGATGTTGACAACGATGATTATGATAAGTCTATTTTTTTCAAAATGACAGTCAACTTTACCCTTAAAGCCTTATCAATCCCTCAAATCCAATTTGTAAGCAGTTAAACCTGAAACTGCTAATAAAAATGAATTTTGGGCAAATGATTAACATGAACTGAAAGGGAAAGCTACAAAACCAAAGTGGCAAAGTGATACCTATTATCATCATAAAACTCTGTTAAATTCTGAATCTCCACATACTCAAGACCTGCTTCTCTCGCTAACCTGATCCAGTATTCCATAATCAGATCTCTTTAACTAGAATATCGAGAAACATGTATGCTTAAAAAGTAAGAAAATGAAAAGACAAATAAATAAACCATAACCTAATAAAGCTCGCAAAATGGACTAAGCAATGGGTCTCAGATGTGATGTCATTGGCAAATTTTAGTTGATATTTCTTTCCAAATAAAGGAAACCTGAAACATATTTATAAAAACATTTTAGAAAGTTTTAAAACAAAATGGGTAAATTACAACTAGGTCCTTGAGTAAGAATTCAAGTAGGTCCTTACATATCATATCAATGATGCTGTCCAACTTAAATTCACTTGCAATTTGGTCCTTCCATCAGGCTTTAACTTCTAAATCACCTGTAATTGGGTCCTTCCATCTGCTATTGTTTGCAGCAATTGCCAAAACCACATATAACATAGACAAGATGACATTCTAGTTTCGAAACTGTATGGTTTTCTGTTAATTTGGTGGCAAGAGAACTGGAAAAAAGTTCAGCACAATATTCTACATCCAGAAGAAGATTAAGAAGAAGACAGAGTAAGTTCATCAGGCACTACTACACTTTCCAGTAGAAACCACAAGATTGAGCCAAATTCATGAAGGTTGACAAGCTCATCCTCTCTCATATTAAACTCCGTTTGTTCTTTTACTTGGCTATTTTTAGTCACAAGAGATACACCAAAATATCACTTGAGTCCTCTTTAAACCAACCGCACCGAAAACCCTCCAATTCCCTTGGATAGTGACATTTTGTATATGTTATATGAACTCGTCATCTACTGTCAAGCTCCACTAGCAATTAGGACAAGAAAGGACCAAATACGAATAAAAAGTTTAAGGATGTCATTGCTATGATTTCAAGTACAAGGATCTACTTAAAATTTCAGATGAAAAACTCAGGTACATAGATGTGATTTACCCAATGAAAAATGTCAAGTGAACCAAAAGTGAAACTAGATCAATTGTCTGTACTTCTCTTCCTCAACTTCAAAAGTAATAACATAGTTTTCTGAACGTATGCAATTCGTGACTGCATTTGGCTTCATACAGCTTCCCTTGTTATGCGAAGCCTCAACATTCTTTTGATACTTTGTCCTGAAAAATTAGCACAATTTGATTATTTTTACTGATAAATATGTAAAGGATAACCTGGAGATGCTGATCCATGGTTACTTTAGATATAGAAAAGACTCAAAGAATCCTAACAAATTTTGCACTAGCACACTAAGATAAGAGCAGCCAAGAAAAAAGGCAACAATCCATAAACGTAGTTCACCTCGGCATAATTTTTAAGTAGTAAAGCTGTCAATCTGTTAAGTATCGAAAGTAAACACTAATAAATAGTAGGACCGCAGCAGAACAATACAGATCAAATCAAAGAATGGGTAAATTGCACTAATAGTTCCTAAATGATTGGATGGGTTGCACTTTGGACCCTATACTCTTGTTTGCCCCATTAAATTAAGCTATAGTTAATAACAAAGAAATTCAAATCGAAATTCTAATCTTTGATCTATAATATCTGAAAGGCCTGTAACTTAAAAATCAAAGTTCTGAGGACCTCTGCGCTCGAGATTAGCTTTCAGTGTATGGATGATGTGATGCAATGAGTGTACCCAACAATCACTTCCGTTCCTTGTTATTCCACTAATGTGACAGTAACATGGTGATTGCATGGAAAGAAATGTGGCAGAACAATTTCTTTGCTTCATTAAACCAAGATCAGCAATACAAACACTTTATACAAACTGGTTCATCTCTATGTCAACCTATTACTCCAAGTCTTGTTTCTTCCAGACAATCCAACTAAGGTGTTTCACTGTTTATGGACTGTTTCACTGTTTATGGACTCAGATAACTTACTAAGAACAATTTATATTGTAATCTGCCAAAAAGAGAATAAAAGTGAAGGAACTCGGAAACTTGTAGATGATAGTGGAACGAAATAGGCTGAAGTAAGGACTACCAATGTCGGTACACCCCCTGTGCTAGTAGCACGCAACCAGCACACCGGCACAATTTTTTTATTAATTTTAAATAGGAAATTAGCTTCTTGGAGTGTTTTAATGTCTACAGTGCCTTTAAAAATGGTCCAAGATATTAAGTTATATGAAGCAACAATTATTCTCCAATAGCTTAAGCTATCGGGGAATGATGTTTTCAATATTTATATTTAACACTTCCCTTTACGTCTGGGCTTAAGACTTTTTAATCGTCCTAAGACATGGACTTCAATTAAATAGGAAGAAATTAAATAACATTATGTAACGACCCGGCCCGCTAGCACTAATAACTCGTTGAGCCCAAACCAGCAGTCCAAAATGCTTAAGCCCAATTATTAGTTATAGTATAACGGTCACACATACGCCCCTTGTTTTAGGCCCTTACGTACTTGTCGGCCCAATCACACATATAGTCCAAGATCACTAGGCGATGTAAGACCCACCTTACACTTCCGGTTGGTGAACCAATTCTAATACCAACTGTAACGACCCAACCTACTAGCACTAATAATTCGTTGAAACCTAAACTACCGGCCCAAAATGCTTAAGCCAGTTATTAATTCTAGTGTACCCACCACATATAAGCCCCTCTTACTTTTCTAAATTATTCGATATGGAACTATTCGAGTATCACATACTCCCCCAATTTTAGACTCTAACGTCCTCGTCAACACAGCCCAATCACTCACATAGCCCGAAATCACCAAGCGACGTGTGGCCTAGCTCACACTTTCAGCTAGTGAATCGGCTCTGATACCAAATGTAACAACCCGGCCCACTCGTCAGACCCAAACCACTAGCCTAAAATGCTTAACCCAAGTTATTATTACTAGGATCCCTGATTGGGCCATTACATACTCCCACCATTAAGATCGTCACATCCTCGTCAGGTTCAAACCCAATCACACATATAGCCCAATTTGGAATGGTCCTATGTATAAGGTATAGTAGAGCTAAGCCTCTTAACCTAGCTTTAACACTTTGGCCGGCGGCTAGGCCCAAGAGGTTAAGAAGGTTGAGTGTGCTAAGGCTGGAATAGTTCTAAGATTGGTGATCCCCCTGGGAAGCAGGATGTCATAGATGGTATCAGAGTCACCCACCAGCTGAAAGTATGAGATATGTTTCGGTTGAGCGAGCTTTATACAGCAAGCAGAGCGCAGGTCCCCGGTTGAAAACCGTTGCAGGTGGAGCATGGATCACCACAAGGTCAGCTATAACTAGCGAAACAAGTCTCACATTGTCTGGTGCTTATGAGTGTGTGAAAAACATCTAAACTCGGCTACAACATTTTGGGCGGTGACTAAGCAAAGAGGCTAAGATGGTTAAGCGTGTTAGGAGTAAAGTAGTTCTAAGATGGATGATTCTCCGGACGCAGGCCATCACACATTAGAAGCCTCGCAGGACTCGAACTCAGGACCTTCTACTACGATACCATGTTAAATTAGTGAAACAACCATTATTGTCCAATAGCTTAAGCTACCAGAGAACTTTTCAATATTGAACTTTAACATAAGCATTAATATTTCACAAAGTCTAGCAAGAATAGAATCATAGACACCTTAATAACTTAATAATGCCATCTTAACCTATTTTCAAAGTAAACTCATGAAGACAAAATTGAGATCATAATTTGGATAAAGATTTATTGGAAGACAGTAGCATGGATGAATTCACCAGATCAAAAATAAGAAAAGAAATTGGGACCAATCTTCACATTTTTGTAGTGTTTCACTACAGCTTGACTTAATAATGCAATGTAATGCAAGTCAAAAGTACCTACCTCATGATAAGCCGTGGAGATCATACTACTCTTCAATCGGTTGATGCATACTCAATTGATACATGCCTCATAAAGAGCCGCGGGAGATCATACTACTCTTCAATCGGTTGACACCTACCCAGTTGGTACCTACCTCATGAAGAGCCGAAGAAGATTGTACTAGTCACCAATCGATTGGCGCGCGGAGTCGAGGGAGATTGGCACTCCGGTGCATAATGGGAGTCGAGGAAAATCGACCCGCCTAATGCACGAGAGAATCAAGGGATGATTAGAATTCCCATGGGCACTTTCGAAATGTCGCAAAATTCGAAGTCGAGGGATGATCGGCACTTCGGTACATAATGGGAGTCAAAAGAGATCGGCCCTCCCAATGCACATGAGGGAATTGAGGGATGATTGGCATTCCTGTGGACTGTTCCGAAAGGCCTAGGGTTATATAGTTCCAGAAGGCCTAAGGAGATCGGCCCTCCCAATGCCCATACGCATCATGACACCCTAAGCTCAGGACCCCTAGGGTTATATACCTCATTGGGAACCGAATGAGATTGTACTACTTTCCAATCGGTTGACATACACTCGACTGGCACGTGCCTCATGTTCATTATACACACCTAATACTCGGTTCACATTAAGCCTAGAGTTCTCTGTCTCTGTCTCACCCCGTAGGTTTTAACTAAGCTAGATGCCAGACATTTCAACCTACACTTTAGGTTCTCATACAAAAAAGTTTAATGCCCTAGTTTTTCCCTAGCATGCAACTGAATCATCTTTAGGTTAATATATACTAATTTAACATGCTAAATAAGTAGTGAAACTGCTGAGGTCAAAATTGTCGCCACGTAGAACGCTCTGTGGTCAAATTGGGAGGCGACACGTGATGCAGACCATCGGCCAAGAATATCAGCCGATAGAAGTAGTCGATGAAAAAGTACTCGAGTCTTAACCAAGACCGACTCCGGCTGAATGTAAATCTCGGTCGAACAATAACAATAGGCGAAACCAGGATCAAGAAGCGGCTGCTCGAGCCGCAAAAGGGAAGATCCAGAAAAAGGAAGGCACGAGATTTTGACGCGAATCACACAACTAACGCAGAAATGGCAAGCTGCGCCCCGCATCAAGAAGCACCGAGGATCACACCTCGGCGCGACAATCTTGGGAATGAACGTGGACGGAAAAAAGCTACTATCCAACCAAGAAGAATCAACTCAGAAGGAAGTAGTTGAGAGATACGCGATGATTCCCCTTCAATTACGATATATACAGCTGACTACATGATTCGGACAAGTATAAATAAGTGAACCATCGAAAAAAAAGGGGTCCTGCAACCTCGTAAGCCAGTAACCACCCCTGCTTTTCAATACCTGCATCTACAACTTTCCTAGATAGATTTTCATACCAGCATTTACCGCTTTCCTTTACAGCTTTCCTAGGAGTAGTCGTACTTGTAATCGTTCCCTTGTAATCCTTTCTTTCGAGCAATACAAAGTGAACCGGCTGATCCAGCCATGTTGATCAATACCCGTTTTTCCTAGTTTGGCTCCTTTAGGCCGAACTTTATTAAGAATTCGATTGAGAAGAAACCAGCCGAGCGGATCTCTCCTCGGCCTAATCGTTTGGCACACGGCGCATCACATCAGAGAGTCAATTCGGAGGCCGATCGCGGACCGGACCAAGCAACGGTCATCGACGCATTTCGGCCCCAACAAGTTTTTTGGCACGCCCGGTGGAACACTCTTACCTTAATTCTACTGATACAATGTCAGAAGACAATAGCCTGAATCTCAGGAACAGAGTCGTTCCCAGACCCTAAAGGAACGATCAATCTAGTAGCGCCGGACACGCGGATGATCCGCCACCGACGCTACCAGAGATTCCAGAAACCAACGGAAGGTCGACACCGCAGGAGGCGACCGTGCCAGAAATGCTCGGGCAAATGGCCCGATCATTAGAATCTTTCGAGAGGACACAATTGTCTCTCGAGAGAAGCAAACAGGCACATGACGTTCGCCTGGATTCAGTTTTGGCCGCAGTCTCAGCCTCAAATGACAATACGGCTCAAATCGGACAGCTTTTGGCCCGAAACAAAGCATATAATAGAGGTTTCACCTCCACACTGCTCCAGCCATTGCCGACGCAATTGATTACTGTCACGCCCCGAGTCCGCCAATTTGTACGGATCGGGCACGCCGACAGACCCGCCAATCGGGCACGACCTCTCGCTACCCGAAAGGAACGGTAACATCCATCTCGAATCAGAACAATGTGTATGATGAGATATAATATCAGAGTAAGATCACTACTAATTTAAAACTTTCATTCAATAACAATTAGTTAAAGCGGAAATGAAAGCAGGATAAGAATGAACCATAAAGAGCTTTATTACATTTTACAACTCTCAACTTGCAATTAAAATAATATTACAATGCTTTTCCTCACAATACATGGTTCACTCGAAACATAAAAGAAAGGTACCTCTGCTAGACCCTCTAGGTCACTATGCTGCTGGGCTCTTGCCCCTGACGTATGCCTCGCCGTCTGCATCTGAACCGTCTCGACCGCTGCATCCAAAGCTGAACCTGTGAGGGGGGTCACCCAAGGGGTGTGAGAACTTTCGAGCGAGTTCCCAGTGGGTTCAACCACCGAGAAAAAATGTCCTACACCACTTGGTCCAATGGAAGCAATAATAATAATGCTAGGAAACTAAAATCCTCAATGTCAACTGCAGCTATGCAATGTACCATGTCACTACACTATCTGTGTAAAACCAACTACCCAGCACTAATCCGACTAGCCACACTAGGCTGCTAAGCACCAACTCGGCCACTATGCCGCTGCACACAGGGTACCACTAACCCGGCCACCTCGGCCACTCTAGTTTCTCTATTCTTTAGATTCTGGTGCTTTAGTTCAAGTTAACCCTCAGAAATCCTTATCCAACGGGCCCGAGCCCGGTAGTCCTGCTACCATAAGATAAGGTTTCTAAGGTTGCCGATAACACCCGTAAGTGTTACCCCGTCCTACGAAGTAAATGTGCTCTTCGGACCACCGCTATCGGAGGGAGGGGGTCTTCCCTGCGTCCGATCCTGATGCGCCGGGGAAAGGGCAAGCCCTTTACGTCCCACAGAGCCACATTTCAACCTTCGAAGGCACGCCCGTTTTATTATCTTTATATTTCTGTTGCTTTGTCCTCTGGCTGAAGCGTCCCGAACGGGCCACTGCCCGGGAGAGGGATTAACCGCCCGTACCTCCAACCTGGGCTAGCTTCACCGAGGATCTTTATGTTATCTTTCTTTTCTTTTCTTTTCACTTTAGTTCTTAGCTTCCTTGCTGTTGAACACTTGCTTACTTTTCTTTGTCACCCGAGCCTTCAGCTCACATTGCCACTGGCAATTGTCATCGCTCTTTCCTTTGAGCATTTAGCACTTTTGCTTTCACTTTAAGCCTTCCGAAAGTACCTCGTCCGACGGGTCACTGCCCAGGGAGTCCTGCTCCACTTGACGAGTCTCAAATTCGAAGGCGTCATTTACATTCCCTTTACCTTAACCAATTTGTTCGTTTTGCTTATTAACCAGATTTTAGCTCTATCCTGAGCAATTTGCTTGTCTTGCTTATTAACCACTTTTTCATCTCTTACCCTAGGTCTTGCCACACGGGTAACCAGAGTCCCCTGGACTCGTTCACATTTGACTTTCTTTGTTTAACTTAAATTGAAGTTAAAGTTATTGTCCATTTACCCGGACACCTTATGACTCTCTCTAGGGTTGTATTTGTTGATTCTTTTAACCTTGGGGTCTCATCCCATTTCCCCGATTCCTTACTGAATCCTAGAGTTAACTTGACTCTATTAATCGGTCCCTTTATTAACTTAGAGTTGCGCCGACTCTAATTTCCTGTTCCACTTTTATCTTAGAGTTACACTGACTCCGTGTTGATTACTAGTTCACTTTAGGTTCCCTTTACCTAAGTGTCAAATCATACTCATCCTAGAGTCCCGTGACTCTATGTTGATCACTCTATCCAGTGTCCTTAGGTTATCTCCTAAGACAGTGCCACTCGTTCAATCCTAGGATAATTCCTAAGTTTTGATGCCACTCAGTGAACCCTGAAACTAGGTTTTCTCCTAGTCTTACTACCACATGTTTCCTTTCCCTAAGTCACATGATTCCTAGGGTTGTACCCTAACATGCTCATAATCATGAATAGTTAATCCTTTTCATGCATGCAATTATTTTCATCTCATTCATGCAGTAATATTTATCCTCTAGACATGCGATTCTATCCTCTATCTTTGGCAACCAACAGTTGCACTTTTCATCTGTGTCCTTTTACACACGCACATTTATCATCTGTCTCCGGCAACCAACAGTTGCGCTTTTTCATCTGAATCCATCTACACAGGCAATCATAATCATAATTACCTAACGCCTCTAACAGGCTACTATCATGCTTCGAATTGAAAAGCAAAGGAGCAAGGGGAGAGGTCACCCCTTTTCGGCAGAATTCCCCACCTTGTGGAGTTCGAGATTCCTTTAATATCTCCACACTTGATCCACCTGTTCCTCCAAATTGCTTGTAGACACTTGCAATTGGCCTCCACGCGGCTCCACTTGGTACCTCGATCTTGCACGCGAAACGGAGCATGCTTCGCTGAAGGGTGCACACCAAAGTGGTGCACATCTCTCATGCCCTGCACGCAAAACGGTGCACACTGTTAGTGACGGCACGCTAAACGGTGCGCGACAACCAAGGTTTTAAGTATCCATCGGCACGGGCCGTATCTACCGTGCCGTACCGTGCCAACAAGATACCGGCACGATACAGCTCCCGTGCCGATGACACAGTTCAAAACCTTTTTTTCTTAAAATTACTCAGTAATTTTCTTAATAAAGTTCAAAATATTTGATAAAGATACATAAATAAGCAATTAAAAAATTTTGTTGCTAAAGAAATTAAATATTTCATGCCATTATGTGTCGGCACGTATGTATTTTTTGTGACCGGCACTCATCGGCATGGCTCGGCACGCACCGTGCCGTACCGTGCCGGCAAGTTTTCGGCACGACCCCGTGCCACGGCACTTAAATCCTTGCCAACAACACGACCTGCACGCGAAACAGAGCACATACCTCAAATTGGCACGCAAAACGGTGCACGCTCCACCGTAAGGTTGTACGCGGAGCGGTACACATTCGTTTAGTTCTGCACGCAACACGAGATGCATCGTTAGAACCGGCACGTAAAACGATGCGCGATAACGCGAACTGTACGCGAAACGGTGCACGTACCTCGAAACTGCACGCCAAACGGTGCACAGTCGACTGTGGGGTTGCACGCATAACGATGCACCTTCGTTTGGTCCTGTACGCAAAACGAGATACATTGTTAGAATCTACACGCGAAACTGTGCGCGATAACACGAACCGCACGCGGAACGGTGCACGTACCTCGAAACTACACGCAAAACGGTGCACATCTGACTGTAGGGTCGCACGCAAAACGGTGCATATTTTTCCGACCCTGCACGCAAAACGGAGCGTATCGTTAGAGTCTACTCGACAAACGGTGCCCGCTAGTCCAACCTGCGCGCAAAACGGAGCACCTACCTCGTGTCGGCACGCAAAACGAGATGTGCCAAAAACGCCCGCAAAACTCGAGCAGTAAGACGGCACAGAAAGGTTGGGTCCCTAGCATGTATGTGGCAAAGGGGTCAAACCCAAAATCCAAAAGGGAATGTAGAAACTGTGCCGAAAATACCACAAAAATATAACAAACGGCCTACCTCGATGGCATCGCGTAGTCCATCTGGCTTTTTGGAGCACTTTGCGCGCTCCACGATGCCCACGATGCCTCGCCGCAACACTCCCCAACCTTCTCCCTCACTCTCCCTCACTCTCGGTTTGGAGAAGAAAACGAAGGGGGAGAAGAATGGCGCTCGGGGAGGAAGAAGAAGAAGAAAAAGAAAAGGGAGAGAGGGAGGGCGGTCCACGGTTCGCGGGTTAACGGTGCACCGCCGGTCCACCACACCCACCCGGGTGCACCGGGTCCACGCAAGAGAAAAGGCGGCCACGTGGCCGCGCCCCTGCGCGCCACGCGGCCGCGCGGTCTGCGCACAGGCGCGTGACACGCGCCCGTGACACGGGCGCGCGACCACGCGCCCGCGCGCGCCAACAGGGGTCCGCCACGTGGCGGCCCCCCTGTGGCCCGCGCAGGAGGTGCGCCTGTGCACCTGACGCGACCCTGCGCGTCGGGTCACATCAGCCGCGCCTCGGGCCTCCTCGGGTTCCGTGCCACGCGGGACTGTGCCGCGACACCTCGATTTGCGTGCCGCTTTGCCTCGAAAAGCGCGCACGCCTACCGGGCTCCAAACCCAACAAATAAATAGTCCATTTTTAGCGATTTCGCGCGCTGAGTCCAGAAACGATGTCCGTTTCTCCAAATTCTCATCCACAAATTTGCCGAATTCCCCCGGATAGCCCATTAATCCGGTTTTCCGTCCCGGGTCCAATTCTGAAGCCCGATTTACCGAATTGCAACTCTAAAATTCCCCGGAGGCGCCCAGAGAGGAATTATTCAATCCCACTTCGCCCGGTGGCCAAATCTGACATCCACGACATGCGAAATCACTTCTGAACACGCGACGGGTCCTCCAGTGACCCACACGATCTCATTTTAAGCCCGGTTTCCAACGCTTGTGCCCAAGTTGCACAGCAATTCCATTTCTTGGGCCCAACATGCGTCCAATCACGGCCAAGGCCACCGAGAGCTACCGAACCACCAGCAAACCCTATGCTGGGAATTCCGGGACCCTTTTTGATTTGGCAAAAGTCCCACTGTCCTTGAATTCGCTGGCGGAGCCCGTTCTCTCAATCCGGGTGTCCGACCAACGCGAAACTCTTACTGTGGCCCTAAAACACAGTTACGGAGCTCCCGTAATTTTCTCGGGATTTTCCGAGACTGTGAATTTTCCACTTACAATCTGGGCCCACTTTCTCAAATAAGATTCTAGGTATCTTATTTTAATTCCGATTTGGGCCCAATTCATTTCCAGGTCATCCTGTACTTTTCTAACTCAATAAAATAGTATTTCATACCATTTTATTTACATTTATTTATATTCCAAATTCCGGTTCACTACATTCTGCCCTCCTTAAAATAAGTTTCGTCCTCGAAACTTGAGTCACACCTCGACTCCTACACAATCAAGAGGGGGAAACTTTGCCCTCACTATCGGGCTCACCGAACCTCGTGACCGGCATTACACTGCCTGCTCGCCCACACATAAACGAGCAGCCCATTCCAGGATCCCTATCTCAACTCAGGGACAACGCAGACCTGGTGTCTGGCCATTTTCCCAAGTAGGTGAGAGACAAATTTGTGTACTTGCTCTCTCAATGGCCACGAACGACCAAATCTTTTCTTGCGAAGTCTTCTCTTCTTTAATTTCGCCATCATTTTTTTTCACAATAAAGTTGCATTTGCAACTAATTACATCTACCGCACTTTTGGTCGCTCGCTGTCTAATGTGGAGGGCAAAGGCCAATCCACGAGTTCTCGACCATCACACACGCTACTAGTGCTCTAAGTCCACGGGTTATCAGCTAACCCGATATTTCAGGCTACTAATGGGTTCGCAGACCACGGTCCAATAGGGTCTATAGCCCAAAACTAGTCCAACCCTACGCAATAGCTCTCGCTGGCCCACAGATCCAAACGTCATACGGGTAGATCCTTACTCAGGATTACTACACCAACTCTCCCACTAGGAGCTACAGTACCTTGACCATCATTAGCCCTACGGCCTGATCATATCACACTCTCTGTGTACTAATAGTCTCAATGCTCACACGTGGTATCCCACGTTCTCGGGTCATCGCTCGGACTACCGTCCCGACCAGATCTCTATCATGCCCCACCGTCAGGTCTCGGGCCGCTGTCCCTCACAGCTGACTGCGCCTGCCCACTGGGCTACAGGCCCACAGTCCACAAATATGGTCCAGGCACGGATCGTCCCCAAGCGAACCCGCTAATCGTCGCCACGCGACTACTATACTCACTGAGCAAGATCGACTAATAGGTCGTCAATCCATGACCCAAACTCTCTATCAACATTGGCCACACAGGGCGAAGGTTAACGTGCCACCTCGTCAGCTCCCTCTGGCTAAAAGATACTCGTGCTCCATGAGCACCCATAGAGTTGAGCGTCCTACGCCCCCGCGCTAACTTGCGTGATCTCAAGTGCTAAGGGATTGCTCAGGCACACCACGGATCTCGTGCAACTCTCCCAACTAGGTCGAGGCACCACGATACTGTCCACCAACTCTGGTGATTATCACGCGAATCCTACGGTGGCAATCCTTGCCGTTACAGCGATCCCTCAAATCGGCGCCACAAAACTCCCGCTCATTTGCGAGGTTTTCGAATCTCGAAACCTATCCTGGGTCTTACCAACCCCACTATGCGGCACTCAGCCATGCAGACATGCCACACAGTCACTACCGTCATCGGGGCGAACTTTCGTCACTAGGCCCATAAGTATTTCTTGCCCTAACCCTTAGGACACAGTAACTTGGCCCTCGCAACAAAGCGATTACCGGCGTTTCATGAGTCGGTCTCTTACTGGACCTCATCAACTATACTTTGCCGGCAAATCAGCTGACACAAGCTTATGGCATCTTTCACAGAAGGTGCAGAGTGCGCCGACGAGGGTTCGGCAACCACCTACCACACTCTCTACTGTTGCCTCTTAGCTTGGTCTATTTCCCATTTTCTTGAGATAGTGTCACTCGCCCACCTAAGCGTCGTAATCCGCTTCCCTGCCGGCGGAAGACCTCCGCTTATCGATAAGGAGCATCGGTCTGCTGCTGGACCACATCAACAAAAGCGGTCACCCAACATCGCAGCTCGTATACCACGTTTGACCCCGAGCCCTCTCGAGACTCGAGTCAAACAGGTGCGTTTCCCTATGTGGTGTCATCGCTAGTATGCACACCATAACGAAACAACCAGCCCAAACTTAGCCGTTTGAGCAACGCGCCGTCTATATACCGACAAAAGGGCTCGTCGACCCAATCATGCGAAAGTATAAGAGGGTACTCCTTTTCATCTCCAACATTACCTTGTCGGCCGCCCAACGTAATATCCGAAGAATGAAAGCTCGTCGCCCTCGATCAGTCCCAACATCCTTTTTGGGAACGACAGAAACCCAATCAAGTACTTTCGCCCAACAATCCACACGCTCTCTCGTGCTAATCCCTAGGGTCTCCCTAAGGTTGCTAACCACCTAGGACTATTCCTAGGCTCTGATACCACTCTAATCTGTCACGCCCCGAGTCCGCCAATTTGTACGGATCGGGCACGCCGACAGACCCGCCAATCGGGCACGACCTCTCGCTACCCGAAAGGAACGGTAACATCCATCTCGAATCAGAACAATGTGTATGATGAGATATAATATCAGAGTAAGATCACTACTAATTTAAAACTTTCATTCAATAACAATTAGTTAAAGCGGAAATGAAAGCAGGATAAGAATGAACCATAAAGAGCTTTATTACATTTTACAACTCTCAACTTGCAATTAAAATAATATTACAATGCTTTTCCTCACAATACATGGTTCACTCGAAACATAAAAGAAAGGTACCTCTGCTAGACCCTCTAGGTCACTATGCTGCTGGGCTCTTGCCCCTGACGTATGCCTCGCCGTCTGCATCTGAACCGTCTCGACCGCTGCATCCAAAGCTGAACCTGTGGGGGGGGTCACCCAAGGGGTGTGAGAACTTTCGAGCGAGTTCCCAGTGGGTTCAACCACCGAGAAGAAATGCCCTACACCACTTGGTCCAATGGAAGCAATAATAATAGTGCTAGGAAACTAAAATCCTCAATGTCAACTGCAGCTATGCAATGTACCATGTCACTACACTATCTGTGTAAAACCAATTACCCAGCACTAATCCGACTAGCCACACTAGGCTGCTAAGCACCAACTCGGCCACTATGCCGCTGCACACAGGGTACCACTAACCCGGCCACCTCGGCCACTCTAGTTTCTCTGTTCTTTAGATTCTGGTGCGTTAGTTCAAGTTAACCCTCAGAAATCCTTATCCAACGGGCCCGAGCCCGGTAGTCCTGCTACCATAAGATAAGGTTTCTAAGGTTGCCGATAACACCCGTAAGTGTTACCCCGTCCTACGAAGTAAATGTGCTCTTCGGACCACCGCTATCGGAGGGAGGGGGTCTTCCCTGCGTCCGATCCTGATGCGCCCGGGGAAAGGGCAAGCCCTTTACGTCCCACAGAGCCACATTTCAACCTTCGAAGGCACGCCCGTTTTATTATCTTTATATTTCTGTTGCTTTGTCCTCTGGCTGAAGCGTCCCGAACGGGCCACTGCCCGGGAGAGGGATTAACCGCCCGTACCTCCAACCTGGGCTAGCTTCACCGAGGATCTTTATGTTATCTTTCTTTTCTTTTCTTTTCACTTTAGTTCTTAGCTTCCTTGCTGTTGAACACTTGCTTACTTTTCTTTGTCACCCGAGCCTTCAGCTCACATTGCCACTGGCAATTGTCATCGCTCTTTCCTTTGAGCATTTAGCACTTTTGCTTTCACTTTAAGCCTTCCGAAAGTACCTCGTCCGACGGGTCACTGCCCAGGGAGTCCTGCTCCACTTGACGAGTCTCAAATTCGAAGGCGCCATTTACATTCCCTTTACCTTAACCAATTTGTTCGTTTTGCTTATTAACCAGATTTTAGCTCTATCCTGAGCAATTTGCTTGTCTTGCTTATTAACCACTTTTTCATCTCTTACCCTAGGTCTTGCCACACGGGTAACCAGAGTCCCCTGGACTCGTTCACATTTGACTTTCTTTGTTTAACTTAAATTGAAGTTAAAGTTATTGTCCATTTACCCGGACACCTTATGACTCTCTCTAGGGTTGTATTTGTTGATTCTTTTAACCTTGGGGTCTCATCCCATTTCCCCGATTCCTTACTGAATCCTAGAGTTAACTTGACTCTATTAATCGGTCCCTTTATTAACTTAGAGTTGCGCCGACTCTAATTTCCTGTTCCACTTTTATCTTAGAGTTACACTGACTCCGTGTTGATTACTAGTTCACTTTAGGTTCCCTTTACCTAAGTGTCAAATCATACTCATCCTAGAGTCCCGTGACTCTATGTTGATCACTCTATCCAGTGTCCTTAGGTTATCTCCTAAGACAGTGCCACTCGTTCAATCCTAGGATAATTTCTAAGTTTTGATGCCACTCAGTGAACCCTGAAACTAGGTTTTCTCCTAGTGGTATCAGAGCCAGGTTTCGATCCTGGGACCTGTGGGTTATGGGCCCACTTTCTCAAATAAGATTCTAGGTATCTTATTTTAATTCCGATTTGGGCCCAATTCATTTCCAGGTCATCCTGTACTTTTCTAACTCAATAAAATAGTATTTCATACCATTTTATTTACATTTATTTATATTCCAAATTCCGGTTCACTACAATTACGATGGAGCCTCAAGGAGTTGTACCGCCGGCAGCTACTTATCAAGCGGCGCAGCCGCTGGGGTCAGTGCAACCGCAAGCAGTCCCATACCAGACGAGAGTAAGGCCGATGGGGCAGAACATCGGCCATCAACCAGAAAACTATTTGGGGACTCATCTGCCGCCCCCACCGTCGGTTTTCCAACCCCAGGCTGGGGGCAGTAGGAACGCCAGACAGGTCCCAGTCCAGAGACCTCCTCAAAACCAGGCTGGCCAATGTGGGCCACCACCTCCACCGGCATAGCCGACAGCCCCGTTACCTCAGGTGGGGCTCGCCGAAATACATGCCCAGGTGGAGGAGATTATTCAAAACTCCTTCGGCACATAGGCCAGGCCGGCAATTCGGCCAGTATTCAAGTCACCGTATCCTACCTATATAGATACGGATCACCTGTATCCGGCCAACTGGAAGATGCCAAAGTTCGACAAGTTCTCGGGAGAGGAAACTGAAAACAGAGTTGAGCATATCGCTCGGTTCACGGCCCAATGTCGAGAGGCGGCCGCAGACCGATTTTTAAAATTGAGACTGTTCAACACGTCGTTGACGAAGACAGCGTTCTTGTGGTACATGAGCTTGCCCCACAACTTGATCCGCGACTAGGACGAGCTAGAGGCTAAGTTCCACGAGCAGTCCTATCGGGCGATCCCCGAGTTGTCGGTTGCCGATATAGCATCGTATCGGCAGAACGCTGGAGAAACGGTTGAAGAATACCTCGACCGCTTCAAGACGGCGAGGAACCGATGCTTTGTGAGGATGCCAGAGTCCGAGTTCGCAAAAATAGCGTTCAACGGACTACGGACTTCATTTCAAGATGCGATATCATTTCGAGGATCGGCAATTTGCCAATCTCTTTGATTTGAGCGTCTGAGTTGCTCAATATGAGCAATTTTGTAAAAATAATAGTGAAGGTCGGCCACGTTAGGGCCAAGGGAAAGACTAGAGGAAGGCGAAGGAAAATAACGTCTCTTTCGTCAAAGAAAACTCAGCACACGAAGAGCCGAATTGTTCTAGCGAAAGCGAGATTTCGGCTGATGAGACCGAAATTTATGCGGCTGAGATGATCAGAGATCGCCAGCCATACAAGTGCCAGTTGCTGAAGCCGATAAGAACTCGGGAGTTCAAGGCCCGATCATCGGCTAACGCATACTCCTTTCATACCTCCAAGACCGATCAAATTTTTGATCGGTTGCTCCAAGATGGAAGGATCAGGCTACAGGAGGGTCAAACGATCCCTCCATACGAAGAGCTCCGGAGGCGGAAGCACTGTAAGTGGCACCATTCGGGGAGCCATCGAACGGGCGAATACACCGCCTTTAAGAAACAAATTCAAAAAGAGATTGGTGAGGGTCAACTCACTTTTGCTGACCAAGAAAATAAAAATAATATGAAAATCGATGCTAATCCTTTTCCCTCTCAAGTAAACATGGTTGATGTGAAGGAGAAAAAGCCGATGTTGGAGTCCAAACTCCCTGGAAAAAAGACATCGGCGAATAACACGCTTCGGCTCTGTATCCGTTGCAAGGCCGAAATGACCAGCGAAGATTGGGGTGCGCTCTTCCTCGACATGCTTGAGGAAGCAAAGAAATGGTTCGCCTTCCCAAACTTCGCTAAAGGCGCTGCTCTCCCTGGGTACAAGCCGAATCAGTGTTCGACCGAAGGGTCGAACGAGCAGTCCCCCGAAGGGAAGGACAGGGACGAAGAACGTGACCTGCCCGTTCAACAGGTCCCACGTAATTTCTACGGCCAAGGGAGGCCGAGGTCGCAGCCGCGCGGCCAAGAGGGGCCGAGAGCCCCACCGAAACAACAGGGCTGACACCACGACTACGAAGAAAGTCGGGTCCATGGGGCACCCAGAAGGACTTTCGGCCATCAGACCGGAGGCGAGCAAGTGCACGGGCTTCCCAAACGCCCGTATCAATTCGGGCCACCGAAGGGCCCAGCTGGTCATCCGTCACGGGCCAAAATCACGAACTCCACAACACAGAGATTTTAAGCTGGTGGCATAGGCTGTCACTTCGGCGCCCGACTCTGAGTTCCCTTGGCTCACCAAAGGGGAGGTGGACGCCTTGAACAGTCAGCTGATGAAGGAGCTCGAGGTTCACCCATGGCCAAGACCATGGCAACGGAGAAAGATTCTCATAAAACATCTGAGGAAAATAGAAATACCGGCAGATATGTCGGAGGAACAACCGTCGTGGACGAAGGGACTAGCCCAATGGCAAGGCCCGGTCATGTCGCGAACCCAAAAGCACCGGCAGCAACGAGCGCATGTCGACACGACGAGAGAAGCAACGGCGGCCCGATGGCCGCGACCGATCCCAACTGGGGTACGGCCCGTACGTCGGCCATTGTTTCGGCTGATGCGAAACGATTATAAGGCAGGAGGATCGAACGCGCCGCCTCAAGCAGGGCTACCACTGGCGCAGCTCGCGGCGAAAAAACCTTGGGATACGAATGTTCGTCAAGAGTTAGACACCCGGATCCGGGTCCTCGAGGCAGCGCGACCTCGATGTATCGGTCAAGCGCGATAGGCGACCTCCAAAAGAACGAAAAATGGAAAACCCAGCCACATCTTCGGTTGAAGAGGCCAAAGGGACAGACGGCAAGAAGCCTCGGATCGATGCTAATTCGGCCGAGGAGAGCCCGACAGGGACCCTCCCGGGGAGCCAGTGACCTGGGATCTGCCAAAGCCTGGGAAGTGAAGGTCGTCCAATGAGGCCGGCCGGGAGGTTACTTCGGCGACTGCGTGTCCAAAGCCGAAGACCCCCGTTGTTGTGGTTTTGGAGAGCGGAGTTGACCGACGTAGGGCAAGGCCGCCGCCACCGTTGGCCTAGCTGCAAGGCCGCCGCCGCCGTGCCCTAGCCGCAAGGCCGCCGTCGCCGTTGCCCTAGTCGCAAGGCCGACGCCGCCGCTGTGCCCTTGTCGGTCCACTTGCGCGCGCCGCCCGCAAGGCCTCCCCTGCGCGCGCCGCCCGCGCGCCCCTGCAACCACCAACGTGCCCCTGCAACCGCTCGTGCGCCGCCCGGGTACCCTAGCCCGCGCGCCGCGCTGCTCAGGCCGGAGCGCCGCCCATGGACCGCTCGATCGTCCGTGCGACTTATGTCACCGTCAAAGGTTGGGCTAGGTTTCGCTTGACGGATTTGTTTACGGTTGTCGACGTTCATGGGTCAGCCTAGCCGTTTTTCGTCGCGGTCATCGTCAAAGCGACGGTAGAGGCTCGGATTGCCATCCGACATTCCTTTTTCGTCGGGTCACCATCAGGGACGGGCGAACCGCATCGGAGGACAGTTTTCGCTTCCAAGAAGGTTTCGGGCACGAGGGTTGATCGATTTTGTGTTCCGGGACAGCGATACATCGTTTTCTGTTTCGGTCTTTCCTTTCTTCACCGGAGTATTATCTGTTGATCACGATACACCTGTGAAACCTCTTTTTTCGCATAGTTTTGTGTTTTTACACGGGTTCTTTTATTGGGTAGTGTGGCTGTCCGGGCACCTGTTTTGGTGTGTTTTGGGACAGCGGGTGACCTATTAAATTGTTTGGAGATTTTCCGAGTAATTCCGGTGGACTCCCAGAATCGGTTTGAAGAACCGATCTTTCCAATAATGTTGGTTGGGTGATCTTGGGTTGTTGAGTCTAGTTTTGACTCGGTAGACCTTTTGCAGGTTCATTGTTGATCGGGAGCATCATTAGAGTAGATGGTTCGCCGATTTAGGTGAGTACACCCTTAGAACCCCTTTATCGCATAATTTGATATATTTTCATGGTTCTTATAACGGGGAATATTAAGGGTGTTATGATGTGTTGTTTGACTTCCGGATGAATAAATGTCGCGGTAAAAGACTTCTATTGACGGTTTGTCCTTATCCAAACAATGGTATAGTCGTTCGGGGCATATTTTTGATTGGTAAAGCGATCGGTGCGACAATTCGAACATCGGAGGCGGTTCCGGTAATTTGGAACAAAAGGGGATTTTGGCACAGTGGTCGGGACCACTAAATTGTCAGTTAGTGTAAGAACTAGAATTTGATTATTTGTGGACCTGGGATAGGTCTGGGTGATACACAGGTGTTCGTAGAGGAGTCACGTGCTCAGTTTGACTACCTGGTAGAGGTAGGTATTCGGATCCGAAGTCAGGAACGCGGTTAAATCGGTAACACTCGGCCTTGCTCTTCTTTTTGTTGTTTTCCTCATGACTATGATGTGTCAATAGGATCAAGGATTTAAGTGCCGTGGCACGGGATCGTACCGAAAACTTACCAGCACGGTGCGTGCCGGGCCGTACCGGGCCGTGCCGATGAGTGTCGATCACAAAAAATACATGCGTGTCGACACATAATGGCATGAAATATTTATTCTCTTTAGCAACAAAATTTTCTAATTGTTTATTATGTATCTTTATCAAATATTTTGAGTTTTATTAAGAAAATTACTTAATAATTTTTTTAAAAAAGGATTTTGAGTTGTGCCATCGGCACGGGGGCTGTATCGTGCCGGTATCTTGTTGGCACGATACGGCACGGTGGATATGGTCCGTGCCGATAGATACTTAAATCCTTGAGTAGGATGGATGTCGGTCACGGTTATTTGTGACACTGTAGTGTAATATTATTATTAATCTCTTTACCGAAAGGTGTGCACTAAACATGGCAATTGTGTGGCTTATCCGACCGTTGGGCGGAATAAACGGGAAAAGTGCACTTTCGGTGGATAAATAATATGTCATATAGTGATAGGACAAGGACATGATCGGTTATTTTCGGTTCGTATCATATTTGACCTTTGGGTCGGTTTCTTCTATACATCACTTGGGCGACTGTTCGTCGCGGAGAGAGAGAGAGGACTTTGTGTTGTTATGTGATCGTCATGCTCATGGCGCTCTTCACGCACACCAGCGTTTGGCCACCGCATGGGTGTACTTTTTCGGAGAGGTGGTTTGATTGACCCATGATCCCTACGCAGCGATTTGCGTGGCGGGACCCCCCCGCCTACGGATATTGCAGTATCGCGGCTATTGCGATTGGGGTTGTTTGCACCGGCTTATTGAGCGGGATTGTGACAGTGCCTGAGGTTAGTGGACCGACATGGCGGGTATGTTGGATAACAATGCCTAAGGTTAGTGGACCGACAGGGCGGGTATACTGGATGACAGTGATGTGGAATATTATTCGTGGGATATTTTTGGTAGCGACACAGTTTCTAGAATTTCGAGATACAGTTTGGTGTTCTTTTGTTACGACCATACTTTGTTAGTACTATGATTATAGTTGATAGGTTTTATCTTATCATAGTTTATGTATGTCACTAACTCCCTCTGTGTGACAGGTTTGGTCGAGGGTGGAGGTCAAGACAGTAGTGAGGACGATACCTCGTGAGATGTAGGTCTTCCTCGATCAGATTATTCTTCTTCTTTCTCTTCTAGTTGGTTATTTCCATTATTGTTGGATGTTATGCATGTGGACACGGATATTGTGGATGGTGTGAATGTTGAGACGGTTTGGTGTTTTGTTAGACTATGCTTTCGGTTTATATTTTTATGGATGCGTCGTGTGGACATGGGTTTTCAAACAAAAAGTATTTGTGAAAATGGTTTTGAAAAACTGAGAGTCGGGTGGGCACTATTTTTAAAACCTTCTGGATTTATCCTTTCAAACTTATGATGCACCGGGTGGACGTTGTTTTCGTATGAATGATTTTTATTAAATGTTTGCACTGTGTATGTAAAACGAATGTGGTTGATGTATATGTAAAGGTAACGTCGTGCATGTACAGGGAAAATTCTGTCCGTTTGGACAGAGAAATCTTGTATATGTGGTGGGTCTGTGCACGTGCCAGAGCGGGTTAAAAAAAAAAAATGATTCCAAATTCGGTTATTTCTGCTTTAAAATTGCTCCCGGGGCAAGACACGTTTGGTTCGGAAATAAGCTATTCTTAATTATTCCTAGTATAGGTACAACTCTTGGGATAAGCAAGAATAAGACCAATTTTGCGTTTGGATGAAATTTAAGTTATTCTCGGGAATAAGAAAAATTGCGTTTGGATAGTTAGATTGAAAAAGTGATAATAAAAGTAATTACAGTTTTAAAATAATAATATTTTATTTAATTAATTAACATAAAATTATTAATTAAATAATAATTTAATTTAATTTAATTTATTTAATTAATTATGAATACTGCTATAAACATAAATTTTAATTAATAAATTAATTAAAATTAATTAATTAACAATAAGTACGGTTAATTAATAAATTAATTAACCATTAAAAATTTAATGAATATAAATTAACAAATAAATTAGTTAATTATTTAATAGTTAGATAATTAGATAAGAAAACAACTAAATTAGTCAAAATATTAGTTAGTTAACCAATATACATATTAGTTATTGTATAAACACACTAAATAATTAATATTTTAATTAGCTAATTAATTATAAATAATAAATTAATTTCTCAAATAATTAGTTAAATATTTATTAGAGTAATAAATCAAGTGGTTACTTATTTATCTAATTAATTAATAAATTAATTAATATATAATATATTAATTAATAATATTTTATCATTAAATTAGTTGAAGTATAAAGAATGGAACAACAATTCCACCCTCTTAACAGGTTATTCTAGAATAACCCGTTAAGAGGAGAATAAGAGTTTTTATTTTTTGTTTCGAAACTGTGAGAGGAATAAGGCCCTTATTCTCTTTATTCCCCTCTTTATTCCCAAACCAAACAATGCAAAAGTTTTAACGACCAATTGTGTCCATTTAAATTTACCCTTTTCCAAGCAATTAGTAAATGGAGCCATTATAGTACTAAAAGACCTTGATGAACCTATGGTAAAAAGTTGCTAAACCACGAAAAATTCTAACTTCCTTAATATTTTTAGGTTCAGGTCATTTCTTAATTGCTCTCACTTTTTCTAGATCAGTCGATACCCTATCTTTGGACACAACAAACTTAAAAAGATGACACGGAGTTGCATGAAAACCTATGTTACACGGACACAAACGCATACATGGGGCACAGGACAGGACACGACACAACTCAGACACGACAACTCAACAGCTTCAAAAATATTAGAACTCAAACACGGCAAGAGCAACAATAAAATATTATTTTTTAAATATAATATCATATATATATTTGACAAAATATTATATTTTTGTCAAATTAATAAATAAATTTTAATTATATGCCCTACAAAGTTAGTGCATGAATCGAAGTTATATTACCTATGTCAAGTTCCTAAGTACATCTAATTTACAACATACAGCATGACTAAATTTCGAACCTAAATTATTAAGGTATAATATGACATTAAAAAATTATATATCAAAAATTATAAAAAGTTTGAATAATATTTTTTATTAGTTGAACAATGGTTCTTTTAATATTATTGATTTTTGAAACTACTTAACATATAAATATTTGATTTTCTAAAATTATTATTTTTAGGATAAACTTCAAATTGCCCCCCTATGGTTTAGCTCATGTTCAATCATTTTGCCACCCCGTGGTTCAAAAAGTTGCAATATGTTCCCCCTATGGTTTAGCTCATTTTCACAAGAAATCTGATTTTGCAGAGTTCAACATGGCTATATCTTGTACCTTATTTGCCCTTTAGCATTTTATTTCTATGAAATATGCCAATTTCACCTTCTAAACTCCACCAAACAATATTAAAAAAATACTACAGAAATTAACAATATAAATGTCATTCTTCGATTTCATGTTTCACATAAGCAATAGAATTTAGATATTCAAGTTGCCATGCTTCTAAATGTCTTCTGTGTTTCAATATCTAAGATAGGATTTTTCTATTTGTCTACATCATCTAATGGGGATGATTGAATCCAATTTCTAGATGAATGAAAATCAATCATAATAGTTAAGAAAGAAATAATGTATGCATACCATATAGTGGATGAATCAGGAGTTATACCGAAGAAATATCCCCCTGGTTTTAACAACAAGGATACATTGTGGAGAAATCTGCTGGCTCTTTCCTCACTTTCGAAGCACGACTAAGCAAAAACTTAATATTTAGAATATGGCATGAAGAATGAGGAGCTCAAGCACAGGAACATTCATGGAGACCAACTAACCTGCAAATGATGCAAGCAGCAAACAATATCTGCTGGAATTCCCTTATCTTGCAATTGGATCTCTAAATCCTGCAGTATTCGTTTAAACCCATCAACTGTTTGCCATTATGCTTAAAGCCAAAGAAGAATGTGGTGGAGGGTGGATCATACAGTAGAACAAGGGTCCATATCACAGAAATCGGCAGTGTAAGGCTTTCTTTGGCTCTCACATATATCGCGAGGCTCGCTAATTATGCCAGATGCAGAAAGATCTGTTATTGTTCTCACTTTAGTTTTGGAATATAAGAGCAGAATAAGATTCAGGATGGCAATCTGTCGAACACTTAGCAATCAATTCAGCTGATGAGCTGTTCTGATTAACATAATTGCAATTCTGTCATAAGTCATGTGTTGTGAGGATAGAAACACGACTTGGTCGTTCCACCACAATGATCCTCGCTTCCACAAGGGACTGACTTAGAATGAAGTTGCTTTGAAGGGAATTGAGCCAGGCAGGAACAGATCTCCCCGGCATTATTCTGGTCAATGGAAGAGCCAATATTTCTACTATGACTACATGACTTACGGTGTAATTACAATAGTGTCAATCCAAAGACCTCATTAGCTGATAGGGGAGAAAAATAGAATAATGATGAAAAGAAACGAGACCAATTCCAATGAAGTGCCCGATTTGGGCGTCATCCCACTTTTCCGCAAATGCTCCAACCCCGCAATACAAATCGCACACCTGATGAGTTAGAACAAATTTGTATTATTTTGAGAGAGAGAGAGAAACGGAGTAAGAAGGGGAGCGAATTTTGGGGGCAAACCGTGGCATAAGGGAAGGCAAAGATCTTGATGAGGGCGGTCTTCGCGAACTCGTAGAGTCGATGGTGAACAGGCGGCGGAGGCTGAGGAGCGCCGATAGCGGAGGCGGCAGCGGGCGCCGTCATCGTACTCGCCACGGGAGCAGTGGCATTGGTAACGCAAAAAGGAAGGTCTTTGTAATTATTTTCGAATAATCTAAAAAATATATTATAATAGATGAAAGAGTTTGCTAGGGGGTGTACATCATACATCCCTAACAGGCCTATCCTAAAACTACTCTAGCTTTAGCATGCTTAACATTCATAACTTTTTGGATCTTGCTATCATCCAAAATGCTATAGTCAGGTTAAGAGATTTAATCCTATTATATCATTTATATATAGGAATAATCCAATTTCTAGGGGTGTCACACACACCCCTCTCCCTTCCTCCTTTTCCCTCGCTCTCTCTCTCTAAAATGCAGAATTCTTTAACAAGTTCCGCTTTTCCATCTACTCTAAAAAACAATCGCTAGGGCTCTCTCTCTCACTCGCTAGGGCTCTCTCTCGCTCGCTCGCTAGGGCTCTCGACTAGGGCTCCCTTGCCTCCGTCACCTCCTTCACCTCGAGGGCTCTCAACCAGCGCCCGCTGCCGCTGCTGATAGTCCGTCGCCTCTATCTCAAGGGCTCCGTCACTCCTGTTTGGGTACCCTAAACAAAATTTAAGTATTTTATTTATTATTACATTATGAACCGGTACATGATTTATTTAAATTTAAACCATTACTGATTTGATAAGACTATTTTTTTAATATAATTAATTCTTATTTATTAATTTTGTATAATTTATTTAAAATAGTTTTATTTTATTTAAAATAGTATTAAAATGGTTTTTATTAATTCTTATTTATTAATTTTGTATATGGTGTACCGGTACACTAATATTACAAGGTGTTTCGGAACACCATGTACCGTTACACAATGTAATACTAGTGGCCCGGTACACCATGTACCGGTACACAATATAATACTAGTGTACCGGTACACCATGTATCGGTACACAATGTATTTAATTTTATTTTAGGGTTTGATTTGTCTAATTTGTCTAATTTGTTGAATGATAAGTTTTTTAAAAAAAAGATCCTTAAAATATTAAATGTATATATCTAATGTTATATAGCCATAAAGGAAAGCAACATTCGTCATTACTTAAGCCTTCCGCATAGGAGTTCTTGCTTCATCATGTTTTTGCTGTCCAAGCACACAGAATAACATTTCTTAGTCTCCCATTAAATTGTTCAAATACAAACTTCAACAATTAGTAAGATAGCATGAAAACAGATGAGAAAATTAGATTGATACTTAAATCTTGTCACAGGAAAAGTGCACAAGTGAGACAACGGTGTAAATAAGAAACAGAAAAGCACAAACCAAAATATATGACCATATATATTGACTTCAATAACAAATGATATTCTAGGTGCAAGCACCTAGAATATTGACTTCAATAACAAATGATATCCTTAATGGCGTTGTGATTTGTATCTCCAATCCATCGAGTTTAGGGTTTAGTTTGAAGTTATTGTCCATTAACGGCAAGAAGATTGTCAATCATCATCTTGTAAGATGTTAGGTAAAGATTGCATGAGCTAGTACTGGTGTAGTGTACCAGATTTTTGGTATATAAGCAAATATAAATAAAAATAGTATGATATACTATTTTTATTGAACTTAGTGAAGTAAAGAATAATTTGGAAATGAATTGGGCCGAAATCGAAATAAAAATGAGGAGTTTAGAATTTTATATGAGAAAGTAGACTCAGATTTTGGCAGAACATTCACAGTGTCAGAAAATTCTGAGAAAAATTGGGGAGGTTCGTAATTATATTTTAGGGCCACAGTAAAAGTTTCGCGTTGATCGGATACCCGAGCAGTAAGAACAGGGTCCGCCAGCGATTCTAAATACAGCGAGACTTTTGGTGACCCAGACCCAGAAATGGTCAAAACTGAAAATTTAAAATACCCCGTGATAAATTAAGCTGAGTTGAGTCTGTCTGTCAAATATGGGCACAAACGGGACGAAAACGGACGAAAACGAGACGAAAACGGGCGAAACGGCAAAGTCCGGATTTGGCCATACTTCCGGGCGCCCAGATTTCACTGTAGCGCGCCCGAATTTTACTGTAGCAGTGGCAGGCACGAATCCTGAGGCAGCGGCTTGCATCCCGAGGCGGCGGGCGTGGATCTCGAGGTGCGCACAGATCTCGAGGCAGGCAAGCACCCGAGGCAACGGGTGCGCATCTCGAGATGGGCACGCATCCCGAGGCAGGCACGTATCCCAAGGCAGCATGAATCTCAAGGCAGGCAAGCACCCAAGGCAACGGGTGCGCATCTCGAGATGGGCACGTATCCCGAGGCAGGCACGTATCCCAAGGCGGCATGAATCTCGAGGCAAATGGCGTGGATCTCGAGGCAATGCACAAATCCCAAGGGCGGCAAGCATGCAGGGGTGCGCGGCGCGAGGCGCTGGGGCACATGGGGGCGCACCACGTGGCGCCGCCCCAATAGCCAGCGCCTCTGCCGCGGTACGCGCGCGCGGGGAGGCACGCGCGCTGGCGCTGGGTCACATGGGGAGGGCCACGTGGCGCCACCCCGATGGATGCAGCGCCCAAGCACAGCACGTGCGCCCGGGGAATCCCGCGCGCAGGCGCGGGGCTGCGGGGGGTGGCGCCACTTGGCGGGCCCCCGTTGGCCGGGCAGCGCGACGCGACGCGCGATGCGACACGTTGCTGCTGCCGCGTTGACGCGGGGGGCGCGGGTGCGCCACGTGGCGGCCGTCCATTGGCTGCCGCAGGGAACCGTTGACGCGGTGCGCGGGTGCGAGGACACATGTCGCTCCCCGATTGGCCAAGCGCAGATGACGTGGACACTTGGCTGTCCACTGTAGCAGCCCGAAGCACTTTTGGGCGCCCAAAAGTGGGATTCGGGCGCCGAAATATTCGGGTTTTGGGGCTATAAAAGCCCGAAAATCCCTCATTTTCCCTTTTTTTCTCCTTTTTGCTCCAACCGTGGGTCCAAGGAAGGGAAAGAGGGATTTCGTGGGAGAGCAAACGGAGTGCCGCGAGCGCACCGGGGCCCCGTGGAGCTCACGTATGGTGTTCCGAAGAGCCGGATGGACGCGCGTACGCGCATTAGACGGCGCGTCGTTGTCAAGGTAGGTTTCGTTTGTGGTTTTGCGGTGTTTTTCGGCACAGTTTTGAGATTTACCTGTTGGGTTTTTGATTTGACCCCATGCCTTTGCGCCTGTTAGGGACCGTCGTTGATTGTGCTGTTTTGCTGTGCGAAGTACTGCCGGGCATTTCAGGGTGTGCACTGTCTTGCGTGCAAACTCGGATGATGTGCACCGTTTTGCGTGCAGACCCGGATGATGTGCACTATTTTGCGTGCAGACTAGGAAGATGTGCACCGTTTTGCGTGCAGATGTAATAACACTATTTCTTTTTAGTATTCCCTAAATATCGACTTTTGATTTTAAGCTAGATTTAGGTGGGAATTTCTTAACGTTGGTTCTTTTGAAATTTTGGGTTGCGATTACTGTATCGCAATAGAGCTCGTTAAACGAAGAACGTTGATACGATCGGATCTGAAATCCGACTTACGGATCTTCCGGAATAAGGGTTTCAATGTTAGCGGGTCCGAAAAGGTAAGTTCGAAAGTTCTCGGGACCCGTTAAGTGCTGTTGGTGCATCGGGATCTGTGCTAGCAGTTATAGGACGTTTCGGAGGATCGGCATGCTTATCGAAGAAATCGGTGGTAAAATCCCTTTTCTGTTTTTAATTATCGGATATTGGGATTTTCGTACGTACAATGAAAATAAATAAATAATACTCGGGACCCGTTAAGTGTTGTTGGTGCATCGGGATCTGTGCTAGTAGTTACAGGACGTTTCGGAGGATCGGCATGCTTATCGAAGAAGTCGGTGGTAAAATCTCTTTTCTGTTTTTAATTATCGGATATTGGGATTTTCGTACGTACAATGAAAATAAATAAATAATAATTAAATCCCAATTACCAGATAACCCGAGTTTAAAAAAAAAAGATCGCTTCTTCTTCCTCTTTTCTCGTTGTGCGTGCCGAATACCGAGACCGGAAGCGTCGCCAATACCGGGGAGCGGATTTAGAAACACCACCGGTTGTGGAGATCGGGATCGCGTTGTCTTTTCCGTCGGAGCGAGGTTAGCGATCGTTAGTTCTTTTTTGTTGGTTTGATCGTTGGCTTTCGTTCTTCAGTTTGATCGTTGGTTTCGTTCGTTGGTTTGTTCGTTGGTTTGATTGTTGGCTTTCGTTCGTCGGTTTGATCGTTGGTTTTGTTCGTTGGTTTTGATCGTAGGATTTCGTTTGTTGGGTTGGTCGTTGTTTTCGTTCGCTTGGCGGTTTTGGTTGGCAGTTTTGGCTAGGCGAAGTCGTTTGACGGTATGCAAGCCCGCGCCGCCGTTGCCTTTGTAGCATGGCCGCCGCCGCCATGCCTTGTCGCTTGACGCCTCGCAGCCGTGCAGTCGTCGTGCGTGTGCTCAGGCCGTGCCGCCGCCGCGTGTGGAGTCAGCCCGCGTTGACACCGCAGCGCGCGCTGCCAGGCCGCACCGCCACGCGCGCTGCCAGGCCGCAGCCACGCGCGCCGCGGGCCACGCAGGCGCGCACGCCAGCTTGCACAGCCACCGCTGTCACGTGTGCCCTAGCGCAGCCGCTGCCGCACGTACCCTAGCGCAGCCGCCGCCGCTGGATGCCCTAGCCGCCGCCGCCGCTGCTGCTTGCGCCCGCGCGCGCTACTGCTTGCGCCGCGCGCCGCGCCACTGCCAAGCTTGAACTAGGATGCTGCCCGAGGCTGCGCCGCGCGCTGCTGTCAGGTCGCCACCCGCGCGCCCTTGCAGCCTCCGCCTCCCCGCAACCCGCGCCGCCGCGCAACCTGCAGCCAGTGTCCGCGTGGGTCAAGCCGCTGCCGTCAACAGCTTGGCTTGACGGTTTTTGGCTTGACGGTGTAGTCCGCTTGACAGTGCAGTTCGCTTGACGCAGTGATTTCGTTTTTCGTCAGATAACCCTCCGCTTGGTCGTTTTCCGACGCGGGCTTCGTCAAGGCAACGGTAGGAGCCCGGTTTTCCGTCCGTTGCCCCGTCGACAGTTGGATCGCGTCGAAAGTACGGTTTTGTGACCGGAAAGATTTTTTGGACGCGGAGTTTTTCATCGGCTTGTTGTTTTGGGATAACGGGGTACCGTTTTTAGGTCCGGTCTTTTGTTTCGCCACCGGGTTTTTATCTGTTATTTTCGGTACACCTGTAGAATCCCCTTTTTCGGTAATTTCGGGGTTTTGCACGGTTTTTCCTATCTTTTGATGTTATGGGTATTGCTAGAATATTTTACCTTCCGAGTGACCGGTTGTCGCAGTAAGAGGTCCGGTGGGCTGTTTGTCCATATCCGAACAATGATAAAATTGTTCGGGGAATTATTTTGATCGGGTTATTGATTGGTGCGACAATCGGGACACCGGAGGCAGTTTCGGTTTTGGGATAGAAGGGATTTTTGGTACAGTAGTTGGGACCACTGAATTTGTCGATTTGGGGTAAAATGTTGATTTGTTTATTTGGATATTTTATTAGGCCCGCGTAAGGTTTTGAATGCTTAGGAGGGTCACCGGCGTGGTCGTTTATCTCCGTTTCAGGTGGGTATACCCTTAGAAACCTCTTTGTTGCATAATTCGTTATTGTTATGTTTTATCATATTAAGGGATATAGTGGGTGACGTGAACCTCCGGATGAACGAATGTCGTGATTAGAGACTGGATGGGCAGCTTGCCCTCTCTGAACAACGGTATGGTTGTTCGGGGCATACTTGCGATCAGGACAGTGATCAGTGCGACTATTCGGAAGTCGGAAGGTGGGTTCGGTAAATTAGATTTTGTGCTATTGGTGGGCCCTGGGTAGGTCCGAGGGATTTACAGGAGTTCGTACAGGAGTCACGCACTCAGGATGACTTACGGGTAGAGATTGGTACCCCGACTTGGAGTCGGGAACTCTGGTGAACTGGTAATATCTGACCTTACACTTTATTATTTTTCCTTTATGACATATTATGATACATCACTTGGGCGACTTTCATCGTGGCACATGGTTTGGATTTGGACTTAGTTATATTTCGACATGCTCATGGCGCTTTTCACGCACACCAGCGGTTTGGCCACCGCGCGGGTTTACTTTTCCGGAGAGGTGGTCCGTTTGACCCTGACCCCCTTGTGGCTATTTGCGGTGCTGCACTCGTGCAGTGGGGGGGGGGGGGGGGGGGGGGGGGCCCTTGCGGCTATTTGCGGTGCTACACTCGTGCAGTGGGGGGGGGGCCCTTGCGGCTATTTGCGGTACTGCACTTATGCAGTAGGGGGGCTATCTTGCACCAGGTTCTGAGCTGGACGGTTCTTTTGTCTGAGGTTGATTGACCGACATGGCAGCAAGTTTGGATGACAGTGATGTGGTACTACTTGGGACATGTGGTTGTGACAATACGGTTTGGTTTCTCTTACTATTGCTGTACCTTATTTGTTTTATGGTCATTAGAAATGTCTTTGACGTTATCATAGTTCTGTTACTGACTCCCACTGTGTGATAGGTTTGGTCGGGTCTGGGGATCACGACGATGGTGAGGACGCTACCTGGTGAGGTGTGGGATTTCCTCGGTCAGGTTCCTTTTTCTTCTTTTGTTTTAGTTGGTTATTTCTCTTATGGTCGAATACTGTGCATGTGTACTTGTGTATTGTGGATAGTGTGGATGTTAAGACAGTTTAGTGTTTTATTGGATGAACTATTTTATAACTATGCTTTTAGTAAGTGGTAGTATGGATACGTCGCATGGATGCAAGTTTTCAAATAGAACAAGATTTGCAAAAACAACTTTAGAAAACTGAGTGTCATGTGGGCATTGTTTTTAAACCTTGGGATTCATCCTTTCGAACATATTAATGCGCTGGGTGTGCACCGTTTTATGAAATGAGATACTAGTGTTTTCAAAATCATACTCTGATATTTGTAACTCTTAGGGCAAATGTGGTTGATGTTTTTATTCGGGCTATGGGTTGTACATAGGGATGCCGTGCATATACGAGGGAGATTTTGTATATGTGGCGGGTCTGTGCACGTGCCTGGGCAGGAGTTTTTAACAAAAAAAAAAAAAATAGGGCTGCTTTCCGCTTTTAAATTGCTCCCGGGACATGACAGTAGACCCGGAAGATGTGCACCGTTTGGCGTGCAAACTCGAGAGGACAAGAAAATCGCGAGGAGACCAATTGCAAGTGTCTACGAGCAATTGGGGGCGAAACCAAGGTGGAGGATTCTACTGAAAAACGGTGACCTCTACTATTTTCCTCTACATTTTATTTTTAGAAACACTATAGTAGAATGCTAGTGTAGGGTAATAATTGATGCGGATAAAAAAATTTGGGTATATCCCAAAAAGAGAATAGATGATATATTTGCATGTGTAAACTGTGGTGTTCCGGAATCCGCGTGCGACTCGACAGTGTGGTTGGTGGTGAGGAAACACCTATTCTTGGTGTATCGAGTGCGTTGTGCGTCGAATGGATGCCAAAAACGGACTCAGCGCGCGAAAACAGTCAAAATCGGCTATTTTCAGGCATAAATAGGCTAACGGGCCCATTTTGGTCGCAGGCCGGTCCACGGCCCGCCCGCGTGCACCGGGAGCAACGAGCCCGCGCTGCTGCCACGTGGCGAGCGTGGGTTGGTCGAGCCGGTCGCAGGCGCAGGCGGGGGGCGCGGCGACCCAGGCGCGGGCGCGGGGCGTGGGCGCACGTGGGAGGCGCCACGCGGCCGCTCCACATTGGGCGCGCCACCCGAGGCGTTGACGCGCGCGGGGAGCGGCGCGGGCCAGCGCGGGTGGCGACACGTGGCGGGGCCCGATTCGCCCGCTGCGCGCGATGGGACGCGATGCTGGGCGCGTGGGCGCTGGTGCCGTCACGTGGCAGCCTCCGGGTGGACGCGCGTGGGCGCGAGAGGCGCGGTGCTGCCACGTGTCGGCCTGCGGTGGAACGCACGGCGCGGGGGATTCCTCAGGTTACTGTAGCTCGCCCGAACAGGGGTTTCGGGCGCCCGAATTCCAGATTCGGGCGCCCGAATCTTGGTGTTTTAGGCTATTTAAGCCCAAAACGCCCCATTTTCTCCTTTTTTCCTCTTTTGCTCCATCCGTGCACGTGCGTGTAGACTCCTGCGATGTGCTCCGTTTTGCGTGCGGACTCCGGCGACGTGCTCCGTTTTGCATGCAGACTTCGGCGGCGTGCTCCGTTTTGCATGCGGACTCCGACGATGTGCACCGTTTTGCGTGCGGACTCCGGCGGCGTGCACCATTTTGCGTGCGGACTCCGGCGACGTGCACCGTTTTGCGTGCGGACCGCGATGAGGCAAGGAAATCGCGCGAAGACCAATTGCAAGTGTCTATGAGCAATTGGTGGCAAACCGAGGTGGGTTGGATTTTTCTCCAAGTCTGCGGACTTCTTTCTAATTTTATTATCATAGGATTCAGCATGCTAGAATAGGTGCTTTATTTGATATTTGTAGAGTTATTGGAATCTTGACTAGCACCCCCGTCATATGTTGCATGTGTTTAACCAGACCAGTAGAGAACCTTAATTTGGGCTAGGTTTTTTTATGCTTTTGACATCCCACATATTGTATTTCTTCCTGGATATAGAGTTCCTCGCCCGGGTAGTGAGCCGAGTGGTCAGGGTATTGTGGGACGTATGTTGCACTCGGGCCTGGGGGCTGAGTGGGGTCTGGTGGCTGAGTTAGACCAATGATAGTGTTTTGGGAACCGTTTGGGTAAACGGTGGTTCCGGGTCCTTGGATATTTCTCCATTTTGGTCGTCACCACCAAGTTGTGATCGTGGTGCGCGTGTGTTATCAGGACCTTGAACCCAGAATGTTTTTGGACACTCATGATTTTAGTAAACCAGTGTTTTCCTTCCGAATTTCTAGGGGTCGCCGGAGCCTGTTCTTGTTTGATTGGGCGAAGGCATCAACCCTTTGGAGACTGGAAAATAAACTTGTTTTTAACTGATTTTCTCAAAAACTAAAATCTATAAAAGTTGGTTTTCTCAATTCAAGACGGTTTTCAAAAAGGGGATATTTTATCCTCACCCCGAGGGGGTTGAGTGGAAATGGTATTTTACAATAAAGGTCATCTTTTCTCATAAACTTCCTCACCCGAAAGGGATGAGTGATCTGGGTTCTAAGGGTTGATTTTATTCTTGAGTCGAAAACAACAGAAGGCTACGCCTATAACCTGTTCTTGTTTGATTGGGGTCGTAGGTATTAGTTTCCCGGGGTTTTCGGACCCTTCGCTGTTTTGGCTGTAGAGCACCTCCAGCCCGTGAGTTTAGGGTGTTGAGATAGATTCCCGCTTTAACCGAGGGAGCCGAATCCCTGAACGGTAAAGGATCGAGGACTTTGAAAGGCTGAGCCTAGAGTCTGTTCTTGTTTGATTGGGGTTCTAGGGACCGGCCTAACGGGATCCTCGGACCCTTGCTGTGTCAGACGGTTCTTCTCGTCTATGAGTGGGGCGTCGTTTTGGGAGCTGTTTGATTGACGGCGGGTCCAGCTGTTGTTACTTTCTTTAATGGTTAGCGTGTGAGATTGAGTAATGGAGGGTTCTACGACTGAGTGAATGGTGTATTTGGGTGTTCGAGTTTTCCGATCTGTTTGATCGTGGATTGTAGACTGCATGTGCAGCTTTTGCCAGATGAGACATGCTTGAGCTCGGTGGGGTCGCTCCCCTCGAGTTACGCTCGGATGCGATGATGATGATGCGCCTAGTTGATACACTAGAGGTCGCTTTGCGTGATACTGCAGTAGGCGATGGGACGCCATGGTTGATACACTAGGGGGCGCAGGCTTGACTGGACCGATGTAGCAGTCACTGAGATTTGGGTTATTGTGAGTGAGTGGACTGCCATAGCATGTTCTTAATAGAGTTTCCTTGAGCATGGTACTTGAGACATATTGCAGTAGAGAGTGGATGCATACCATCATCTGTGTTTTTCCACATTGAGCATAGTAGATAGAGGCATGATAGTGTATATACTTTTTCAGCCTTAGTTTTATTATCACGGTCTTTTCTGCTATTTTATGCCTCTAGTAGACTTAGTGGGCAGACCGTGGGTCTTGGAGACGATACCCATGCGAACTACTGTAGGATGTAGTTCTCACCACCCTCTGTCGGTGACAGGTGCTGAGGCTTTTTTCTTCCGTTCTGCCCGAGCTGGCGCGACGGACCGAGGACAGGGAGTCGCGAGATAGATCCCTACCAGCATAGTCATTTTAGTGAGGGGATGTACCATCCGGACTGTGGGATTCTATTTATATTTTCTATTTCTAGTTTTAGTTATCTCCCTTTTTGGATTCTAGATGTTGTATAGGTGGGGATTTTTATTTGTATCTATCCTGTGGATTGACCTTGTATTATTCATGTATTTGGGAGATGGACTTTTGTATTTATTTCAGTTTTATAGTAGTTTGATTTTATATTACAGCTTTTATTTTCCGCTCTGATATCTGTGTAGCTGTAGTTCTATCTTTTGCAGGTTGGACACTTCGTCGGTGCGGGGCTTCCCGTATCGACGGCGGATATGTTGGCGAGCCCGGGTCGCAGTTTCGACCCCGGGGTGTGACATAAACAGACTTAAAAGAAAAAAAAAAAATTTGATTTGTCAAAAATAGATGACAAATTTGCATGTGTAGGTGAACACAAATGAAAAGTACTATTTTATGATTTACCCAAAATAGAGGATAAATTTGCATGCGTGGATGAAAACAGATGAAGAGTGTTATTTTATAATTTATCCAAAATAGGGGATAAATTTGTATGTGTAGATGAACACAGATGAAAAGTGCTATTTTATAATTTACGCAAAATAAGGTATAAATTTGCATGTGTAGATGAATAGAGATGAAAAGTGATATTTTATGATTTCCCAAAATGATGGATAAATTTGCATGTGTAAATTATTTAGAGGAAAAGTGAATTTTTGATTTACCTAAATTAGGTGATAAATTTACATGTGTAAACAGATTTAGAGAAAAGTGTAATTTATGAATTACCTAAAATAGGTGATAAATTTATATGTGTAAACAGATTTAGAGGAAAGTGTAATTTATGAATTATCTAAAATAGGTGATAAATTTACATGTGTAAACAGATTTAGAGGAAAGTGTAATTTATGAATTACCTAAAATATGTGATATATTTGCATGTGTAAATGAACCTAGAGGAAAGTGTATGAATGACATATGACTTAGGAGAAAACAGTGTCGAATTTGCATGGATGTGAAAACTAGGAGAAAACCTAGATTAAGGGTTTAACGAGTGGCATGATGTCCTAGGAGTTAAACCGAGATGAACGAGTGGCATTGACTTAGGGGATAACCTAAGGTTGAGAATAGAGTATTCAACATAGAGTCAAACGTACTCTACGTTATGTGGAGAGAGAAAAACATAGAGTTAAAGAAACTCTAAGGAAAAGGGAATGCAACTACAAAGTTAAAGAGTTAAACAGATAGCAGAGTATTTAACTTAGAGTCAAACTCTAAGGACAAGTATATGTGATCACAAGGTTAAAGAGTTAAACAAATATAACCCTTGAGTGGGTCATAGGGTGTCTGGGCAAATGGACAACCACTTTAAATTCAATTTGAGTTAAATGAATGAAAGAGAAATGATTAAGAGTCCAAGAGACTCTCTAGATATCCTTATGGCGAGATCTAGGATAAGTGATAAATTAATGAAAGAGGCTAAGTTTAAAAGAAAGCTAAAAGTTGCTAAAGAACAGAAAGAGAATGCAAATGGTGCCTTCGAATTTAAGACTCGTCAATTTGGGAGCAGGACTCCTTGGGCACTTACCCGTCGGACGAGATACTTTCAAAAGGCTAAAGGTAAAAGTGAAAGAGATTGCCAGTGGCAATATGAGCTAAAGGCTCGAATGAGAAAGAAAAAGCAAGAGCTTAAAGGGCAAAAGGAAAGGCAAATGTATAAAATGTAAAAAAAGCTAAGTGCTAAAGTGAAAGAAAAGAAAATAAAAAGATAAAATGGTCGTACCTTCGAGGGTAAAATATAGATCTTGTCAGAGTACAAGGGCAATGACCATCTCCCGGGTAGTGACCCGTATGACAAGTTCCAATACCCCCGTAGGACGGGGTAGCACTTGAGGTGCTATTGGCAACCTTAGAAATATTGAGGTTTATAGTTTTCCTAGCATTCTACTATTATTGCTTCTATTGGACCAAGCGGTGTAGGACATTCTTTCTCGGTGGTTGAACCCACTGGGAACTTTAAGTAGTTCTCACACCCTCGGGTGACCATTTTTCCAGGTATAGATATAGCGGTCGAGACAGACGACAGGGGCAATGGCCCAGCAGCATAGAGACCTAAAGGATCTAGCAGATGTACCTTTTTATATTTTTGGTGAACTATATATTGTGAGGGAAAGATGTAAAAATTTGTAATATTATTTAATTGCAAGTTGAGAGATGGAAATATAATAAAGTTATTTATAGTTCACTCTTATCATGCTTTCATTTATAGTTTAAACTTGTTGTTTATTGAATGAAAGTTTTTAGTTCGTAGTGATTTTTACTCTGATATTGTATCTCATCATACACATTGTTTTGATTGGAGATGGATGTTACCGTTCCTTTCAGATAGTGAGAGGTCATGCCCGATCGGCGAGTCTGTTGGCGTGCCCGAACTGTACAATTTGGTGGTCTTGGGGCATGACAACTGGGCTTGATACATGAGCAATTTCAATGATAGTTTTTTGTTTTTGTGATATTATCATAGAGCAGCTGGATATGCAGTGGATAGAACATGAAAGCATCTAATGCAGTTGAGATTATGTAAATTTTTGTGATCTTTTATTTTCTTTTTGGTAGTCGAACAATTCTCATGAGTTTTAAGGGTTCTCTTTAGATTTTTCATCTAATATGCTTAACTAAGACAGCTGGTATGCATTTCACCAGCTTTGTTTCTCTAGTTGATTTCTTATCAACCTTAATCTAGATTTTCTTGTTGCACTTTTGCTACTTGAACCTTTCCAGTCTGCTGCAGTATAAAGTCAGTGGTAACATATTTGGTTTAGGAAACAGCTATATATGGTTTCTGTACAGTCATATAGACAAAACGGAACACTTGTAGGCTTTCCTTGCTTTCAACCGTCCATATATAGCTCTTTAAACAGTCTATATTATTTTGAATAGTCCATATATTCATATTGTACTAAGATATGATTTTATCAATGCAAACTAATCTACTTTGTAGTGAGTTTATCAATGCAAACTGATATGCTGATTATAATGCAGCTGAAGATATGGTTTCTACGAGAGCTATGTCATCGAACAGAGTGGCCGAGGAGGCCACCACTAGTACTCATGATAGGACAAAGAGCTCAACGAAGATTCAATTGGTTTGTGGAAGATGTTTTCCAAACCATCTACACAATACAATGACTATACAAGAGACTCCCAAGACTGAGGGCAACTATACCACCGCTGGCCCAGCACTAAGGGAAGTTATCTCTACTGAACAAATGGCACTCTTGAGAACAACGCCATTTGCTTCATATACTAACCTTCCACCTCTAAAGCAAGACCTTGTTTTAGTGGATACTCTCCTAAGTTTTTGGGATGAGGAGAAAACAGGAGTTAGAATCGGAGAAACTTTTATTCCCCTTATTGCGGATGAAATAGCCATCTTCGTTGGGCTACGGACGCAGGAGGAGCCGATTGAATGGGCAAAAAAGAGTATAAAATTGAATATTTTTGATAAATACTTTAACAGCGATTATAAGCACACCGATAGAAGAAAACTTCGGCATATCTTGTACAGTCTTGCTGGACAGCAGGGTGAGGACGCCGTCACCGATTTTGTCTCGGTTTTTATATTATATATTTTTGCGACGGTTCTCTTTCCCACGAGCCACTACAATGTGCCGAAGGCACTGTATAGATATATACTACAATGTGTCTCGATTTTTATATTATATGTTTTTGCGACGGCTCTCTTTCCCACGAGCCACTATAATGTGCCGAAGGCACTATATAGATATATAGATGATATGCATAGAATTGGCGACTATGCCTGGGGGCATACTGTTTATAATTTTCTTGTAAGTTCTATTTCGAAAGCATCCCGACATGTAAAGCGTCGGAATAGTGGGGACGAAATAAATGCCGGCTATATTGATGGGTGTACAGTAGCCTTCACGGTGAGTACAATTATAAATTAGTGTTTTAATATATTTTATTTTGTAAATATTCATATGTTCATTCCATTGCTGATAACTCATGATGATCATAAATGTAGAGCTGGGCGTATGAGCATATAAAGGGTTTGGTTACTTCTGATGGGGATAAGGTTGTCACGCCCCGAGTGTAAACCAGAACCCGGGCTCGCCAACAGATTCGCCGTGCACACAGAATTTTTCATGTACACGAAGTGCTGGTAGCCTGCTCAGATATAAGAGATACAACAAAAGAGCATAATATAGAGCTGAACTAAAAAGAACTACATAATAATCTCAGACTGGAAATAAGTTACAAACTGTAATAATACAATAAACTCCCAGCTCACTGAAACAAATACAACTAGCTGGCAAAAGCCAGACCCAAAAGTAAAATGCTACAGTCTGAGATACAAAAAGGGTAAAATAAAAGTCTATCCACTCTTACGGTCGGGGCAGACGATCTAGCTAGTCCGCTATCCTCTTACCTCGATCTGCCGCTTATGGCCCAGCAGCTCCCGCAGACGACTTTGCAAAACAAAGGGAAAGAGACAGAAAACAACAATGGGGGGTGAGAACTACTAGATAAACCAGTAGCCTCCCCCTAGTGGGTAAATTCTCAACTCTGACGGACCCACTAGGACTACTAGAGGCAAAAAGGAAAGAACAGTGGTAAGCTATAAAGGCTGCTGATAAAAAGGAAACTACCACTACTATGCCTCTAAATGCCATGTCGAACGAAATGACTGAATGTATGCATCAATTTCTAACATGTCTGCCTGAATAAACCCAATCGATGGACCAGTAGGAATCGGTACTGCCTGCTGTGCCTGCCGTATCGGGTATGCTGGCCACGCATAACACCGATGTAAAGAAGGAGTCTCAAGGACTCAAAGCCTGCCTGTCGCACACTCCGGAGTGGCACTCGAGGGGAGCGACCCACACGAGTAAAGTATCTCAGTAACCAATAACATAAGTATCATAAAATAGCAGGACTGGATCAAGACTCTGATCAAAGTGGGAAAACCCATCCACTAAAGAAATCCCCGATCCCCAATCTGATGCACAAGTACTCAATGAGTGGGAAACTCCATCCACTAGCAAAAAGCCCGATCCCCAATCTGATGCACAAGTAAACATCCGGTCAACAGCCTAATGTCCACGGTCGCCGCAATACCCCATAAGACCAAAGCCTGATAAAATAATCAACATCTGGCCAACCGCCTGATGTCCGCGGTTGCCACAATGCCCCACAACCCATAATCGAGTCTAACCTATTTCAGACTCAATGGCCTTAACTACACTACACCCAAAACCCTGCTCAAACCGAGCAACATGCATCTGAATGCAAAGGAGAATAATAAAACATGGTTTCTCCTAAGTCAAGTCCCAGTATGATAGTGTAGCAATAAATAGTGGCCTAACTAGATGTCCATACAAGCATGCAATTATCCTCTTTTAAAACTGTAGGAAATTGTCTGATGTTTATTTTAAAAGATTGATCTTACTATACCAACATGATAAGTCCTTGCATGCGAGATGATATAGCATTTGTCCCAACAACAGTGTCCCAATTTAACATAAATAAGCTGTCATATAATCTGTGGGGTCAACATGTATGGTTCTCAAATAGGATATCGATTGTCACATTTAATTTAGGGGAATTCTAATAATCCTAGTGAGCAAGTCAAAAGTGAGGTAAGCAACAACCACCCACCTCGAAAAACGCAAACCACACCCAAATAGCCTCCTCGCTGTCCACAGTCCTCTAATCCCGCAACGCACCGAAAGCAGTGCACAACTGTACAGAACAACGCACCCGGTGTAAATACAAATCCCAAAAATACAGTTTTTGCTGTTTTCCAAACAGCATAAAAAAAGAGGAGTTTTCACCTCTGTACAGTACTCCGAAAAATCCATAAAAAATACGGTTGCGTTCCTTGCGATGAGTAGATCGAAATCGACTACTTATACGCCTTGATCCTATGCTCCTAGGCCAAGATATAAATCGAACAAGTTGGTGCTGTCCAGAATTCATCACAGAAAAAGATGGGTCAAAGGTGCCTCGGGAACCATGCCAAAAGTGCGAAACAGAGCAAATGATCAACATAAAAAAATGAATCCTTACCTCTTATGAACGCGCTGCCGCAGAAATCACTCAAAAATTCCTCCTGGTTTGCCCACAGTGAATTTTTGACTGAACTGCGAAGGTAGCAGGCCGAAATGGGGGAAAAACCGAGGCGTACTGTAAAATCGATATCGCCGTTGACGAGCCTCCAAAAATTCTGGAAATCCACAAAGAGATAAAAAATAACAAGAGGAACAACTTTTGTAATGGACTCTCCCTCTCATTCTCTCTCTATGCTTCGAAAAAAGGAGAGAAAGAGAGGAAGGTGGAGGTATATATATAGGCCCAACAAACAATTGGGAAAATTCCCTCCATGTCCCAAGATTCGGGCGCCCGGAAGAATTCGGACCTGCACAGTGCGGCCCAAAAACCCAGCCCGGCCCGCGCCCGAAACCGCCAGGGCGTGACACGTGTCCGCATAACAGCGGACAGCGGCGCCCGCCTATCGGGCGCCGTCGCGTGTCCCGCACCCGGTTCGCGCCAGCGGCTGGCACGGCGCCACGTGGCGCGGCGCCGCCCCGCCCGACACGCCGGTCGGCGTGGTCAGCGCGCCGCCCGCGCGTCTGCGCCCGCGTGTGCGTACGGCTGCAGCCGCGCGCCCGCGGGTGCACCGCTTGCACCTACACCATTCAATCCGGGGCCGCCACGTGGCGGGCCCCGGTCCACGCGCCAGCCGCGAGGTCCCGTGGACCGCGCAGCGCAGACCCGCAAATGGGCGGTTGCCACGTGTCCCGCCGGTCCATCGTGCACCAGCGCCCATTCCCCGTGGACTAGGCATCGTGCGCCGGCCGAATCACGACCTGCCATGTGTTTCGCCGGTCCACCGTGCACCAGCGCCCATTCTCCGTGGACCAGGCATCGTGCGCCGGCCCAATCCCGTGCCGCCACGTGTCCTAGGCCGGTCCACGGCTCCCCCCGTGCACCATTTTGCACAGAAAACTTCCGGGTGTCCATTTTTTGGCGTCCGGACTCAGAAAAATACAAGTAAATAGCCGTTTTCAAGCGTTTTTCCACGCTGAATCCAAATATGGCCTCCAAATAGCCTGAAACCACTTCTAAAATTTGGCAAACACAGCCGAAAGACAGGCTCGACTCCAAACCCTCTCTGAGTCCATCCAACACATCCCTTTGACGTGTTGTTGCCCCAACACACTACTAACAGGTGTTCCACATCCCGAAACATAGGGGAAAGCTACACGGGGATCTGGGTTACTACATCCTCCCCCACTAATAAAAGTTTCGTCCTCGAAACGTAAATCATACCTCAGTCTTGAGCCTCGAACAGATAGGGGTAGGTGTCCATCATCTCTGACTCGAGCTCCCACGTAGCCTCGCGCTCGTCATGATTGCTCCAAAGTACCTTCACATAGGGAATGGCCCGACTGCGCAATTCTCTCACCTCTCGATCCAGAATCCGCAGTTAAGGATTATATACGTTATTGATGTGGTTACTTTACTAATTTCCCTACTGACCGTCTTTTTGTGCTTCTTTATTGATTCAGATTCAAGCGGCGACTCCCGTAGCTACTACCTCTAGTGCTGGGGATAGTAGCAATATAAGAAATTTAATTACTAATTTGGAACAAACTCTTTATGGGCTCTAAGAGCGAATTAAATTCTTGGAAGCAGAGAATATAAAGTTAAAGGATATAAATAAGAAGCTTCAAGATCAAATTTTGAGCGGCTCTGCTGTTGCAGCAGGAGAAGGCGCGGCGACAGGCGATGTTGAAAAAGAAAATGTTGAAGATCGGGCTGAAGGTGGGCAGCACACATTAGTGGAAGAACCCAGCGAACAACTCGTTGATGATGGTGAGATTAATATAGTGGTGCCCACTGCCGATATTAGAACCGACATCCCTTCGAGAATTCAAAGAATTAAAGACCGTGAAAGAAGGAGAAAGGAATTATCAGATGATTTCACGGTCGAAAAAAGGGAGAAAAAGGGATATTATATTAGAAAGCGCCGCCGAGATTCTAAAGAGCAGGGGTTGAAATAGACTGAAGCTTCAGATTCTGCTTCCTGGGCCATTATCGACGTCCTTATGGTAATATTGTATTAAGTTTATTGTATTTAATCTTAACAATTTTATAAAGTATGACAATTGCATAATGTTTTGGATGATAACAGGAATTAAAAAAAGACTTTGATGATCCAGAAGGTGGAGTTTCATCCATCAATGTTCCGGATGAACCCTCTTTGGATAGCTCACCCGGATTCATTATTGAGTCTCGTCGCGACTATCCGGGTAGAGATAAAATTCCTAAAGAGGAAGATTTTGAAATCAACTTTTTAATATCACAACCAATAACGAAGTTAGTCCACCATTTCATATATTCTTGTTCTGGAACTAAATATATATATAGCAATTTAATTGTTATATATGTCTATTTCAATTTTGGTATTACTTAGCATAATATCTATAATTCTTTTTGATAGGGGAGCTATATAGGAAGATACACCAAATGGTCGGATTCGCCTTCTATTAGTGGTGAAATCCTCAGTAACTTCTTATTTGGAGGCCCGACCCGCGATGAGGTTCGTGCCATGAAAACGACAGTAAAGTAGTTAAAGCTTGTAATATATATATATCCAGTTATTACAATCATTACATCATTCGAGGCATAGTAGTGGTAGTTTCCTTTACCAGCAGATTTATTTATAGCTTTACTACCTTACCTCCTTTCTTGCCTCTAGTAGACTTAGTTGCTACGTCGGAGTTTGCGAATTTACCCACCGAGGCCTACTGGTTTTATTAGTAGTTCTCACACCCGTTGCTGCTCTCCCCCTTTCTTTCTCCCTTTTGTTTTGTAGAGTCTTCTGCGGGAGCTGCTGGTCTATCGACTGCCGGCCGAGGTAAGGGGATTGCCGAGTAGATAGATCTCCTACTAGTGTGAGAAAGAGACTGAGATAGACATTTTATTGTACCCCTTTTACTCAGACCGATGTACTTATTATTTGGGTCTGACTTTAGTCAGCCGGTTGTATTTTATTTTAGTGAGCTGGGGGATGTGTTGTATTATTATTACAGTTTTATTTTATAGTTTCAGTCTGAGATAGTTTAGTTTTTAGTCTTCAGCTCTATACTTGTGCTTTTTTATGTTTATCTTATATCTGAGCAGGTTTTTACGCTTCGTGTACGCAAAAAATTCTGTGTGCACGGCGGATCTGTAGACGAGACCGGATTCTGGTTTACGCCTGGGGCGTGACATCACCCCGCTGTTTTTGCAGGACCTAGTGGGAGTGGGGGACGGGATGGGCGTGAGAACGCAGTTTAGCACGCCGTTACATTCCCTTAGCTTGGTTATTTCCTTCTCTTTGTTTATTTTAGTCTTTTCTATTACTGGTCGAATTGTGTGCATGTGAGTACTGTGGTGAATGATGTGGTTGTTGGAATGGTTTATTTACTTAGTTTAGACTTATGGATATTATGTGATTTATATGTTCGTCGTGTGGACGCAAAATTTCAAAAGAAAAAGATTTTATAAAAATGTTTTTAAAATAGTGCATCGTGTGGGCGCAAGCTTTTAAACTGTCACGCCCCGGGGTCGAAACTGCGACCCAGGCTCGCCAACAGATCCGCCATCCGTACGGAAACCCCCACACAGACGAAGCGTCTACCCTGCAAGTCAGATCTATAGCTAAACATGTATCAGAGCTGAAACAAAACTAGTAGCTACAGAAATCAACTGAACATCTAATATATATATAAAACCTCAATACATAGTCTCTCAGCTATGAAAAATAAAGTACAATCCTCACAGATCTCTTAGACTGTCCAGTACAAAAGTGAAATCATAAAAATACAGGGTACATCTATCTCTGACTCTCAAATAAAATGGGTAAGGAGCTACTCGGCCACGTCCTCACCTCGATCAGCTGTCTCCGTGCGAATCAAGCCGGAACAGCAACCTCAGGAAACCTGTCACCGCAGCGGATGTGAGAACTACTGCAGAAGGTAGTTCCTAGTGGGTACCGTCACTAATATCCACGGTATGCCCACTAAGTCTACTGGAGGCAAACAAATAGGTATGCAGATAGATAAATAGGAAAGCTGAATGAAACTACAACTAATATGTCTCAATCATCATGCTCAAAAGGAAACTCTACTATGAACATGCTATGCATACACTCTCCACTACTAATAAGCCTCAAGTACCATGCTCAAAGGAAAGCTCATCTAAGAACATGCTATGCAATCACCAGCTCATATCACCCAATCTCAATGACTGCCACATAGGGTCCAGTCAAGCCTGCGCCTCACAGTACCCCTAGTAACTCAGCTAGGGGTGAGTCATCTAGGAACGCACCTGCCCACTACCACGCATCCACAAGAGGACGGGATTTACGTGGGGCGTCCTAAACTGACTATCTCAATCTCACGCAAAGTGACCCCTGGTAACTCAGCCAGGGGCATCATCATCATCATCGCATCCGGAGCTTAACTCGAGGGGAGCGACCCCACCGAGCTCAAGCGTGTCTCATCGGTCTCAACAAGCGGCACATGCAGGCTATGATCCACGATCAAACAGATCGGAAACTCAATACTCAAATAATGCAACTCCGTCGGGAAACCCTCAACGACTCGATCAGGAAATGCCCAAACTCTCAAAGCTAAGTCGGAGAACCACCTCCACGACTAAATCAGAAATACCCGACCCATGATCTTGAATAACCTCATCAATCCCAATCAAGGAAGCTCAACTCACATAACACTAGAAACTCATCCCACAGAGCTCTAAAAATTCACTCGCCCCCCCCGGCACGAGAACACATGCATCCTGAACCTACTCAACCCCTCTCGAAGCTCTCAATGTTTTAAAACTATTTTCAAAGCTCGGTTTTCATTAAAACAGGTCCGACGATTTTTAAAACGGTTCAGATGCCAATCTAATGCCAACTAATCATGTAGGCTAGTGTCAAATCACCTCTAGATCATGCTAAAAATATCTGGGGCTCAGGAAAGTCTTCCTACAATTTTCTAGACAACTATCAGATTTACCAACTATAATAACAATCAAGCTAGACATGCGAAACATGCATACAATAGCTTTAGAAGGCATTCCATACATCTTGAAGAATTTCCAACCCACCTGGAACGCTTTCCATAGGCAACGCTGAAATCGGTGAAGCGCGGACTCGCTCACTATCCAAAATCTGTCGGAAACCATACCGCGCCGCGCGCGCGCGCGCACTGTCGCGACCTCGGAAAATCCCCGGAAGCTCAAACACTCCTCCCAAGTCCTCTACAAAATTCCCGGCGTGCTTCGGCTCACTCCACAGTCATCACACAGCACGTGCGCATGCATGTCTGCGCCTCGGCTCCGCGCAGTGCAAAAATCCGAACTCTCAGCCAAACAACCCCTCAAGGTGAGTGTAGAAAAGAGAGGAAGAAACAACCAAAACCAAGCTCAATAATCCAACAAAATCCATCTAAGGAAATCTAAATCCATTTAGGAAAATCATCTATCACTTACCTCACATGCGGCTCGACGCGCGCGCGACTTCGCTCAAGACCAAACCGCAGGAAAACACCACAGCCCTTGACACTTCTCTTTTTCTTCTTCTCTTTCTTTTCCTTGCTTTCTCTCTTTTCTTTCTTTCTTTTCATCTGGTTGTCGTGGAGAAGAAGGCAGGGTTGGAGGGGCTCTATATAGAGGGTGGCATAGGTGCAAGGGCAGTGGAGAAGTGAAAAGACCAAAACACCCTAAAAAAAATCCAAGTCAGCAAGCCAACCCGAGCCTACACTGCTGCTGGGTACCGGTACCACTAATTGGGTACCGGTACCCCCCCTGGGTTCCGGAACCCAAGTGCTGGTTTCGGAACCAAGAGGCTGGTTCCGGAACCCAGCATTTGGTTCCGGAACCCAACAGTCCCAAGTCCAAAATCTAATCTGAAGCTTCAATTCCTTCGCCGCCGACTCACTTTTTGCCCCGGAAACTTCCGCATCACTCTGAAGCCTCCCGAACCCCACTGTAAACATAAAATACACATGTCCAAAGCTTTTTCCACACAAAAAGCTCAACTGTGGAGTCGGTGTGCTCAATCCAAAATCCGATACTCTACAAAAAAACCCTCACTTGCATTCTCTTCTCATTTTCTTCTCGTTTCTCTTCTTAACTCCAAAGCGGATTACAATCAATTTCTTGAATTAATTAATTAATCCTTTAATTGCCAACTTCAACTCACTTTTCGCCTTCGGGGCCTCCGCATCAGTTCGAAACCTCCCGAACTCCGCTGTAATCTGAAAATATCCATGTTCCAAACACTTTCCAATTTTTCTGTGCACCACGGCAGAGTCGGTACTCTATCCAATCCAATACTCTTCAAGTACATAATGCCCCGAAAATGCAGATTCAAGCTGGGGCTCCTGCGTCGATCCGAATCAACCCGAACTCATATGTAAACACTAATAGAACACGCCCAAGGCGATTTCTCCGCACCACGCCATCTCGCGAATTCGGTGCACTCTACAAAGTCCCGGTACTCTACATAAACTCTGTGGGTTTATCCTTTCAAAATAAGTGCGCCGAAGGTGTGCGCCATTTTCAACTATTTAATTTCAAAACTCCTGTAATGTATGTTTTACTTTCCGCATCTTGTTAAACTTTATAATTGTGGTTGATGGTTGAAATTGTAAATTGTCTACGCCATGTATATATAAGGGAGACTCTGTCCGTTTGTACAGAAAGAACTTGTATATGCTGCGGGTCTGTGTACGTGCCCAAAGTGATTTTTTTTTAAAAAAAAAATGCTTCTGCAAACCAAAGTTTCTTTAAAGTTTCAAATTGCTCCCCGGGCGTGACAGTTGCCCAAGCCCGAGCCTAGCTTCTATTCTTAGTTGGTCGTGGTTGCTTCGGCGACCACTCCAGCGACTCACTGACCCCAGGTAAGGAAGCCCTCGCACCTTTGGACTCTCTTGAGCATGATGCTCACTTTGGATCTCCCTGGGATGGCAGCATGTGGATAAACTCCAATGTTGGACTCATATAACTAATGTAGGTTGGCCTGATGCATTCCCTGGACTTCGGGTGCATCCCGGACTGTGAGCACAGGTTCCAGCAAGTCGAGGCTCCTCTACTGACATCTTTGGTGTTAAGGATTTTTTGTATTGGCGTATTTCGTGAAGTGTTTTAAGTCTTGAAGATTAAAGTTGAAGAATTGTGGATCACGTACATCAATCTCAAGAATAATGGATTCAAAAGGATCAGGTATGTTTAACTAAATAATTTTGGTGATCCGAATACATTCTTGTAGTTTAGAAACACTTGGAATATTTTCGTTGCATAAAAGTTAAAAACTGGACAATTTGAGTGTTCAGGATCCGGATCAGGACCATCCAGTCCGGATCCCGAACATGGGTTTGTTCATGCGGAATTCCAGTCCGGATCAACCTCTTTTGAGTCCGGACTCCGAACTATGTGTTTGCTGAAATCGTATGAATAGTCCGGATCAGACAAATCCAGTCCGGACCCCGAACCTATTTTTTCAGGAAATGTCCTGAAAAATGACGACAGTCCGAATCAGCCAAATCCAGTCCGGACCGCTGTGCGGAAAAAAGTTTGTTAAGTCAGTTTTTGATGCTTATCTCTTTCCAAAGGTGTCTAATCTATAAATAAACCCTAACATTCATCTTTTAGGGTAATCCCGGTAATCCAAAACAAACAAAAAATAATCCACTTATAGAGAAGAAAGGAAAACACGATTAATTTCATGCTTCTTCATCTATATTGATCAATTTGATTCTACGGTTTTCAAACTCTCTATTTCTTGTAGAATCAAATTTATGAATACTTAGATGGTGATTTCTTGTCTATCTATGATCTAGGTATTCGGATTATCATCACCAATAAACAAACAATGATTTCTCAAAATTGGCGCGTGGATTCGCGTGGCCTTGTGGATTCAAGGTGCTACCACTTTCATGGATTCGGAGCGAGGCGCGTTTATGTGATCGATACGTGCTACATGGGTGAAGACCGTGGATTCGGTTGGACATCGTGGATTCGGTGTTGGACGCAAATCGTGGATTCGAGGCGTGTTGTGGAGCGAGCGGAGAAGATCTACTTGGAGCGTATGAAAAAGGTTGAGTCGTAGTATTACGGTATATCACCTTGTACGTGCTTAATCTTAGTGGATTTCACCGTGTTATCGGTCCCGTGGTTTTTTACTCCTGTGACGGAGTTTTCCACGCAAAATCTTGCCTACTTATTTACTTTTCTGCATTGGGTTATTTTTTACGCAACGATTTGGTGAGTTTATTATTTACACCTATTCGCCCCCCCTCTAGGTGGTTTTTTCTCTATTTAGATCCATTATCGCATAACCCACATTTGGTTCTGTTCGAAACCCCCTAAATTGAGGTAGCAATCCTAAACTCCATTAATATAGGATTTTTATGCAATATAAAGCAATGCTAGGGCTCTAGTTGCAATTGTAGCCACGTGGGCTGCCTTGGGCAGCGTGCACGTGACCTCTGAACTAATCTTTCGAGGTCCAGTGGCTTTTGTCGGATAAAAATAGGTTTATGAGTCATAAATTGGCAAAATCGTCGGTTTATCATCGTTTCGGCGCAGAATCCACATTCTGAGCAATTTAACTGACCATTAACAATCGCCAAGTGCCCTTAGCTAGTCCCGATGCTGTTTCGATTGACCTAGAGACATCGGGTTTGCGTTGGTGACTTTCGGAGCCAAATCGGCGATTCTAAATGTGACACCCCCAAAATGTGTATTAATCCTATATATAAATGATATAATAGGACTAAATCTCTTAACCCGGCTATAACATTTTGGGTGGTAGCAAGACCCAAGAGGTTAAGAGAGTTAAGCATGCTAGAGCTAGAATAGTTCTAGTGTAGTGGCCCGGATCCCCGTGTAGCTTTCTCCTGTGATCCGTGGTGCGAAACACCTATTATTGGTGTGTCGAGCCCGCAACGCGTCAAATGGACGTGTTCAGCGGACTCAGTGAGGATTCTGGATCAAGCCTACCTTTCGGCTGCTCTCGCCAAATTTTGGAAGTGGTTTCAGGCTAATCGGAGGTCGGATTTGGATTCAGCGCGGAAAAATGCTGAAAAACAGCTATTTGCTTGTATTTTTCTTAGTCCGGACGCCCAAAATCGGACATCCGGAAGTTTTCGGTGCATTTTGGTGCACGGGAAAGTCGTGGACCGGCGAGGGAGCCACATAGCAGCCCATGATTGGCCGGCGCACGCGGTGCAGTCCACGGAAGCCGCGCGGGTGCAGTGGACTGGGGGTGGAGCCACGTGGTAGCCTCGGATAGGCGGGCTCGCGCGGCGCGGTCCACGGAGGTGCGCGGGGGAGCAGTGGACCGGGGCGGGGCCACATGGCGGCCCCGGGTTGGTTGGTTCACGTGCGCGCGATCCACGCAACGCGGGAGCAGGCGAGGGTAGGTGAGGGGCATCATTCGCGGGCAGGCGAGCAGGTGGCCGCCCGTACGTGGGGGGCCACGTGGCGCCCCGCGATTGGCGGGCGCCACCCGCCCTGTTGACCCGCACGGGACACGCGGCCGCGCCTGAGTGGCTGGGCGCCTGCTGCCCCATGTTTGGGACACACGTCGCGCCCAGGTCGATTCGGGCGCTGCTCGTGGGGGCTCCGTGGGCGCGGTTTCGGCGCCCGAAACATAGGCCCAAGCCCGGATTTTGGGTCCTTTTGGGCCTTGCTTATAAATAGGCTTCCCTCCACCTATTTTCTGGTTTTTTTGGAGGTTTTTCGTGGGAGCCTTTTTGACATAGCCCTTTCTCCTTCGATCCTATACTCTTCCAGAGATTTGGAGATTTTTTGGAGTCTGCGACATCGGTGATTTCTGCGACTCGGCGCACTGTGACGTTCTTCTTTCGGTGGCCCTTTTTGTCGCATTTCAGTCCACGAGCTTCCCTGTGCTACCCCGAAGGAATTTTTGGATGATTCTTACGACATCGTTTTCATGACTGGTAGACCTACGATTTTCGTATTTACCGTTTTCCTCCATTCCGAGTTTTTCTTGGGTTTTATGGAGCATCTTTAGACCCCCTTTTTCTATGGCAATTTTTGGACAGCGGAGGGAAGATCCTGCCATATCTCGGCCTATAGTTTTTGGAACAAGGAGTATAAGTACTCGATTTGCATCTATACTTTGCGAGGATCGCAGCCGTGATTTTTTTAGAATTTTTGGACGACTTTTCGCAGGTGAAAATCTCAGTTTTTTCGGACTGGTTTGCAAAATAGCAAACGCTGAAATTCGGGATCTCCATTTACGCCGTGCTCGACTCTTGTTGCAGTTTTCTCGCAGATTTTGGTGTTTCGCAGGGAAAGAGAAAGTTTGATCTTTTTGTTATGGTCGAGGTGAGCATTTTTCCTTTTGGCCCCAGTCAAAAACTGTGCTTGGTTTGACAGTTGTACCATCCCGATGCACCGCTAATTTTGTGCTCTACTGTGTGGACAGCCCCTCGCTGTTTTGGTCACCACCGTTGATCCGAGAGGAGACTTTGGGAGTTTTGGATTTGCGTGTTCCAGGTGGGTGGTTGTTGTATACCTCTTTTACGGCTTGCTCACTATGACTATTAGAGAGACCCCTGATTTATTGCTTATCGGTTTGTCACCCTACTGGAAATCATACATGATTAAATAAATTCTTAGCCTATCTATGTGGGAATATTATTGTGGGGATACATTCGCATGCCATGTTAGTACTTAGCTTTTTATGCAAAATGGATTATCATTGTGGGATATCATGATCTAGCCTATGTGAGAGTACTACTTGATGCTTTTCTTTTATTCTACCTGAGAACCACTTGCATGCTTGTATGGACATCTAGATAGGCCATTATTTACCGCTACACTATCATATTGGGACTTGATTTAGGAGAAACTATGTTTGCTCTCTTTCTCCTTTTATCCAGATACATGATTCATCTTGCTCGGGTTCGAGCAGGGGTTTGGGATAGTGTAGTCGAGGTTGATGAGTCGGGGAAAGGTTGTACTAGATGCTGGACTTGTGGGGTGTTGCGGCAACCGCGGATATTGGGCGGTTGACCGAATGTTTACTTTCGTACCAAATTGGGGATTGGGGTTTCTTTAGTGGATGGATTTTTCCCACGTTGAGCATAGTCGTGATCCAGTTCTGCTATTGAGATTTTTGTGACATGGTTACTTTACTCGTGTGGGTCGCGCCCCTCGAGTGCCACTCCGAAGGTAGGCCTTTTATCGGTCGTGTGCCGGTCCATTTGTTACCTAGGGATTCGGTTGTGTGCCGTTTCCACTACTTGGTCCTTGAGTTCGACCGCAGAGCAAGCAGTACCGGACTTGTATCGGTCTGCTAGATTGGGTTATTTCGGGCAGATGCTGTTTACTGATGCATGCATACAGTTATTTTAGTCGGTACTTCATTAGAGGCATAGTAGTGGTAGTTTTTCTTATCAGTAGTCTATTTAGCTTACCACTTTTCTTTCCTTCTGCCTCTGGTAGACTTAGTGGGTACATCAGATCTTGAGGATTTACCCACTGGGGGCTACTGGTTTTATCAGTGCTTCACACTCCCATGGTTGTTTCCCTTTTTCTTTTCCTTTGTTTTGTAGAGTATTCTGCGGGAGCTGCTGGGCCATCGGCGGTTGATCGAGGTAAGGGGATCGCTGAGTAGATAGATCTCCTGTGAGACTGAGAGTCTGGTTAGACAGTTGATGTACCCTCCACTCAGACTGTTGTACTTTCCTTTTATTTTGGGTCTGGCTTCAGCTAGCTGGTTGTACTTTTTGGTGAGCTAAGAGAGTATTGTACTTATTACTGCTGTATTTTATTTTTAGTTTCAGTCTGAGATGTTGTAGTTTTTAGTTCAGCTCTATACTTGTGCTCTTTTATTACTTATCATATATCTTAGCAGGTTTTCGACGCTTCGTGTATGCAGAAAATTCCGTGTGCACGGCGGATCTGTAGACGGGCCCGGATTCTGGTTTACACCTGGGGCGTGACATCTAGGATGGGTGACCCCCTGGGAAGTTGGGGCGTCACAATTGGTATCATAGCCATTCACCAGCCGAAAATGTGATATGAGTCTTGGCTGAGCCAGGGTTATATAGCAGGTAGAGCGAGGCTCCCCGGCTAATGACCGTTGTAGGTGGAGTGCAGCTCCCCACAAGGTCGGCTAAAGCTAGCGAGACGAGTCTCTCATCGCCTGGTGCTTATGAGTGTCTTTGAGCATGACGAGGACGTCAGGACTTAAAGGGAGGAAGAATGTGACACCCTCAAAATGTGTATTAGTCCTATAATGATATAATAGGACTAAATCTCTTAACCCAGCTATAGCATTTTGGGTAGTAAGAAGACCCAAGAGGTTAAGAGAGTTAAGCGTGCTAGAGCTAGAGTAGTTCTTGGATGGGTGACCCCCTGGGAAGTTGGGGCGTCACACTAAACGTCATTTCAATAATTATCAGACAAGTAGACTTCGTATAGGCACAATATTACATGTTGCTGCCTGGACTCCTTAAATGGAACGTTTCGGGGCTGCGAATGAATTTTGGGATGATTTGGTAGATTCTATGCACTATGTGGATCAAAAATTCTGATGGATTCCGGGACTTAGATATAAGTCCGTGTTTTAGTTTTTGTCATGTGCGAGTCAGTGGGTTGGGATTGAGTGAGACTGTATCTGACCCGATGACATGATTTAGGCCTGAGCAGTCAAGAATCTCCACGAGAGTTGAGTAGAGGATTCTTGGATCGCCTGCACTGAGATGGGTACTTCGACCCGGGCATTAGCATAGTACAATCTCACTGGGTACCATACTCGATCGGACCTGAGTGATTGTTGCTAGTCCTGATTCCTTATTTACATCTTAATTTACTCTTTTGATTTTAGCATCGTACAGTTATCAAGACTTGTTTCACCGTTATCATTTGGCATTATGATTATGATTCAGTTATCTATTTATGATTACAATCTAGATGTTGCCATCTCCTGATTCCAGTATATTTGATAGAGTAGGAGATTATTGTTCGTTACATTGCATGAGATATGATAGTGATGATTATGATCCCGTTTGGGAGTTCCCAGCTTTTCGCTATATTTCAGTCTTTGGACCACGAGCATTGAGCATCCGCATTTGTGATCGCCATGCACTTGCTGTACATGTCACGTACATCAATGGATTGGCCCCCCGTTATGGTATTCTTTATCGGCAGAGTGGTCTAATTGACCCGTGAGCCCCTTTGGCTGTACCTGAGGGTACGGGATATTTGTTAGCTTTTGGCTGGATGCGTTGCCTGAAGTCCTTATTGTAGTGACCCAGACTTTTGTGTGGCTTTCCCCCTGTAATCCGTGGTGTGAGACACCTATTATTGGTGTGTCGGGCTCGCAACACGTCAAATGGACGTGTTGGATGGACTCAGTGAGGTTTTAGATCAAGCCTGTCCTTCGGCTATTGTTGCCGAATTTTAGAAGTGGTTTCAGGCTGATCGGAGGTCGGATTCAGATTCAGCATGGAAAACGCTTGAAAACGACTATTTGCTTATATTTTTCTGAGTCCGGATGCCCAAAAACGGACCCCCGAAAGTTTTTAGTGGTTTCAGGTGCATGGGGGAGGCCGTGGACCGGCTGGGTGCCACGTGGCGGCCTGGAATTGGCCGGCTCACGCGGCGCGGTCCACAAGATGGCGAGGCGGGTGCATGGACCCGGGGCGGGGGACACATGGCGTCCCCGGAGTGACCGGTGCACGCGGCGCGATCCGCGGAACCCTCGCGGGTGCATGGACCGGGCGCGGGAGACACGTGGCAGGCTTTGGTTGGCGCGCTCACGCGGTGCGGTCCACAGAGGTGCGCGCGTGCGCCTTGGGATGCGTCACGCATGGGGGGCAGGCGGCGCAGCCGGCACGCACACGT
>CM054935.1:8004415-8034415 GCA_029168755.2 Tillandsia fasciculata | reverse complement strand
TTTCGGGGCCCCTCTTTGGCTGATGTTCTTTTTCACCAAGTCCACCACATTTTCAAGGATCCTTGGCATTTTAGGAGGCTGCGGCATCGACGTTTTCCCCAACTCGGCGCACTTCGACGCTTCTCCAATTTTGGCCTTCCCCGTCGATGTTTCGTCCGCGGACTCCGCTGTGCTGACCCGAAGGAGTTTTTAGTTGATTTTTGCGGCGACTTTTTTATGAGAGGTAGATCTTCGATTTCTGTATTTACCATTCTTCTTTTTTTTTTTGGGTTTTTATGGGGTATTTCGGAGCTTCTTTAGACCTTCTTTTCTACGGCATTTTTTTGGACAGCGGAGGAGTATTCTTGCATTTTCTCGACCTACGGTTGGCGGATTTGGGAGTTTAAGGACTCGATTGACATCTACACTTCGAGACGAACGTAATTGTATTTTTCTTGGATTTTTCTAAGGACCCCTCGCAGGTGAGAATTTTTGGTTTGTGGGACTGTTGCGCAAAACAGTAAATGCAGATTTTTTAGTCTGTAACTTTTGCGGCGTTCGGCTTGTGATACAATTTTTGCGGCGATTTCGGTGTTTCACAGGGAAAGGGGAAATTGGAAATTATCATCACGATCGAGGTGAGCATTTTTTTTCTTTTGGTCCCGGATAGAAATTATGCTCGGATTTGCTTCTACACTCGAGCGACGCGCTCGCTGATTTTTGCCGAACTTGTTGGACAGCACTTCAGTGCTTTGGTTGCCGCCGCCGATCCGGAAAGAGGTTTTGGATGATTTTCATTGCGTTGGAATCTTGAGAGGCTGAAGAACGTGCACACCAAGTTTCAGCTCGATCAGACCCCGGATCGTCGAGTTTCAGGTGGGTTGGATTTTCCTCCAAATCGATGGACTATTTTCTAGTTCTATCTTGTAGTGGACATGCATGATAGATATGTTGATTGAGATGCATGCAAGATAGAGTTAGTGACTTATTTATTGCTCGAGATATATGCATGATATAGTTGGGGATTTATTTATCGATGTATGACGGATGCATGATAGTATCAGTGAATAATTGTTGATTAAGATGATTACATGCTAGAGTTAGCAGTTTGAGCATCGGTTATATTATATGTTTAATTGTGGAACCTTGACTAGCACCCCGTCATATATTTGCATGTTTAACCAGACTAGTAGAAAACCCTCACTTGGGCTTGGTTCTTTTATACTTTAGTCTTCCTACACATTGCATGTTTATTCCCCTAGACTTAAGAGTTTTCTCCTCGCCCGGGTAGTGGGCCAAGTGGTCGGGACAGTGTAGGACGCATGTTGCGCTCGTGCCGGGGGGCCGAGTGGAGTCTGGTGCTTGAGGTTAGTTTGGTGCTAGTGCCGGGAGTCGTTTGGGATGACGGTGATCCCGGGTTGTTGGATTTTCTTCTGATTGGTTCACCACCACTAAGTTGAGGCAGTGTTGATCTTATGATAGCAAGACCTTGAACCCAGAAATACTTTTGGATACACATGATTTTAGTAAACTAATATTTCTTTTCGAGCATCGAGGGGTGCCAGAACCCGTTCTCATTTGATTAGGGCAAAGGAACTAGTCCTTCGGGACTTGGGAAAATAAAACCGTCTTTAACTGATTTTCTTATGAACTAAATGGTATTAAAATTGGGTTTTCCTTCCATTAAGATGGTTTTCTAAAAAAAGTTAATTTTGTCCTCACCCAGAGAGCGGTCGAGTGAAATGGATTTTAGAAACAAATGTCATCTTTTTATATAAATCTCCTAACCCCGACGAGGGTTCGAGTGATCTGGGTTCTAAGGGCTGCCTCCTTTTTGGGACGAGAGCTACGGGCGGTTGTGCCTGGGACTTGTTCTTGTTTGATTGAGGTTGTAGGCGTCAGTTTTCCGGAATTCTCGGTCCTGGTGTTGTTGGTCAGTTGGGTTCGATGTTGGGTCGATGAGTGTTCCGGCCGGTGTTGTTGGTTGGTTGGGTTCGATGTTGGGCCGATGAGTGTTCCGGTCGATGTTGTTGGTCGGTTGGGCTTTGATGTTGGGCCGATGGAGGTTCCGGCTGGGGTGGTTAGTTGTTTTGGTTTGAGAGTTCTCCGATCTGTTTGATCGTGGTTTTGATCATAGCCTGCATGTGCTACAGATGTGATACTTGGTTCCGTGCTGTTTTTCTCAGTGGGGTCACTCCCCTTGAGTTGCCACTCCGGATGCGATGGTTTGGCCTGTTGAGGCGGTTTTCACGTGATGGTTCTATTGGTTCATTGGAATGCCCTACGTAATTCCTGCCCAGTGAGTGGAGGTGGTTGTAGATGAGCGTACTTTAGTCCATTAGGACGCCTACGTAATTCCTACCCAAATGAGAGGGAGGTGGCTGTAGGTGAGCGCAGGCTTGACTGGCCCTTTTTGGCAGTCATTATGATTGGGTCTATTTGGGCACCTCGAGTTAGAGTGGTTGCATATTACCATCTGTGTTCACCCTTTGAGCATCGTAGATAGAGGCATGATAGCTGTAAATTTCTTTCCAGATCTATTCTTATTTACAGTATTTCCTGTTATATTATGCCTCTAGTAGACTTAGTGGGCAGACCGTAGGGTTGGAGACGGTACCCACCGAGAACTACATGTTGGTGTAGTTCTCACACCCTCTGTTGGTGACAGTTTTTGCAGAGGCATTCCTTTCCCTCCCTGCTTCGGTTGGCTCGACGAATCGTGGTGAGAGAGTCGCGAGATAGATCCTTACCAGTGTTGCCTTTTTGGTGAGATAGATGTACCAACCCGAATTGTGGGTTTTACTGTACACTATTGTATTTATGATTTTAGTTTATCTTCCTTTTTGGATCCATAGATGTTGTATAGGAGGATTCTACTTGCACTCAGTTTCAGTGGACCAGATTGTTGTATTATTACCTTGGGAGATGGATATTGTATCTTTATTTCAGTTGTACAGTGGTTTCAGATTTTTATTATAGCAGTTATTTTTCAGCTCTGATATATGTATAGTTGGTAGTTGTTACTTTTTTCAGGTTGGACGCTTCGCCTATGCGGAAATTTCTGTATGGGTGGCGAATTTGTTGGCGAGCCCGGGCCACACTTTCGACGCCGGTGCGTGAGAACTGTAGCACTCTTCACGACGCCTGGGCGTGACAACTGTAGCACTCTTCACGACGTGAGCCAAACGGTAACGCAGGCTAACAAGACGTACTATAAATAGTACGAAAAAGTATGTAATAAGGATCATTCACATGAAACAATAGACCATATTTCCTAATTCCCTGTAATCTACAATTTTTCTAGAAGTAAACTAACTTGTAATCTGCCATTTTCTAGCATTTCTAGTTTTTTTTAGAAGTAGTCTTAACTTGTAATCCAAGTTTTCTTATAATATAAATGATTCGGCTCATTCAGCGCCGAGTACTCTCTCTAAGCTTTCGACTCTTGTTTGTGAGTTTGAGTTAGACCCACTAGTTGAGCCGATACCTACTCAACCGAATTGTTTGATTTAATCGTGGCACATTCGTGGATTAATTTAGAAACTAATCCATACTGAAGAAGTGCTTGACTCGACCAACGGCTTGGTTAAGATCGCTGCAAGTTCGGTTCGCAATCCAATAGCTACCCTACTTTATTTTGCTAAAAGAACAAACTTTATAAAGTGATTGCATTAAAAGTTTCTCCTGGAACGACCAACTACTAGTGTTTTTGGGAACATTTGAAATTATCTAAATTAAAATAAAAACGTAAGAAACTACCAAAGGTAATGGTTTCAACAAAGAGCACTGAAAAACCTGAAACTCGAGTGCACAGACCAAATGGTTTGAAATTTTAATGATAAACTTAAAATTTGAGGACTCAAATAGAACGTAGTATCAAGCACACGGCAGTTGACTCAAGAAAGATAGTAAGAGGCGGCCTCGTCTTGTTATAGCGTACTCGTTCTCGTCGAATTCCTCCCCGTTCTCTGCGATGCGCGTATTATTACGCCTCCTCCGTACTCCCAAACCACCCTCTCTTTACTTCTGCCCTCTCTCGGCGCTCCTCCTCCGTCCCCTCCCTCTCTCTCTCCACCACCTCGCGCCCTCCTCTCCGAGCTCCACCAATGGCGGCGGCGGCACCCCTCCGCCGATCTCCTCCCCCCTCCGCAGAGAAGACCGCAGCGCCGACGAGGCCGTTGCCCGGTCCAACCACACCATCACTCGGCTGAGCCGCCTGGGCCGCATGGCCGATGCGCGTCATCTGTTCGACCGAACGCCCCATAGAGACGTCATCTCGTGGACGGCGATCATCTCGGGTTACGCCCGCTACGGTATGCTTCGCGAGGCGCGCCACCTCTTTGACCGCGCCGACGCCCGCAAGAACGTGGTCACGTGGACCGCGTTGCTCTCAGGATATGTCCGGTTGGGGCGCCTCAAAGAGGCCGAGGAGCTGTTCGAACAAATGCCCGAGAGGAATGTGGTGTCGTGGAACACGATGGTCTCCGGCTATATAGAGAGCGGACTTATCGATAAAGGATACGAGCTGTTTAAGCAGATGCCGGAGAGGAATGTGGTATCGTGGAATGCAATAATAACCGCAATGGCTCAGTCGGGGAGGATCGTCGAAGCATATGAGCTGTTTAGGTCGATGCCTGAGAGAGATGTGATTTCGTGGACAGCGATTGTTGCAGGATTGGCACAGAATGGAAAGGTCGATGATGCTCGTGATATGTTTGATCAAATCCCTCAGAGAAATGTCGTCTCTTGGAATGCCATGATTTCAGGTTATGCCCAAAATCGGAGGCTTGATGAAGCTCTTGATCTGTTTCAAAAAATGCCCGAGAGGGATATTACTTCGTGGAACACGATGATCACTGGGTTAATTCAGAATGGTTGCTTGAACCAAGCTAGGGATTTTTTCGATAGAATGGAGGATAGAAATGTTATTACTTGGACTGCAATGATATCAGGCTATGTTCAAGATGGGCAGAATGAATTGGGCTTAAAGATGTTTGTTGAAATGCTTAGTAATTGTGTTAATCCTAACCAGGGGACATTTGTGAGTGCTCTTGATGCTTCAAGTAATTCAGCAGCACTCCAAGAAGGGCAACAAATACATCAGATCATAAGCAAAACCATTTTTCAGTTCGATCCGTTCGTCGAGTCGGCTCTCATGAATGTGTATGCAAAGTGTGGCCAAATATGTATTGCTCGGAAGGTGTTTGATATGTCAAAGAGGAAGGATTTGGTCTCTTGGAATGTTATTATTGCTGCTTATGGACATCATGGGAATGGTAGAGAGGCAGTAAGCTTGTTTGAAGAGATGCAGAGAAATGGGTTTGAACCAAATGATGTGACCTATGTGGGCTTGCTTTCAGCATGTAGCCACTCCGGTTTGGTTGATGAGGGGCTTGGAATTTTTAATTTGCTGATAAAAGATGGATCGATTGAAGTGCGGGAAGACCATTATGCTTGCTTGATTGATCTTTGTGGGCGAGCTGGGCGACTCGAAGAAGCTAAAAGTATAATTAACAAGCTTAAGGTTAAGCCTTCATCAGGTTGTGTGTGGGGAGCTCTTCTTGCTGCATGCAATGTTCACGGGAATGAGAGTATAGGGAAGGTGGCAGCTAAGAAACTCTTGGAAGAAGAATCTAATAATGCAGGAACTTATATGCTACTGTCAAACATCTATGCTTCTGCTGGGAAATGGAAGGAAGCGGCAAAAATAAAGTTGAAGATGAAAGAGAAAGGGCTCAAGAAACAGCCTGGATGCAGTTGGATTGAGGTTGGGAATAGGGTTCATGTGTTTGTTGTGCGTGATAAGTCCCATGGAGAGTCTGATTTGATCTATAGCTTGCTACAAGATCTTCATCACAAGATGAAGATGGATGGCTATGCTCCTGATATGAGTCATATAACAAATGATTTGACCTAGTTTAGAACAGGTTCATTGAAGTATGAAAGAGCATAATGCTTTGTTAGTAGATCTATATGGTTGAGTTGGCAGCTCAAGTAAGCTGCAAGAACAGTGAAGGGCTTAAGATCAAGTGCCCTTTTGGCTTAGCCTCTATTTCTGAATTCAATTGCAACCATCTCTATAGAGCATTTGACAAATAAAAGAATTTTGAGCTTTTGCTATGCCTAGTCACTAGAATGTGACTTGTGTGCTAAGATCGAAAACTCAAATACGGAGCTTCAACTTGCACAGTAGAAAGAAGTTGTTGGAGATCTTATGATAGTGCTTCTTTTAATAGAGTTACTCAAACTAAATTTCATCAGAACACTACACTATATAGAAGGGCCAATGAGCTGTAAACCTCCCTTTGCATGTATTTGGAAGTGCTCGATGGCAATTTTTGTTGATTGAATTGAAAACAAGCGAAGTTTAGGTAGTGCTCAAGTCTTCCGTGTTCGGGAATAATTGTGCTTCTCATGGGGGAATAGAAAGAAGCAACCAAAAGTTCATTCAAGATGAGAGTAAAGAGAAGCAGCAACAGGTTAACGTAAGGCAAGGCTTGATGAAGATTGCAACTGGTTGAGGTATGCAAATAAGGCTGATGCGTTTGCTATTTTTTGTAAGCCTCACATTTAGTTTCAGTTGACCAAATATGTTCTGCTTCTCATATTTTCTTAAGACAAAAGGGTTTTGCTTTTATGACTTTGTTACAACCTGTCGTGGGTTATTTACAAAACTAACCACACTAACAATTCTATTTATAAAAATAGTCTTCTAAAAAAAATATTTGTAAAAATAGGTCTCGGGGTGTCAGGTAACCCAAATGCGGTGAACCATTCACCGCTTTCTTGAAAAGCGGTAAATGGTTCACCGCATTCACGAAATTTGTCATAGTCCCATGAAAGCGGTGAACCATTCACCGCTTTTAAAAGCGGCAAATGGTTCACCGCTTTTAAAAGGGGTAAACCATTCACCTATTTTAAAAGCGGCAAATGGTTTACCGCTTTTAAAAGCGGTGAACCATTTGCCGCTTTTAAAAGCGGTGAATGGTTCACCGCTTTTATGGTTTTTCACCCACAGCTAAATTTTATATAAAAAAAAAACCATCAATACAATTTTCATACATTTCAATTACAACATTTTTCGTACAATTCAATCACAACATTTGACATCCATACAATTCAATCACAGTATTTGACATCCATACAATTCAATCACAACATCACAACAAGGAATATATCAATCACACCAGAACAACAAAAATATTAATCACATCACAACAAAAATAAAAAAAATCCATCACAACATCAAATGTTCTGAATGTTCTCAACATCAATTATAAATGCTCGAATTATAAAAGAATGAATATAATAATATAAAAATTATATATGCAAGAAATAAAAGAAGTATGAAAATACGAAGATGTCCTAACAAAATCAACTACTCTCCACGCCCTCGCGACCGTCCACGTTTTCGTCCGCCTCTACCTCCGCGTCCGCGTCCGCGCCGCCGACCCAGTGCTCGAATAGGCACATCATCATCATCCTCCATCTCAGGCTGTACATGCTCAATGCCATGTATCTTATCAATATGCTCGGTGGAGATGCCCTCGACAAGTACATTCGTCCTCTGCGTGTCAAGCACTGATGACTGCATCCCCTCTTGCGTCTCAGGTACAGGTTCAGTAGTAATATGATCGTGGCGCCGTCGCCTTCGTCGATATGTAGCACCAACTAGACTCACATCTGATGTGGATGGAACATCCGATGGAGGGATCGGCGCAAATAAAGTATCAAACTGATGTACCTTGGATGTAGATGGGACGTCATATGAAGGAAGTGATGCTTCCTTCATATGAAGCATATATTTTTCTTTATTAATCCCTCACTACAAAAGTTATATAATAAAAATAATTATAATGTATGCTAACCCATATTCGTATGTATCGTTTTGTTGTCCACCAAGTGGAGCGTGTGATCTGGATGTCGTGGCACGATCACTAGTACATGGGAGAGACGGAGGACGGACAACTACATTCGAAACTCCGTACTCTCTGCAATTGAATAATTAATCAATTTAAATATTTATTTTAACTAAATAATTATATAAAGCCACAATTTGTAATACTAACCTAGATATATTTGCTCCACCTCCGATGTCATCATGAAATGGTTCTCTTTCAACCATAGGAGATATGACATTTACGTCTAATTCACTATTTAACATTCTTGAAAAATAGCCGTGAGATGCAACCATCTGCTTCTCAATGTAGATTATCAAACATGAACAATTCCGAGATAATGCCATCATACCACACAATGAGTCATCATCCGTAATTTCGATCACATCATATTGATTTCCTCCCATTGGATATCGAACTTTAATAATTAGAAAACACTCATCTCTTCTTATATTGGTAATTCTATACATTTTTCTTTAAAAATCCCTAAATGTAATATTCATTGGAATGCCACTTAATTTCTTACGACCTCCAATATACTGTGGATTATAATATTGCATAACAAGTTGTCAATCCCAGTTAATACTAATAGCCACATTATGAGCCATCCTAATTTCAAAAAAAAATAATATTCACAAAATAAATACTAAAAAAAATTATTATCTTAATCAGATATTATATAATGCATCTAATTATATAATAATTTTCTATTTATTTTCTATTTAAAGTAATATACTAAAGTAACTCACTAATTTAAAGTAACATATTAAAGTAACATACTAAATTAACTCACTAAAGTAAATCACTAATTATATAATGCATCTAATTATACTCCATTTAATTAACATATTAAAGTAACTCACTAATTTTCTAATTAATTACTAATTTTCTATTTACTATTTTTTTTTTAATTTTTATTTAATTAATAACTCAGGAATTAAACAAACAACACATCTAATTATATCATAATTTTTAGGAAAGAATTAACAAATAATAAAGTTAATTAATTTTCTAAACCCTAAATAAAATAAATTAAACTAAAAAAAAATGTAGAGAAAAATGTACCTCAAGTAAGGAAGAGAGAGAGAGAGAGAGCTCGAGCTCAAAATGCGAGAGAGAGAGAGTGCACTGTGCACTGTGCGTGAGAGAGTGTGCACTGTGCATGAAAGAGAGAGAGAGAGAGAGAGAGAGAGAGAGAGAGAGAGAGGAGAGTGTGCATGTCGTGAGAGAGAGAGAGAGAGTGTGTGTGTGCAGTGTGCGAGAGAGAGAGAGAGAGAGAGAGTGGGTGCGGGGAGAAGAAGAAGAAGGCGGTGGCGGCGGCGGCGGCTCTGTGCGGGGATAAGAAGAAGAACAGAAGAAGAAGAAGAAGAGAAGAAGAAAAGAAGAGGGTGGTGCGGGTGCGGGGGGCGCGGGGGTATAAGTGAATGAAAGCGGTGAATGATTCACCGCTTTTAAATGCGGTAAACCATTTACCGCTTTCATAGGACTTAAATTTTTCTGGAGCCTTATGAATGCTGTGAATGGTTTACTGCTTTTAAAAAGGGTAAACCATTCACCGCTTAAGACTATTTTTGTAAAAAAAAATTTCAGAAGACTATTTTTACAATTATAAAAATTTATAAGATTATTTTTAAAAAAAATTCACCTGTCATCTATAACCTATTAATCTATCTATTAACTTATACCCGTTTGGAGAATCCACGTGGCGCAACTTTCTTTTTTTGGGATTTTGTGAAGCATTTCCTTTCCCCTCCCTCTCTGCGTCGTTCGCTCTCCCCTGTCCGCTTCCTTTTTTTGGGATATTGTGGAGCATTTCCTCTCCCCTCTCCACGTTGTGCCCTCTCCCCTGTCTGCCACATTGTCCTTCTCCCATTTTTGTTTCTAATGATGGATCCGAATTTCACGAGTATGCCACTCGATCGTTGTTGATCACCAAAGTGTCGTATAGCGCCGATTCCTCTTCCCTCCTCCTCGCTGTTACATCAGCATCGTCCGATGCTGATTCCTCTACCCTCCTCACTGTTACATCCCTCCATAATCCTCTGACTATATAATTCATCCACTGTTTGAAGCTATTAACCTAATCCTAAATTAAATGCTCTACGCGCAATGATGGTAAAACATATAGGTATTCCTCTTGCCTACGCTTCTTCTTGCCTACTATATTGATTTCCTAATCTTCTTTAAAATTTACTTTATTTAACTTACATTTTTTATTTTATTTTATAAAAATTTTGAGATTGCATGAAGGGTGTTCGAGAGAATGCCTAAAAAAGTTGTTACCGCAGAGATACTAAATAAAGATCTATTAAAATCGAAACATTTTTCCCATTTGATTCGTTCACTATATGAGTTCAGAGCAATATATTTTTTGAATTGCATTCAGTTTTTTCAGATAGCTCCTGTTCATATATTTGAATTTCATATTAGCAAAAATTTTTGTTGCGGCTTAGTTTCTTAATCTCATGGTTAAAAAAAGGTGCTAAAAATGAGCAATTTGATTATTGTAAATTTTTATTATTTGGATTCTGACAGTACATTGAGAAAATTTGATATTAAGAAATATTGTGTTGCATCACTTTTATCTTTTTATATACTAGTGAAGGCCCGCGCTACGCCGCGGGTATAATTTCTTCAATAAATATTATTTTTTATTTTATTTTTTTCGTTAATTATTACCTAATCTACAAAATAACCTTGCAGTCTATCAACACAGGTATAGAACAAAAGCCAGGTAAACACAAAGGAATATAAGTAAACTAAGCAGAAATAACCTTGCAGTAGTCAAGCAATTCCAATTTCAATATCCAGCACAATAATCTACTAACAAACTCAGCCAACTTCAACCAGTGCCAACTTCACACATTGTCAAAAGGCAACGCAATAGTCTACTGAGTTCATCCAGAGTTAACAGGCAGGGAAAATAATAAATGTTTTATTCTTTCCTCTGTGCAATGTTGACAAATGTTCAATGCTTAGACTTTGTGAGGCCTCTCTCTCTCTATCTCTTTCTCTTCTTTGGGTGTAAAAGATTGGGTTGGCTTTTGAAAATTAATTTTGAGCTTTCAATGTCCTCCACTTGTTTGTGCCAAACCATGGTGTGAAAGACAGGTGAATCAAATTTAGTTTTCTTTCTTCTTCTTCTTTTTTTTTTTTTTTTTTTTTTTTTTTTTTTTTTTTTATCTAATATCCATGCTTTGAAAGTTGCAGAAACAATTTTTTTTACCTATGAATGACCAAAGTGCCCTTATTCATTTGCTAATGGATTGTGTTATATTTTGATTTAAATTTATATTTATTTAAGTTAAATCAAATTATAATTAAATTAAGGTAATCTAAAATTCAAATTATTAGATGTAAATTAAATGTAATTATGAATTTAATTAGACTATAAATTTTAATACAATTTTAATTTAGAGGTATATATTATATAAAGTCATTACAATTTGGAGGTATATATTATATAAAGTCACTTTAATGACAATGTAATTTTAATCAGGTGAAGTTCAAAATTATTTAGAATGACACCGTAATTTAATTAAGAATCTAGTTAGACTATAAATTTTAATTAAATTTTAATTTTGAGGTCTATATTATATAAAGTCATTTTAATGAGACAGTAATTTTAATCAGTTGAAGTTCACAATTATTTAGGCCAACAAAATAGGTAAACGCTTTGTTGATTCGCCCGGTTCAAATTAGAGACATATGTTTAATTAAGCAATCAAGGTTGTTGGCATATGAGGCATGCTAGAAAAAGCCACCGAGCCGCTGGGATCGAGTCGTTGCCGAAGCCCCTTTCGCGTCGTCGCCAAAGCCACCTTGTTTTCTAAAATTTTACCACGAAATCTACACGATTTAATTCGCATAATCATCAAGATTTGCTTCGAAATCCCCAATCTCAATTTTTTTTGCCTTTTTTAAAAAAGACCTTCGTAATTAAAAACCCAAAGTAAAAAAATTGTTTACATTATCAAAATTTTTGCAGAACTTCTTAATTAGGAACAAACGAAGAAAATTGTTCCCATTATCCAAATTTTCCCAGGTCAACCTTAATAACACCAGCAACAACAATAATTTCCCAGATCAACACTAAAAACTTTAAATTTGCACAACACTAAAAACTTTAAATTTGCACGAGCTAACGAGATCAAACAATCCATTACAAATAAAAAAAAAAAAAAAATACCAACACCAACAACAAATTAAAGTGAGATAGATCGTGATCGAGAGACAATGAGGAGAAGGTCTAAGATCAAAAACTGATAATGTAAGACCGAACTCCTGCTCTAGCAAAAGTGTCTTACAACAATATTTCTCACATTCTCAACGTCATAGCCTATCGTTATTTTAAAAAATATAAGTAAAACAAAAGAAGGAAAAAAAAGAGAAAAAGTCACCCAAGAATTAAATTTCACAATCAAAATTTGAGCAGTTAATTACCAACGTAGTGCTCAAATGGTAATTGAATTTTGTAGGAATCAAGTAATTTGGAAGTCAGAAGGGCCTAATCAGCTAACAATTAAAATGTTCAATCTTGTAATGCAAATTGGCGAACCGCAACCTAAATTACGAACCATATATTTAACCAGCAATAGGAAATAGGCCCCTTCACGCTCCACATTCCTTTTGTGTACATCAAAACCTGATGTCTCATGTCAAAAACAATTCTAATGATCTCTGCTATCAACATCCAATGGATTTCTTGGCTCGCGGATCTTATTCGTCGACGTCATATTGGATACATAACCATACTGCCACATAGACAGATACAAGTTTGTTAGGCAAGAGATTAGCGTGATTAAAAATGTAAGGTGGTTAACTCAAAGGAAAATAGCGAATCATGCTTAATCATATATGTTACAATACTAAGAAATAATTGTGCTTTCTGAGGTTTCGATACAATTGCCACGAAAGAAACAATATAACTACGAAGGACATACAGGTTTTCATTCGGCTACAAGTGATGACAGCCAAGGTTAATACATTCGTTAAACATGTTGAAAAAATCGTATCAAACAAACAGTCAGCCAGATTATAAGGGTACCGTTGTTGACTGCACGAACACAAAGAAAATGTCGTTCATTTAGTACCAAAACAAAAAAAAAGAAGACATGATTAATAACTTCCTTATAGATCAATCAATACATGTTAAAATATAGACGTATTTCCATACAAACCTGAACATCTGGAATTGTGATTTTACTACCTAACCTTATAGTATATTTAATTTAGTTACCCCTAAGTAAGAACTGAATAGCCATTTTAACTTTTTTTTAAAATATTCTATAACCTACCAAAATATTCTGATACTTCACAAAATATTCATCAATTTTTTTCACATCTAATAAAACATGACTAAATTTCCTGAAATTAGAAGTAATGGGTACCAAAATCAAAGATTTTCAAGTTCAAAGAGCAATTTGGACAGTAAAATCAAAGATCTTCAAGTTCAGAGAGCAATTTGGGTAGCAAATCAAAGTTTCTCAAGTTTAGATAGCAATTTTAAGATGCTTTATGGTTCAGGTCAAATCTATAAATTTTCCCAACTGAATATCATGGTTCGAACCATATGATAGAGAAATGTGGTTACAGAAACACCATTCATAATGATGATAATAATATGGTTGCAACTGTCTATGATCTGAAATTAGCTAGTGGTTGACTTACACCTGTTGCAGTTTTGCAGTTGACGAAGGCCGAATAACTCCTGTGGAACTTCACCATAAAGCCCTCCTGATTGTATAATTCTGAATAACCAGGGTAATGGGAAAAAAAAAAGAAGGAGAAAAGGCCAAAAGCCTCCGTGATTAGTAAAGCCACAACTTCATAATGTCAAAAATTCAGAGAACTTACAGAGAAGTCAGAGATTGCAGATCATGAGAAAGACAAACCTGTCACTCAGAACATGCCGCTTTGAATTGGTAGTCATGTCGAGAAATGAAATGGTAGGGAACGAATAGTAGAGAGAAATAAAGAACAGGAAAATCTTGTAATAAAAGTGAATAAGAGATGAATAAGAATTGAAATTGATGTTGAATATTTTGGAAATCTTCAAAAGCAAAGTGTACAACTATAGAAAAGTGTGATGACTGAGAAAGGGAAAGAAACAGAACTGCCAGCACATAAAGACTTGTTTTCAATGTTTCTTTCTCATTTTCTAATCTAATAAAGACAAGCCCATCAAATCCAAACACACAAGAATAAGAAGTTCGATAGATTTTCTGCGAACAAATATGACATGACCAATAAATTACATGTATAAACCCAGAATAGAAAATTCAGTGTAATATATTTAGAGAAAAGAACCAATATGGTGAGACAGTTGGCTGCATTTCAACTTCAATAGAGACATTTATTAATGAAGTAGGAAGCAAAGAAGTAACACCGGAAAAGATTGATGCTTATGATGAAAGCAACATGATCTGCATGCCACTCCATCTTTACTCAAAGAAATGAAATTACAAATACATCTAGTGATGCCTTTCAGTAAGCAATTTTAGCAAAAAATTGAACCACTGTCTTACTAATTAACGCCCAATCTAAACAGAGTCTGAAGTTCCATTTTAGTAAACACGACGAAAAGAGCAGTTAGTACCATTCCAAAAACCTCTTCATATAAGTATGACCATTTCATGGGAAGGCGATATGAGAACTCCTATAATCCAACATCCATATTGGGGTTGATTTATTTAAAATATGAGGACATCCCACCGTTGATCAATTCCTCACCTGTCCTATATATGTAGTTTTTTCTTAGTAGCCCGATTATGTCATCACCTTTTCATAAACCAACCCAACATGAATACATGTTGGAAGAAGTAGTCCAATTACAGGAAAAAATGTTTAAACAGACTATCTTGTTTGAAATTCCTTTTTTCTTTGCTATTGTTGAGAAGTGTGTCTAGATTGGCTAGAAAACCCACATCACAATGTAAACTTAGGAGGCTGATGTAAATGCTGCTGTGTATCTGCTCCTTATTGTGCTTTGTAGGATTCAACGCTGATTCTCAGTAAGTTTTATCCTCGTTAACCTATTTACAGTCAGTGACTTCTCCCTGGCAGACCTAGAACTATTAGAAGCACATAGACTAATACGGTAGTTCATCAGGGTTTATATAATAATATATTGAAAAACATTAGATGCATTGAGAGGGTATCCTCTTTCAGTATAACAAATATAAAACACTAAAGAGCAGTACTTACATGCTAATGTTTCTTTCAGAGTCTTAGTAGACATATATTAGTAAAAACTGACGAACCTCTCATAGCATAAAAACACTCTCCGCTAGCAAAAGGAAGCTCAAAAAATTCCCGACATGTTGGAACTTGGGAGGCTCATCCTCCCCGAGTATTAACCATGTATTTATAAATGTCTCATCTCGAAATGCAAGCATCATGATTGGAATATATCATTTTTTAGGAGGAAATTTAGATATCTATGAAAAATGGAAATTAATGTATGGCTTTCACTTGCAGACCTGTGTAGAGCTTGAAAGCAGTGCGCAGGCTCCTCTTCTGGGTAGGCCGCATGATCTCGGACTTGTTTACAGTGTAGAGTGCGGGGTCTATGATGATTGGCCTCGCCCTTCTTCTTCTGAGAAACTAAGAATTCCAACCATCAGCAGCCGAATCTAAGCTTCCTCAAACCCCAAAACAGTAAAAACAGTTGGAAGAAAAAAGATGAAAAAGGGTCTTGAACATGTCCTTACATTTTCCAACCCAAGTGGCTTGTGTGCTCTATGAAGCTGAGATCTCTAGGCAGGTGGGAGAAGGCCGTTATTAGATTCACACAAAATGGTTAGGAAGAAGAAACTACCACAATTATTATATTAAATACAAAAGCGTATAAAAGAGGAACTACAATTACCTTAGTCCCAAGACTTGTCCTTGCTTCCATCTGCAGAATCTCTTTGTCAGGACTGGACAATGGTCCTACTGGAGGACCAATTAATTCCAACTACAATGCAAGCAATTAACATCGCCTGGGGCTTGAAGTAGGGATTTTAGAGAAACATTACCTTGTGGAAGCACTTGAACTGCATGCCTGATAGCTTCAATTGAACCCTGATTTAAATGGAAATCTTAGAAGTTGGAAAGAAAACAGAAGTTGCGATGAATATGGAGAGGCAAATCCCACAGTTGCTTAAATATATGAACAAAAATGGGCGTATTCATTGGCATAGCATCCTTATTTTACCAAAGGAAGGTTCAGAGATTATGTTATAAAAAAGTAACTTCTGATCACAATTGAGGTACTAATTATTGGAATTAAAACATAAATAGAGAGTTATTTAGGGCAACATAAGGATAAGTATTTGCATACGGCATACCTGGACGTCGATTTTGAGGATTATATTCAGCTGATGGCTATCTAATCCAGACTGCTTTATGTTTTATAATTGAGACACCCAGAAAGAAGAGCGACCTACACTGCAATCCCTGGCTCAATCACCATTGATTTGATTAGCTCGTGAGAGCTAGCAATCATAGTGTTCCAGGAGATCAAGTCTCTTGAACTAATCCGATCAAAAAGGGCACGGGCACTTATTAAGGAACTACATTTTGAATACATGTCAATAACTGCAGTACCCGACATCCTTTCAAATTCAAGCCTTCGTTGGATGGAACAATGGATCGACTTACCCAATTCCAGAAATCCAATTTGAACACAAGCTAGAATGGTACTCACAAGTGCAACCAAATCAGGCTGCAGCCCACAATCCTGCATCTGGATTACCACCGACAGAGAATCCCCCACAAACCCATTTTGACCATAGCCCGAAATCAAGGCGCTCCAAGAAACCACATTCTTATACGGCATTCTATTGAGTATAAAAAGTGCTAAAAATAAATAAATAAATTAACTGTTAGTAGATGTACGCTAATATGCGGACATTTTTCAAATCATAAAACCAAACAGCTGGTGAGAGACACTGCATATATATATATATATATATATATATATATATATATATATATATATATATATATATATATATATGATCATCTTTGTTGATCTTACAAGTTGTGGTAGTGTGCAAGTCATGGGCTTAAATCTAGAATGATTCGATTCGATTCGATTTGATTCGATCGAAAGTTGATGCCAGTCCCAATCTTGCTACTTTCGAGTGGCTTGATTCTTTTGATCCAAAATCGCTCTACCCATTTAACTCCAAATGACTCATTTATTCTACTTTATTCTCGTTAACATATTCGTTTCAATCTAATAGAAAACTGTACGTACCCAATTCAAAATATGGGTATCATAGACCATGCGAGTTGGGTTTCAAATCAGATGATTGGAATTCGATTAAGAATTTCAAACTTCTTAACTTGTTTTTTTGTTAGTTGGAACTCAACCAACTATCACTTAAAGTTGTTAGTATCATTTTTCTACTTGACAAATTGATCCAAAAGCTATGTTATTAATGAGAGTAAGTTGTAATTGATGTTTCACTGCTGCTCTAGTACCATACCAAACAGTGCTAAGTTGCTTAGAGTGGCTAACTATAGACTCTAGAGTTGCTATATTACTTAACATTAAACAGGCAGGCTGTTAAACGGCTTGTACCAATAATCAAGCATTACTCATTAAGTGTACATTGAAAGATTTCTTTAATTATTACTAAAAATATGGCAAAATTTGTAAATGGTGATTTGTCTTGCTCTATAAAAACAGGTACTGAATTTTCTTGCGTGAAACGAAGATAACAGAACGGCCCGAATAAAAAATTAACGGCCCAAAAGTTTTGTCTGACCAAATACTGGGTAGTGTAGGTTTTTCTACTACCAAAGCTGCAAGAAAAATCGACATTACATAAAGTATTTGTGAATTTAACACAAAGTAGAATACGGCTCCACAATCATTAAAGTGATTAAAATAGGTAAAAAATAGAGACAACTTAAACTATAGGCCAGTTTAAAATGGGTACTACAATAACGAAAAAATAATACTGATTTCAATCACCTAACCTTCCAATATCTCTCCATCATAATATAACAATGTGGTCATTCTTTGTAAATTAGCAAAATATTATGTTACTTGATGAGATATTCTGTAAGTATTTCTCGTGGTAACTGTTTAGGTCTGATAAAACTTGATTGAGAGGAACTGAAATAAAGCATTATGGAAAGTTAGGTACTAAATTCGTAATTTAAAATTTTGATACTCATTTCAAATGCAATATAGTTCAGCTAGTCTTTGTAGGTTTTCGCCTTTAAAATATTAGCAGGAGGCTCAAAAGCATGTCGAAGTCTAGTCAATGACATCGGGTTCAACGGCATTTTAGCATTTTCGCCAAACCTGCTCAGTGGAGATATAACTCTCACCTCCAAATTCTTAGACCCAATCCCATTATGATTTTGTGAGTACTCATTTTGATAAACATTCTCCACATAGCTGATTATTGGAGTATGGTATTCAGCTTAATAGCATGGTGTTTTCTACAAAGTAATTCGGGCCTCTCATTTGGAACTCACAGAAAACCAAAAACAGTCCCAACTTCAAATGACGAAAGATTCAGCTGAATATGTACACTATTGGAACCGTACTATTTAGGTTTGATAAAAAGGAAAACAATATATGATGGCAAAGGCAATCAAAGGCTACATTTGGCAATCAAAGCCAAAACATATGGTAGGCATTCAAAGTCATGAGTTAAGAACACCCAATTTACTTAAAATCATATCTTTCATAAAACCAAGTGCAACCATTTTAAACTGTGGTTAACCACAATTAGAGAAGCTTTCTAATTAATACTAAAGCATTTCACTCATTACATTTCATATAGAGGCAACCGGGTCATTTAGTTTGTGTGTAAACAGTTCTAAATAGTATAGAAGTCCTTGTGGTAAAAAATAGACACGTATACATGTACAGTTGAGAATATAGTTCACAGTTTCAAATTTTATTTCTCTAACCGCATAACAGATGATGTGTTGCTCAAATAAAATACATACCTCTGATGTCCGCTGCTCAATTGCCGCCTCAAGACACTGAATTACGCACCGTCTTTCGGCGTCAGAATTTAATGGGTGCTCATTAATATGCCTGATGTAGTATTCCTGAAAACAAAACACACTCCAAATTCAGATACAGATTCCAATTTCAAGCTTAAACTTACTGATTATTCAATGCACAACATGTCACACCTGATAAGTTCCTTCAATTGAAGTGCTGACCGTTCGGTGGAACACGACATACTTCATATCGGTGAGAGTACAAACCGTCTTCGGTCGATCCTTCGAGCTCGTTATGATCATCGTATAATCCCTCTTAGCGCAATCCAATGCTATCCTTCGAGTTTGAAGCCAATTGCAAAATATATATTTGTACACAGTCTAATTGTATTTGCCAGTGTTTGAAGCCTATACTTCACTAAATCTACTATGCTTCCATAGTTCCCAAATTGCTTAATGAATGTTGCTGGTATGCAAATAGTAATTAGATATATTGGAACTTAGTATGATAAATCTTTCTACTAAAGTGCCCTCAATAGACTCGACGACCATTTCTAGTTAGTTGCTTAAAGAGCTAGGCATCGAAAGTATGAGAAAATTCAAAATTTGTAAACATAGATTTTAAAAAGAAAGTAAATATAAATTCAAGCCATAGAGAGCAAAACTTAAATTGAAGTTAAATACGAAAAATGTCAGAAAACGAATTACAAATAACAAAGAGAAGTTTTGACTTTTCTCTTAATCTACATATTTGGGTTTTTAATCCATACTAACAAAAAATATTTAGGTTCAGCGAAAATTTCCATCGAATCATGTGAGTTTAGAAGTTACGTAAATTTGTACTAAATAGGTATCAATAGACTGAACAATTATCTTCAACTGGTTGCCGAGAAAGTAGGCCATTGAAAGTTGCTTTTCTTTTATATTATCGTCATTAACCCAAAAGAAACTTTCCACTAAACGGGTCTCAATTGATTCAATGATCATCTCCAAGTATTTGCCTAGAGAGCCTCCAACTGGTTGCCTGGAAATGAGGCCATCCAAAGTTGCTTTCTTTTATATTATTCATCGAATGATGTGAGTTTAGAAGTTAAGTAAATTTGTACTAAATAGGTATCAATAGACTGAACAATTATCTTCAACTGGTTGCCGAGAAAGTAGGCCATTGAAAGTTGCTTTTCTTTTATATTATCGTCATCAACCCAAAAGAAACTTTCCACTAAACGGGTCTCAATTGATTCAATGATCATCTCCAAGTATTTGCCTAGAGAGCCTCCAACTGGTTGCCTGGAAATGAGGCCATCCAAAGTTGGTTTCTTTTATATTATCATCATTACCGTGAAAAAACCTTTGCATTCAATGGATCTCAATCGATTTAATGATAATCTCCAAGCACTTGCTTAGAGAGTAGGTCATCCAAAGTTTTTTCTATTTTTTTTTTGTATTTTTATTATTATCCCAAAAGGAACCCAAAGAACATGATTGAAATGGGAGAACTTAAATTCTATAAATATGGATTAAAAAGAATGGTAAAACTAACATAGAAAGAAACCATACAGAATTCCAGAAAAAGAACTATAAATGACAAACAAAAGTTCTAACTTTTCTCTAATTTTATTGAAATAATTATACTTGAATTGAATACTAAACATTGGGTAAAAGAATATGGGTTGAATTAATAAACTATACACTTTTAAAGTCCAATTTAGGAACTAACAAATGTAGGATCATATATATATATATATATATATATATATATATATATATATATATATATATATATATATATATATATATATATAATATATATATATAAGAAGTTGTTGCCCCACTAATATGGATATGGAGTAACTAAGAGGAAAAGCTTACAGTTTTAGCTCGTTTAAAGTGTGGTTCCACCCATTTCCTTGACTGGGCTGACTTCTCAGCAACCTGACATAGGTTAGAGATCCAACTTTTTGCTCAATAAAGGTACCACAAAGGTAAGATGTTTAAACCATCTATTCAAATTACAACCTTTTCATTCTATATAATGGTAAATTATGTTATCTTAGTTTGCACAAGATGCACCTTTTGCAGGCAAAAATCAAGAGCAGGTTTTCCATGTCTATTCCATCTAGTTGATGCAAGATCCTGCAACAGTTAGGAATTTATAAATAGATGAGAGCAAGCACATGTTTAAGTTCTTTTAATGAAAAGAGTTTCCATTGTACCTTGAAATGCACTACATGCATGACTACCCAATGTGGTAGCCATGTCCTATAAAGCTGATAAAGAACCATGAAAGTCTTCCTGACTAAGTAAACTAAGCGCGAGTTAACAAAAAAAGTTTAAACCAAATAAAACAACAAAAGAACAATGATGAAGAAACAAGCATGCAGAAAGCACATAATAGCATTCAAGCCTGGTGATTATGTGGGCATCTATTCCCAGCCTTAGTGGGTAATGAGGGTTCCAAATCAAAGATTTCCAATCATACCATTATTAAGGTTACAAACACCAGAAAACAACCAGATACGAAAAACAGGCAAGTTCAAATGATAAGCAGGATAATAGAAGAAGAGAAGGAAAGAGAAATACTAAAGGAGAGATGCATCACAGATGGATATAAGCCTTCTAGAAGAAATAAGAAAAGAGAGTAGTTATCATAGCAAATCTTGACAAAATCTAGAAAATCTTAGAGTAAGAAAAATAGAGTATTTATGATAGCAAATGTCTAAATCTGCATTTATGGAAATCTTGGAAATAGGAAAAGAGAATAGTTATGATAGCAAATGTTGACAAAATCGGAAATATCACATGAATCAAATCAAATTAACTATTTAAATATTACTGTTACAAAATTTTGTATATAATATATTTATTCCTAAATCTTAAATGATATATAATAATATTTTTATTTGTAAATCTTAAGGGAGAACATTTTTTCAATAATTTTTGAGAAATTATGATATTTAAGTAAAAATCACATATTCATCTACAAATCAGATATCTCGATACTAAATTTAAAATTACCAGATAAAATTAAAAAAATCAATAAATCTTAATAGATTTTGTTGTTTCTATATCACATCAAATATATATCAATTATAATGAAACTTCTTATTGTTAAATCTCAACTTAATTTTTTCATATATTAATTTTAAATTTAAATTTTAAAATATTGATATTTTAACTTTAAAATTTGAGAAAATGTAATTTAGTGTATAAAATTTTTTAAATTATATATATATATATATATATATATATATATATATATATATATATATATATATATATATATATATATATATATATATATATATATATATAATAATAATAATAATAATAATAATAAATAACTAATATTCTCTCTATTTTTTACTAAATATATATCACCCAATATAATTAACTTATTTATCATCATTCTTATATATTTTTTCTAAAATTATAAAAAATTGATTATAAATACGCTTAAATAAACATAGAATGAAATGTTAAAAAAATTTATTTTATTTTTGAAAATAAAATATCATTAAATTGTAGTAGATTCATTAATTAGTACATACTAAATCAAACAAATTATATTATATAAAATTAAGGAGTAAAAAGTCAAAATTGCAAAATTTAAATTCCAGAACAATTCAAATAATTTTCTTACATTTTCATCCAAAATAAATAAATAAATTATCTCCTTATCTTCGTGATGAGGTCATCATCCTGAACTTCAGGTGCAACGTAGAAAAGTCAATATTATTAAATTCTAATTTATACCTGCCAAATCAATAAATTATAATAGTAAGTACTTGGATCCAAATGTGTAAAGTTTATGTATTTATTTTCAAATGTGTTTAAATAATGTTCATACATTCTACCTATAAAAGAAATTAGTTAAATTACACCGTTGGTCCCCGATTCTCACTTTATTTTTGTTCAGTTTCTGACACAACATTTGTAGATTACTGTAATCAAATTTTACAGTTCACCTTCAGAGTATTACTGATACGGTAATAATATAATATTTTAATTAGTATTATTATATCTGATACTGTCGACTCATTTATAGTAAATTATTTATTTAGTTAACTAAATTCGATTAGATCATTTTAAGATATCAATTATATAAAAATACCGACGTACGGAATTTATCAGTACTATATATGAATTATTTTGGATTCGTCATCCAATTTTTTAATTTGTTTGATTTGAGTTAGTAAATAATACTTTAATTTTAAATTTTAAATGTGTTGTTTATCCTTACAAATTTTTAAAGTTAAAATATTTAGTTAACTAAATTTTATTGGATCATTTTAAAATATCAATTATAAAGAAGTACTACACAATTTATATGTACTATATATGAATCATTTTGGGTTTGCCCTCTAATTGTTTTATTTGTTTGATTTGAATTAGCGAATAATACTTTAATTGTAAAATTTGAATTTACCGTTTATTTTTATAAATTGTTAAAATTAAAATATAGTAAACTGATTCAAATCAAATAAATTGAAAAGTTAAATAGTAGATTTAAACTTTTAGAAAATTAAATAGTAAATTCGAAATAATTCATATCGGACGAATAGAGGAGCAGCAAATATACAATTCGTAAAGAAGAGAAGAAGAAGAAGTTGTTGACGATGTAGGAGATCATTAATTGTTACCTTGGTGATGGGTTCTCTGGATGAGATCATCAAGCTCAGCTTTAATGGCGAGGTAGAGCTGCTTCCACTTCTCGACGGCCTCCTTCCTCCTCCGCTGCTATTCCTTCATCCTCTCCACCACCAGCTGCTGCCGCTGCTCGCGCGCGCCGCTTTCTCGGCTTCCTCTTCTCTCATTCTCTTTTCTTCTTCTTCTACTGCTGCAACCTCTGCCCGTGCACCGCGGTCTATACAGCAAATCCATAATAAATATCCAACTATTATAAAATTTTAAAACTTTCGCAGAATTTATTATTTAATACTTTATTTTAGAACAAAAAAAAAAAAGAATTAACTACAATATTATATTGTCCAAATTTTAATTTACAAATTTAATAGAGAACAATTTATTGAGTAAAAAAAAAAACACATTGAAATCATATATATTAATAGATTTATTTTTCACAGAAATAAATAAATTTGTTGAGAATATTTTTAAATATAATTAATAATTCTTTTAAATTTTTTTATATATATAAATAAACTGCTTGGTATTCAGGAAGTCGGAAAAAAAAAAAAAAAACTCATCTTCTCCAGCGACGTCGTCGCCGTTCCCCACCGCCGCCGGTCGCGGTGCACCGCCGAAGGAGGAGGAGGAGGAGGAGAGCTTTGAGGAGCTTATGGTGGGGGAGAGATCCCGCTACCGCCGGAGGAGGAGGAGGCGGTCGTAGATGGTGCCTCGCAGCTACTCAGGAAGTCGCTAAAAAACTCGTGCTCGTTGCTGGAGCGGCTACACGCTAGGCTCTGACCCATCTTCTCCGGTCACGCCGTCGCCGTTCCCCGCCGCCGCTGGTGGCGACGCACCGCCGGAGGAGTAGGAGGAGGATCAGGGCCGTCCAGGACCTCCTCGACCCCACCCCGGAGGTGATCATCACTGACCAGCGCGTCGTCGTCCCCACGTTCATTAGCCGCACCAGGCGCCGCGCCTCCGCCGGGCTCAGCGCCTCCTCCTCCCCGCCTCCGCCGAGCTCCGACGAGAGGGCGGCGGAGGAGACGCGGCGAAGAAACATTAATCCAATCTCATGAACTCATTCAAAACGTGACAACTAAAATAAAAAAAAAAACAAAGGAAAAAGAAGAGCTCACTTCGGGGTGATATTGAATCCCTCCTTTCATGGGCCCACGGGCATTGTCATGTTGAACCCTAAAACCCACATAAGAAGCCAAGGTACCATCATCTTTGGGTATAGTATTTTCCACCTGCAAAACCCAAAAAAATTAAGACCCAATTCTCAAATAATCGGAACAAAAAACGCAAAATCGATACCTTAATCTCACGAAAGGGGATCAAGAGGCTCTTCTCGAGCTTCGAATCGAGGCCTCTCATTATTCAACATTACTAATTTCACAAAAGAAGAGAGAGAGAGAGAATATGAAAGATTCTAATTTTTTTTCAATATTACTTAGGATTTAACTGAATCTAGTTATAATATTAGATAACTTCCAATACCAAATGAGCAAAAGTAATTATCTTCTTTTATTTTTAAATTTAAATTTTAATTTCAACTCATTTTAACAATTATATATAGGGAACTAATCATATATAGTTTGATGTATAGAACCTTTTTTTTTGGTTATCATTAGTTGTGGCTTATAATATTTTTAATTTATATTTTTTATACGTAAAATTTTATTTACAAAAAGTAAAAAGCAAACAGGGTATCATGTGAAGCTAAAGTTAAAATTATAAAAATATTAATAGCCGAATCAAAATGATTTGATGCCAGTTCTACACATTTTCAAAAAATAATCATTTTGCTCCACAATTTTTACTATAATAAAAATATAAAGCCTCTTAAATATTTTAAATTTTGCGAGGTTTGCAGAACAGAAAATAATTAAAGGGGTAAAATTAAATAACCAATAAATTTAACTAAAATTATAAAATTATTTGATGTAAACTTAATTGAAATCTCACTTATATATAATTAATTATTGAGATAGTAACATTGATCGAGTAAAATAATTAAAAGAGTTAGTTTCATACAGCTTTTTATAAATATATCGAAAAATAAATATATTTTTATAAAATTAAATTTTTTATAATTATTTTTTAAAACATTTTAAGTTGTTCATATATATCCCTACCGTCGATATCCGTTAAAAATTAATTTTTCTACCTTTCAAATATTATATTTAACTATAAATATAATTTTTAAAAGTTGAAATTTTTGAGAAAAAATATTTACAATGATAAAATTAATATTTCACAATAAATTAATAATAACAAATTAGATAAATATATATATATTATATGAATAATTTAAAATATTTTAAAAAATAAATATAAAAAAAATAAATTTTATAAAAATATATTTATAATTTGATATGTTTAGAGGAAATTATACGAAACTAATCTATAATAATAATAATAATAATATTAATAACCAAAATAAAATTTAGTAACCATTCTTCGCGGAGGAAGGGCGGCGCAAGAAGCAGAATCGACGGCGGCAATGGACGGAACCAACGGCGAGGATTTGGCGGTGGGATGCCTCCTCTCGCTGCGGACGGCGCTCGGCGAAGAGGTCGAGGGCCAAATCATCACCTTCGATCGCAACCAAAAATCCGAATCAACAGCTCACCAAACAAAACTTCCTCTTTGGGGGTTCTCCGAATCGAACCCACCACAACTCACTCTTCTCCTTTTCGGTCTCTCTCTACTCCCCATTCTAAAAAGAAGAACACACACCATCCCCCACACTCATCACCAATGTTGCTTTTGTAGTTGTAGTGCTTTGGGTATCCCAAAATCTACCGAGAACCACATCGAAATGCTTCGGAAGTTCGCCCTAGCGTTCAAGACCAAGACCATCGAATTCTTCGCCGAGGAGGAGGAGGAGGAAGATGACGATGACGTGGCGTTGATCAGGGCCGTCCAGGACCTCCTCGACCCCACCCCGGAGGTGATCATCACCGACCAGCGCGGCGTCAAGACCACAGTTTTCTGGCTAAGATCTCACAGAAAACTTGAGTTAGGTAGTAGCCTTATCTATTAAGCTTTCGAGCTTCTGCACAAATTCAGTATCATGATACAACGAAAAATCTTAAGAAAACCTTCAGAAAATTACATAGTAATATTGAAATCAAGGGTGGGGCAGGTAAAGAATTGCCATCAGGAAGGACGATCATGATATGTATCTCACAGCAGCTTTAGAGAAGAAAAAAAATTCCGCTGCTCAAAGCCCTTGCGCAATGTCCCAACATCATTTGGCAAACCCAAAATAAATAAATATATAAATTAACAAATAAACAATAACAAAAACCAGATAATCAATCCAAAAAAAATAACTGAAAGAGCTTCTAAATCTTTTGAATTCTCATTGCCAGTGGGAATGATAATGTGCGGCTGAGAGAAACCGTCCCCGCGGGGATCCATCCCCCAATCGTTGAAAAATCAAAACTTATCGAAGCGGGTCGAAGCAAACCTGGAAAATCGTGGAAGAGGCCGAATGCACGGCGAAGGTTGAGGACGCCGCTCGGCGCAACAATGAGCGATCTAGGAACGGCGGATGAAGAGGCGGCCCCGTATAGGAAGTAATCGGCAGCGAGCAGAGGAAGGTCGAGAGGGTTTGGTGTGGAGCCGCCCGGAGGCGGAAGAGCCGTCGAGTAGAGGGTGGCGACTGGCGAAGCGAAAGCCGTGTTGTCGACGCCGTCGGACGAGAAGCTGATACTGTTGGAGTTGATGGACTGCGGGTCACTCGACTCGGTGCTCCGCGGGCGGGGCAGCCGGCCGTTCCCGGAGGTTGCGCTGGCGGAGGTGGCGGTGCAGGCGCTGTGGGGGCTGTCTTACCTGCAATCGATGAAGATCGTCCACCGCGACATCAAACCCTCCAACCTGCTGGCCAGCTTGCGCGGCCACATCAAGATCGCCGACTTCGGGGTGGGCAAGATCCTACGCCGCAGCCTCGAACCCTGCGCCAGCTATGTGGGCACTGCCACCTACATGAGCCCCGAGCGCTTCGACCCGGAGGCCTACGGCGGCGACTACGACCCCTACGCCGCTGACGTCTGGAGCCTTGGCCTCGTCAACCTCGAGCTCCGCCTCGGCCACTTCCCGCTGTTCCCCGCCGGCCAGAGGCCCGACTGGGCCGACCTCATGTGTGCCATCTGCTTCGGCGAGCACCCCCCACATCCCCGTAGAGAGAGAAAATGAGAGAGATAAAGAAGTGGGAGATTAAATCGTAGAGGCTTCACGCGGACGCCACTATAGAGAGAGAGAGAGAGAGAGAGAGAGAGAGAGAGAGGAACCACATGGATGCCCATGTGCCTGCACACATGGCCCATGTGCACCCACATGGGCCATGGCTTGAGGGAGAGAGTGGCCATGGAGAGAGAGAGAGAGAGAGAGAGAGAGAGAGAGTGTGAGAAGGAGAAAGAAAACTCTGGAGACAATATCATGTGCACCCACATGATTAGAACCTAATAGAAGGTAGTAGAAGAAATAATAACTCAATAAAAAAGAAGAGAGCTTTGGAGTCCATAGCACACGCACGAAGCAGGGACGCAAGCCACGTCGGCTCGGAACGGCTGAGAGGCCTCCACGGAGGCTCGGCACACTTCAGAATTGATATCTTCTATTGATTGTTACAGTTAATAATATTCATATTGCCAGGGATAGTCAGTTATTACGTGTCCTATTCAAGGTTTATTATATATCAAGATAGAGTTGCAACACTCATCAAGTAGATAAAGTTTTCACTATTCATCTCTACGTAGGATCTATATGAATCTCGATATTGAGTTTCTCTATGTATCACATAACTGAAATATCACTTTTCAATTTGGGTGTATAGGTTCTTATTTGTTAAAACCCTTTTTTAGGAGGGACAAAGACTATATTTTGATTAATGGGCCCTATTATTTTTCTTATTATTCGCTGCAAGATGATTATGTTTTTTCTTTTTTCATTCTGAGATTTTCTATTTAATATAAAATTCTTTATGGATATTGGATATGATACTAAAATGCTTCCTTTTTCTTTGGCCGTGCAAAGAAATTTGGTGCTGAAATCATAATATTTTCTTCTTTAGGAACATTTTGAGTCCTTACCATGCAGGAAAGATGAAGTCTTTCCAACTTTGATCATTGTGTTTGATCCACTATTTTCTTCAGTTATGCCTTTTAATTTTAAGATTGGGGTTCTCAATTTAGAAGGGATTTACGGTTATTTCAATACTAATTGAGTGAAGTAAAGATTTGTTTTATTAAGCTTTAACATTATTCTGCATATGAGATTTAACACTCAGATAAGCTTGCAATTGCTCAATAGCAGCCCAACAATATTTATGGCCTTGCAAAGCTGCAGCCTACAGCGGCGGGGGCGGGGGCTGTTGTGACGCCCCCAATAGTCCCACATCGGATGTGGATGGAATTGTCATTGGGTTTATAGAAGACATAAACACTAGTAATAATAACGGGCTTAAGCATTTTGGGCTGTGGTTTGGGCCCAACGAGTTATTATTGCTAGTGGGCTGGGTCGTTACCTTTGGTATCATAGCCAATAACCAGCCGGAAGTGTGTTACGAGTCTCGGCTGAGCCTGGATCTAGATGACAAGGCTAGCGAGACGAGTCTCACATCGCCTGGTGATCTTGGGCTGACGAGGACGTCAGGCCTAAACGGGGGGAGTCTGTGACGCCCCCAATAGTCCCACATCGGATGTGGATGGAATTGTCATTGGGTTTATAGAAGACATAAACACTAGTAATAATAACTGGGCTTAAGCATTTTGGGCTGTGGTTTGGGCCCAACGAGTTATTATTGCTAGTGGGCTGGGTCGTTACATTCTGTTTTTGCAACTCTGATTTAAAAAAAAAAAAAAAAAATTATACACTGGTTTTTGAACTCGGGGCGTGACAGCTGTCCATGGCCATCCCATATTAAGTGTTTGGCTGGACAAGGTTCTCTTTATAATCTTACACTAAATAAGATTCAGAGTACTTAGGTGATCCTCTTCACTATGATGAACCTTAATGAGTTGCTAACGAGTGTACTTCCGATAGAAACGAACTAATCTTTACTAGCAATTCTTGCTATTCATATGTTTGGTGAAAGAGTCTTTCATAAAATTGCTTCATTCTAATGTTTTTTTTTCTAATTTCACATTCTAATGCTTCGTTCTTCTTCTTCTTATCACCTTTTCTCATTTAATCCAATTGTTTTTGTTATTGTTGTTTTGTTATTGTTATGGTGGCGGTCTAGGAAGAAAAAGTAAAAGCAAAAGCAGAAGCATAAACAGTTTGAAGCAGCAGTTAGAAGAAGCCATGGTTGTTGATGCACATGCCCAATTATTTGTTCTCGCTGTAGATGACAACCTCATTGATAGGAAGCTTATTGAGAGGCTCCTCAAGCACTCTTCCTACTAAGATAATTTTTTTCAAAAATATTACTTTTTAATAAGTGATGAAATACCTGGTTTTTATTTTTGGCTAATTTGTTTTTTTTATTTATTTTCTGGGTCGAGTGATGGTGAAGATTACCCAC
>CM054935.1:7991378-8004315 GCA_029168755.2 Tillandsia fasciculata | reverse complement strand
CACCGCGTGCCGCCGAGCCTCGCTTCCAGGCCGACCGCGCGCCGCCCGCACCGCGTGCCGCCGTGCCGTGCTCCCAAGCCGACCCAGCGCGCCGCCGCAACGTCGCATGTGCCCTAGCACGTGCACCGCCAGCTTGCCAGCGCCGCCGCCACGCGTGCCTTAGAGCAGCGCCGCCGCCCGCATGTGCCCTAGCCGCGAGCGCATCCAGCCTGCTCGGCCACTCGCCCTGCGCCTGCGCACCCGCAGCCGCGTGCCCCGCGCACCCGCAGCCTCACGGCCCTACTGTTGCTGCCGCTCGCCCTGCGCGCTCGCAGCCGCGCACCCGCAGCCGCGTACCCCGCACGCCCGCAGCCGCGCGGCCCTGCTGTTGCTGCCGCTCGCCTGCGCGCGCAGCCGGGTGCCCCTCCCGCGCCGCGCGGCCCTCGTTGCCTGCCGCTGCCGCACGCCCTACAGCCTGCACCGCCGCACAGCCTGCGCGGCCAAAGTTCGCGTGGCTGTCCGCATGGGTCGAGCCGCTGCCGTCGACGATTTTGCTCGACGGTTTTGCTTGACAGTTTTTGTGTTTGACGATTTACTTGGTGTTTTCGTCGACGGTTCTGCTCGACGGTTTTGCTCGACGGTTTTGGCTTGACAGATCTTCCTTAATGGTTTTACTTGGCGTTTTCGTCGACGGTTTTTGGCTTGGCGGGGCAGTCAGCCTGACGGTGCAGTCCGCTTGACGGTGCAGTCAGCCTGACGGTGCAGTCCGTTTGACGGTGCAATCAGCCTGACGGTGCAGTCAGCTTGACGGTGCAGTCCGCTTGACAGTGCAGTCCACGTGACGGTGCAGTTCGCTCGACGCAGTTGTTTTCATTTTTCGTCAGATAAGCCTCCGCTCGGTTGTTTTCGTCGCGGACTTCGTCAAGGCAACGATTGGAACCCGTTTTCCGTCAATTGCCTCGTCGACAGTCGGATCGCGTCGGAAGTACGATTTTTGCAACCGGAGGGATTTTTGGACATAAAGTATTTCGTCGGTTTCTGTTTTGGGGATAGAAGGGGTTTTTGGTACAGTAGTCGGGACCACAGAATTTGCCAATTTGGGGGTAAACTGTTGATTTGTGTTTTTGGATATTTTATTAGGCCCGCGTGTGGTGTTGATTGCTTAGGAGGGTCACGGGCACAGTCGTTTATCTTCGTTTCAGGTGGGTGCACTCTTAGAACCCCTTTGTTGCATATTTCTTTATTATTATGTTGCACCATATTAAGAGATATTGTGAGTGATCGTGGCGGCTTTTCGGAAGTCTGACGGTTGCACCATATTAAGAGATATTGTGAGTGATCGTGGCGGCTTTTCGGAAGTCGGACGGTGGGTTCGGTAAAGTAGAACTTGTGCTAGTAGTGGATCCTGGGCAGGTCCGGGGGATTTACAGGAGTTCGCGGAGGAATCTCGTACTCAGGATGACTTACGAGCAGAGATTGGTACCCCGACTTGGAGTCGGAAACTCTGATGAACTGGTAATATCTAACCTTGCACTTTATTACTTTCCCTTATGACATCTTATGAGTTGATGACTAACCCCATGTTCTACACGTGTATCGGCACTTATACCTTTTGGGAGAAACGAGTGTCGCAGGTGGACAATCGTTTTATTATGGTTATTATGCTTATGGCGCTTGCACGCACACCAGCGGTTTGGCCATCGCATCGGTGTACTTTTCCGGAAGGGTGGTACGTTGACCCGTGTACCCCACAAGGTGACGTAGTGGGGACCCCTCGCGGTGATTTATGGGAGGGTTTACATGCACCAAAGGTGAGAGCGGTGTGGTTTTCTTTTGCCTGAGGTCTCCGGACCGACATGGCAAGGTGCTCAGCAGTAGTCCCTCGGGAATGATGTGATTGATTGCAGGATGGGTTATGGATGCTCTGGTTTTACGATTTGACTTATTATCCGCACCTTTTTGCATCGTAGTTGTAGTTATGTTTTATCCCTACTCTTCTTGTCACTGACTCCCACTACGTGACAGGTTTGGTCGGGTTTGGAGATCAGGACGATGGTGAGGACGCTACTTGGTGAGGTGTGAGATTACCTCGGTCAGTTTCCTTTTCCTCTTTCGTTTATAGTTGGTTATTTTCTCTTATGGTCTACTACGGTGCATGTGAATGTGTATTACTGTGGATGGTGTGGATGTTGAGACATGCCTTATGTTTGTCATATGGACTTATTTTATAGAACCATGCTTTCAATATAGGGTCTTAGGACCCGTCGTGTGGACGCGGTTTTCACACTCAAAAAGGAAATTGCGAAAATGGCTTTAGAAAATTAAGTGTCGTGTGGGCACCGTTTTCAAAACTTGTGGATTTATCCTTTCAAACCTATTGAAGCGCCGGGTGTGCGCCGTTTAATGAAATAAGATGATAACATTTTCAAATTCATACTCTCGTAATTTGTAACTATTAATGCTTGGTGGTTGATGTTTTTATTCGGGTTTTGGGACGCCGTGCATATGCAAGGGAGATCTTATATATGTGGCGGATCTGTGCACGTGCCACGCGGGAGTCCGTTTCAGAAAAAAAAAAAAAAAAAAATAGGGCTGCTTTCCGCTTTAAAATTGCTCCCGGGGCGTGACAGATTAAGATGGTATCAGAGCAAAACGGCATCAACCACAAATTTTTTTTTTTGGAATATGTGTCCAACATCCACTAAGTATAATTCACATGCGGTTGACCTATGGAATAACCTCAGTCTTAGATACGTGAGAGTGTGGGATTGTTAAGAATTATTTCTCGGTTTAGCTCAGGTATTGTGCTAATGTAGTTGTGTTGTTTTGTGGTACTTGTGTGTGCAGGTCTGCCTTGTGCCAAGTTTTCGAAAGGCGGAAAGGATGATGGGGTCGTGGCCGGCTACCACCGGTTCCTTGATGGTTGCTGGAAATCAATTGATTGAGCAACCGGCTCAGGGCACGATGGGTGAGCTGGGGGTGTTCATGCACTTGGTGCAGTTGGTAGCACAGCAGATCGTTGCGCTGATTTTTATTTTCCTAAACCATTCTCCTTTGCCGATGTTCTTGTCGTCGTTAGTATCGGTGACTGGTGGTGGTGTAACCCGCCGGTGTTTGTTAGTGTGTCGGCCGTTTTGTCGGTCGTGGGTAACTGGGTATATACCCTAGCTGGTTGTTTGGGAGGTCCCTTTTAATATCGACCGGACGCCCTTCGACCCCACGACGGGAGGAGAGGGCACCACAGTACACTAGTGGGAGGATTTATCCTATGCTACGGCAAGGAGCGGACCCACCTGAGGTTTTGGTCGCAAGTACTGAGGGAGGGGTAGCCTCTTGTCTAAGTTTGTACCTTTTAGGTCTTCTGGTTTTAGGTTACAGCAAATAGTCGGCCGATTCTTTTTGCAGCTTGGGCAAGTTATGGGTGGGAATGAGGATTCTTTCCTTACGGTTGTTACCCGTAGTTCGGCTTTTACTGTGGTCACTGCGATGGTTGTAGAAATCGTCGTGGTGGGGTTTTGGGGTGCTCCTTTGGGTTAAAAAGGAGACCACCGGAGCTAGTAAATTTTGTTCGTTTGGGCTCAAATTTTTTTGGTTAGAGAGACCGTGTCTCGTTTCGCACAAGTGTGCGTAGGTGGCAACTTTATGTTGGGGGTTTAGCTTTTTGACGCTGGGTGGTGCCGGTTAGCTCTTTTTAAGGGGGTTGTGGTGGTGTAGCTCTGGTTTGGGTTCTCGGGTTCTGCACAAGAGGGTCGATTTATGATGTTTTTACAAGTGGGTTGACGCGTGAACCCTCGAGTATGCATTGTAAACCTAGGCAGTTTTATGGCAAGGTTATTCTCGCTGTATTCGTTGCATGCCTTTTTTTTTCCGACCCGACAGGTTTTGGATGGGTAGTTTATTGTACCTAGAGGCCATTGTTTTAGTGGACTTTGAGCTCAGAGTTCTCCTGGTTGGGAGTGTGACTGTTTGGTCTGAGGGTTTGCAGCTCGGTTCGTTGCCCGGTGCTTGGAGGGGCAACGGATTGGGACCGAGCGTTAGTGGTTAATCAGAGTGTCGCACCCCTTTCGGTGCCAGGATGGAAGTAGGACCGTATTTCTTGGTTTCGTCGCCAGCTCCCTAGTGACCAAGGCATAGTCTTAAGGATTTTCGGGTTGCGAATCTAAGATCGTTTGGAGCAAGTGTAGGTCAACGGGGGTTGTTGACTACATGGCGTTCCGGCTTTGGTCACTTTCGACTAGAACACCCGTTAGGTATCTCTTTCTTTGGGGTAGACCTTGTGGTAGGTCTTAGAGCAGAAACCTAGCCTTAGTTTTGACCGTCGCCTCGGTAGGATGGACAGTCGGAGCGGGCAATCCGGGGTGGTGGTTATGTTCCGAGCTAGTGGCCCCGTGTTGGTGACGGATAGTTTCGTTGTTTTTCAAGGGAGGACTACTTATAGTCGGTGACCCGGCCTGTTTTGTTGGCACCTCTTGGAGCTTTGTGAGGGTATTAGTGTGGTTTCTCCCTTGTTGTTGGATTATTTTGGGTATGTAAGGGCTCGTCGGTCCGGGTTTGGTGGTAGGATTGGGGTACCTCGACGCATCGCGAGACTTTTGTTGCTGACTGCGCAGCACCGTCAGAGGTGGTCTGCGGACCGGTGGCGTCATAACAGGGAAATCCAAGTCGGGGAGCAGGCTTACTAAGGTTAGTTTCGATCAAGAGGGACGGGACGGTAGGGTTGCCAGGCAGGTTGAGTCCGTATTTGTCTGAAATTTGGGGGCGGTTCAGTCCGGTAGTTTATCGTTCAAGGTTACCACCGAGTTCCGACAGGATTTACAGGGCGTTTCACGTGTCAATGCTTCGGGGATGGGTTTTGACCCCGATGTAGATCTTGGCACGTGAGAGTAGGTAGGTTTGTACCCAGCCTTTTTCTCTACGTACCGGGTTGGTGGAGTAACCGTGGGGAGCGTGGAGCTACGTGGGTTTTTTAATTGGTTTTGTGGTAGCGTTTTCCCGATTTACTGGCCGGGGGTAATAGTTAAGTTTCGAGGACGAAACTTCTTTTGAGGGGGTTGTGATGTAATGACGCTGTTTTTTTATTATTTTTTAAATATCGTCTTTTGGATTTAAGTTTGTTTTTGGTGGATTTTTCTTGGCTTTGGTTCGCTTGGTTTTGGGTTGCGGTTGCCGTATTGCGGTAGAGCTCGTTAAACGGAGAAGGACGATGCGACCGGATCGAAAATCCGACTAACGGATCTTCCGGAATGAGGGTTTCTGTGTTAGCGGGTCCAAAAGGTAAGTTCTTACATCCTAGGAACCCGTTATGTATTTTTGGTGCATCAGGATCCATGCTAACGGTCACGGGACGTTTCGGAGGATCGGCATGCTTATCGAGGAATCGGTTAAAAATATCTTTAAAGTACCGGATATGGGGATTTTTCTTTATACGTACGTATGAAAAGGGAAAAGAAAAAAAAAAGTTAATAATAAAATATAATTATATCCCGATTACCGTAAAATCCTAGTTTTACAAGATTGCTTCCTCTTCTTCCTTCCTCGCCGTGCGTGCCGACATTTGAGACCGAAAACGTCGCCAATACCAGGGAACGGATCCAGAAACACCACCGTCTGCGGAGATCGGGATCGCAATGTCTTTTCCGTCGGAGCTAGGTTAGCAATCTTTATCTCTCTTTTGTTCGGTTTGTTCGTTGGTTCGTATGATGGTTTTCGTTCGTTGGTTTTGTTCGGTTTGATCGTTGGTTCGTATGATGGTTTTCGTTCGTTGGTTTTGTTCGGTTTGATCGTTGGTTCGTATGATGGTTTTCGTTTGTTGGTTTTGTTCGGTTTGATTGTTGGCTTTCGTTCGTAGGTTTTGGTTCATGGTGACGAGTTTTTGGGGTTTTCGGTGGGGACGCTAAGGATCGTCGACGATGGCTCCATCACCGCTCGAGGCCCTAGCCGAGCCGCCGCCGCCGCCGCCGCTCGAGGCCCTAACCGAGCCGCCGCCACCGCAGGCCGCACGCCTCCGAGGTGTTGCGTGTTGGGTTATACTAATATGGATCTAAATAGGGGAAAAAACACCTAGAGGGGGGTGAATAGGTGTAAACAATAAACACTCAAAAAATCATTGCGCAATAAAACCCAATGCGGAAATAAAAATGAACACGCAAGATTTTTACGTGGAAAAACTCCAAACCGGAGTAAAAAACCACGGGACCGATAATACGGCGAAATCCACTAGAATTAACACACGTACAAGGTGATATAACGTACTCACAGACAACTCAACCTTTTACCATACGCTCCTAGTAGATCTTCTCCGCTCGCTCCACGACGCTTCTCGAATCCACGATCCGCGCCAACGCTGAATCCACAGCGTCCAACGTCGAGTCCACGACGTCCGACCGAATCCACGGTCTTCACCCAGTAGCACGCTTCGAATCCACGAACGTACCTCGCTCCGAATCCACGAGAGCGGTTGCACCTTGAATCCACAAGGCCACGCGAGTCCACGCGCCGATTTGGGGTAAATCGTTGTTTTTGGGTGGTGATGATCCGCCGAATACTTAGATTAGAAATAGATCGGAAATACCATCTAAGTATTCATTGATTTGATTCTACTCAAAATGTGAGTATGGAAAACCTAGAATCAAATCAATCAATATAGATGAAGAAACATAGAATAAATCTATTGATTTCCTTTCTTCTCTATATGTGGATTTTTCTTTCGGTATATTTTTCTCGTTATTTACCGATTATGCGGATGCCCTAAAAATGAAATATAGGGTCTATTTATAGGTTAGAAACCATTGGAAGAAGATAAGGATCAAAAACAGCCTTTTCTGGAAATTTTACCGACGGCGATCCGGATTGGAATTGGGCGATCCGGATTGCAGAAGCAAGAAAGACGGTTTCCAGAAAAACACTGTTCGGGATCCGGATCGAAGTCCCCGATCCGGATCGTTCATACAGTTTCACCAAACATCATGTTCGGGATCCGGATTGCAAATCCTGATCCGGATCGTGCAAGCAAAAAGGTAAAACTAGTGTTCGGGATCCGGATCAGAGGATGCTGCGATCCGGATTGAACCAGTGTATGAACGAACACCCTTCGGGATCCGGATTGCAAGGCCCGATCCGGATCCTGAACATGTCCCATGTCCAGTTTTTGATGTTTATGCAATTAAAACTTCTTCCAGGTGTTTCTACACTATAAGAAGTATTCGGATCATCAAAATTCTTTAGTTAAACGTACCTGATCCTTTTGAATTCTTCTTTCTTGAGATTGAGGTATATGATCCAAAGTTTCTTCATCTTCAATCTTCAAGACTTAATACTTTCACGAAATACGCCAACTCAAATTCCGTAACAATCTCCCCCTTTGGCGGTTTCGTGACAAAACACAAATCCACAAAAGAAAATTCAAAAAGATATTTTTGTTGCTATCACCATACAACAAAAATTTACAATGGAGATCCAAAATTAAAAACATGAGATAAACTCCTAAAACAGACTCTAGACTTAGACATCTGTACTCTCTGCACAAAGAAATCATTCTTGACAAAAGAAATCGTTAGATACCTCAAGAATTGAAACATACAAAACCAAATACAGAGATAGAGTTTATTCTCATCATGACATTTGAGAATTCAGATATGTAAGAGAATCATAGTAAAAACCAACATATCTTCTAAGCATTCAAAAACCAAATGTCAAAGTATGTTAGTCCAACATCAACTTGTTAGTCATATTACATGCCCAAATAGTTAGTCGAATAGTTAGTAGGACATGCAACAAATCACAAGATAAAACCAAAGTTGAGTTGAAGTCATACTTACCTTAATGTTCACACATTCACACATTTTCACAATCATTGTTCAGTTTCATTCACATTTTCATCATTCATTGTTCAAGTCTCAAGTTCTCTAAACTCTCTCCCCCTTTTTGTCACAAACAAAGCCAAAATTACAAAACAAAAGAGAGTTAAAAAGATAAATAAACATGAAAAGTGAAAATCCTGCAAAAAGCAAAAGAAAGTTAGAACAAAAATTTACTCCTGAGAGTCGGAGTCATCAGAGGTTGTGCATCCCATTTTGCAAACATTTTCTTCACAGTTTTTTCATTGAAGAGCTGACTTGGTCAAAGTGATTGAGAGCTGTGATGATTTCCATCTCCTTTTTCATACTTGAATTTCTCCTCTCATTTCAGTGAATTCAGTGACATGCGTTCTTGCTCATTTGAGAGTCGCTGTTGTTCTTTAAAAATTGAATTGACTGAAGCATCATCTTCAGAAGTGGATGGAGGTGCCTGCTGTGCTGGTGGAACAGGAGCTGAAGAAGTAGTGCTTGTGGTCGAGCTCTTTGTCGGATTGGAGGAGATGGAGGATCATCTTGTTTGTGATAGAGACTTCACAATTGTTGTCTCATTAATTGTGCCCAAACTGTACATGTATGAGCTCGCGCTTGTATCGACTTTAAACTTTCTAAGGATGCGCATGATTATCATTGGATATGGTAGTCTCTCTGTGGGGTGAGAGTGTTCGACATACCGCGTCATCCTTGACCAAATGAGTAAGGAATATTCAAGTTTGCTCCCATCAAAGCGGCGGGTTTCCAAGAAGATAAAGGAATAACATCCTATCCCATCGAAGAACCTTCGTGTTCATGTTGGGAAGAATGTTGTAGCAGACAATGAAGTTTATATACCGATACTCTGTCGAAGCTCTTTGGAGAAAACAAATTTCCGGTTGACAAAGTATCCGGAAGACAAATCCATTGACTACCACTCTCCAGGAGTTGTCGTTGAAGCTTTGAGTTTTCAGATAATGAATTCCATCAGATCTGGCTTTCATTCCTAGCACCTCTCCAATCAGTTGGGGAGTGACTTTGATTTGATATTTTTAACCAAAGTATGAAATTCTCGACGTCCATCATCATGATCAATTAAACTTGCAGCATTCTGATAAAACATTCGTACTGAGTGTGGACATACCCAGTATTTCAGGGAAGTTGCAAATTGGACCAAGACCAGCTTGGTCAAACAAAGTCCAAACTTGCAGATCGATTTCTCATGCTTGACATTTACATGTCTTTCTCCAATGCATTCCCTCTTCTCAAAATCTTTGATTCTTGTGGAGCTGATGAATCTTGTGGAGGAGGCTGGCTAGCAATGGTTCTCAATTGAAATTCCCTGAGCATGCTTCTCTTTTCTTGCACGGGTTTTCTTCTTGTTCCTGGACTTGGTTCCATTGGGCTTTTCTTTTTCTCAGCAGTAGGAGGAGCTTTGCCTTTGAAGCTTCAGCAGGCTTTCCCTTTTGAGACAATAGGGACGTCTTCCTCGATCTCAGGTTATCCCAGTCAATCGAATCCGTCTCCGATTCCGTGTCGGAATCATTCTGAGCTTCTTCTTTCTTCTTAGCCTTCTTAGGTGGCAGTATCCTTGACATGAACCATGGCAGCAAGTAGGAAAATGATCCATTGATCACCATTTTGAGTGCTAGTGAAAAAGTGTCCTGTGAAGACCAACTCAAGAAACATGAAAAATCGTCAATTTTGAAAAATTTGAAAAATTGTACCTAGACAATCATAATCATGTAGAGAAGCCAAGAATCAAATTAGTTTTGCAAAAAGAATTTTAAAAATAGATCAATTCCATGATTTTCAAAAATTCCTCTTTTATGCCCTAAAACCAGAATTTTTAGAAATCGAAGCCTAAAAACTCGTTAATCTTGAAAACCCAGCATAAAAGCAAAACTAATTGACCCAGAGTTCTTATTTCAAAAGAAATTTGATCAAAAACCATTCACAAACGAAAAAAATCCATGATTTCAACTCACGTTTGAGAAAATAATAAAAACTGTGAAAAACCGAGTTTTGATCAATAAAACTTACTTGAATCCGAAGAACTTTGAGTTTGAAGCTCCAAGATGCAAGAAATCTAGAGAGAGAAGCTCTAGAGACTTAGAACAAAAGATTAGGGTAAAAGAAATCAAAACCCTCTTGTTCTTATTAAAACCCTAGCCGTGATCCGGATCGGATCGAGAATGTGATCCGGATCGGCTACCCGCAGGAAAAATCCTGCGTTCGGGATCCGGATCACTTACCCGATCCGGATCGGCTTCAACTTTTTCTCCAGAAAAATTTAGAAAAATTCCATAAAATCCAGAAAAAGTATGTAAGCACTTTACCATGTCAACTTTAAACAAAAATCATCGTTTCATACAACAAGAAATAGATTATACAAAATCTATCAAAAATACTCAAAAATGAAACGAAAATTTACGAAATTAAAACACTTAAAGTTGAACAACTTCAATTACATCTATCCTGATCTTATGCGTAATGCCTTTATCAAATCATCAATTTTGGTAAAGAAAATGAAATACCAAGATCAATAGATGTTTGAAATCCCAGATAAGTTAGATAATATATCTAGACAATCTGTTGAAGGAGTGGCTCTTTGAGCATCTTTTATCAAAAATCCCACCTTATACCAACCATGAAATACGACTGAGTCAAGTATTTCAATATGCATTTCATCAACAATTTTTAAAACAAAAATTTGCTTTGCATTCATGGAGTATCTTTTTCTTTTCTTTTCTCCATGTGGTGGTAGTTTTCACACTCCTCATTGGGATGTAACTCTTTCCACATCTTTTGAGCATTTTACATTTCATTGACTCCCCCTCAATTGGCTATCAATTATTTAATATATAAGGTATTCAACCAAAAATTGATCTCGCATTCATACTCGACTAAGCAATCAAATATGATAATGACTATACCAAGAGATCATTGAGAGAGAAATTGACTTTGATCACTTAAAAGATGGTTTAATTAACGTAAATGATCATTGCAACATTGAAATATTATGATATCAAAAGCATAATAAATTTCTAAATGCATAAAAGGATGCAATTAAAGTCAATTATGATTTATGCTCAATTAATGTCCTATGTACAAACATAGATAAAGAACAAAAACAAAACAAAAACAAAACCTAACCTAAGCAAAGGTTTCAAAAGAGTTTATTTCAAGGAAAGCATGCCAATTGCTTTACGCAAGTGAATAAAACGTTTTTGATCCAAAGGTTTTGTTAAGATATCAGCTAATTGATCCTCAGTTGAAATATATGACAGTTGAAGAATATTTGATTCAACTAGCTCTCTAAGAAAATGATATCTAAGTTCAATATGTTTTGTTCTAGAGTGCAACACAGGGTTTTTAGAAATGTTAATAGCACTAGTGTTGTCACATAAAATGGTTACCGAAGATGTTGAAATCCGGAAATCGCTCAACACGCTTTTCATCCAAATCAATTGGGTTGAACAACTTCCTGCAGAAATGTACTCCGCTTCGGCAGTCGAGAGTGCTATGCAGTTCTGCTTTTTACTGTGCCATGCAACAAGGCATGGCCAAGATAGAAGCATGCACCACTCGTGCTTTTCCGGTCATCCACTGATCCAGCCCAATCGGCATCTGAGTATCCAACAATATCCAAAGTCGTTCCCATAGGATACCAAATTCCGAAATTGATTGTACCTTTGATATACCGGATGATCCGTTTCACCGCTTTCAGGTGAACCTCCTTCGGTGCTGATTGATATCTCGCACAAATCCCAACACTGAAGGATATATCCGGGCGACTAGCCGTGAGATATAGTAGACTTCCAATCATACTGCGATACAGTTTCTCGTCTACATTCTCACTTTGTGATTCACTTCCAAGTCCCTTATGGCTAGTTCCCATTGGAGTCGGAAAATCCTTAGAATTTTCAAGATCAAACTTTTTGACCAACTCCAGTGCATACTTGGATTGACACAAGTGAATTCCTTCATCGTTTTGTTTAACTTGTAATCCAAGAAAATAAGTCAATTCGCCCATCATGGACATCTCAAATTCGCTTTCCATGGTCTCCGCGAATTTAGAAGCATCATTATCTCTTGTTGCTCCAAAAACAATGTCATCGACATAGATTTGAGCAACTATGAAATTGTTTTGATAATGCTTCACAAAGAGAGTCCTGTCAGCTCCCCCTCGAGTGTAGCCCTTTTCCAAAAGGTGCTTTGTCAACCTTTCGTACCATGCTCGCGGTGCTTGTTTCAGACCGTAAAGAGCCTTTTTCAGACGAAAAACATGGTTAGGTAGTTTATGATCCACAAAACCTTTCGGTTGAGCCACATAAACTTCCTCATTTAAAAACCCATTTAAAAAGGCGCTCTTAACGTCCATTTGAAATAATTTGATTTTAAAATGACAAGCAATCGCAAACAATATACGAATGGACTCGAGTCTAGCTACAGGGGCGAAAGTTTCATCAAAGTCTATACCTTCTACTTGAGAGTAGCCTTGAGCAACTAACCTTGCTTTGTTCCTGATGATAGTACCTTCTTCATTTTTCTTGTTCTTGAAGATCCATTTGGTACCTATCACATTGTGTTGCTTCGGAGGCTTCGTTAATTCCCAGACTTTGTTTCGCTCAAATTGATGGAGCTCTTCCTGCATTGCTTTAATCCAGTAATCATCTTGGAGAGCTTCATCAACATTCTTTGGTTCGATTTGAGATACATAGCATGCAAATCCGCAAACCAATTGTCTCCGTGTTCTAACTCCTTCTTGTGGATCTCCAATGATGTTCGATTCAGGGTGATCCTTGGAGATGCGTAACGTTTGAGGTAGGAGTAGTCGGAGGTACACGAGATGATTCCTGCACATCAGATAAACTTGAAGAACCGTTAGATGCATCATTATTATCGAAAGAATTGTTAGAAGAAGATGCATTAGCAGGTGTATCATCATCAAGAGAGATATCGAGGGTAGATTTTTCAGATTCAAAGTGAAAAGCTTCATCTACCTTAACATTTATCGATTCTACGATCGTCTTAGATTCTAAGTTAAAAACTCGATATGCTCTGCTGTTTGTAGAATAACCTAAGAAAATCCCTTCGTCACTTCGAGAGTCAAATTTTCCAAGATTCTC
>CM054935.1:7947767-7991278 GCA_029168755.2 Tillandsia fasciculata | reverse complement strand
GGGCATGCATATGATAGTTCGTCTTGGTACCTGGATAGCGGTGTTCCCGTCATATGACCGGCGATAAAAACTGTTTTCAAACATTTGAGAAAAACTCCGGAGGACTTGTTGTTTTCGGAGATGGTCGGTCTTCCAAAATTGTTGGAAAGGGAACGGTAGCTATTCCAGATGGCCCGGTTCTAGATAATGTGTTATTTGTTCATGGCCTTAAGACTAACCTCATAAGCATAAGTCAACTGTGTGATAGTGGTTATTCAGTTAATTTTTCATCTGATAAATGCACTGTAACTGACATGAACCATGCTTTCTTTTTAAAGGGGGTTAGATCAGAAAACAATTGTTATGTAGTTCCTACTAAGATTTCTGAAAAATGTAACCTAGCATCTTTGAAAAATGAAACACTTTGGCATGAAAGGCTAGGTCACATAAACTTTAAGGAACTTGCTAGAATTTCAAATAAAGATGTGGTCAAGGGGGTTCCGAAACTTTCTTTTGAACAAAACCTTGTGTGTGGCGGTTGCCAAAAGGGAAAACAGTCTAGGACTGCACACAAGAACTTGAACCACATAGGTACAAAACGGCCTTTGGAACTTTTGCATATGGACTTAATGGGGCCAACTCGTCAACCATCTCTGGGAGGTAAATGGTATATTTTCTTGTTGGTTGATGATTTTTCTAGATATACTTGGGTAGCTTTCTTAAAAGAAAAAGCTGATACCTTTGATTCTTTTCTCGAAATCTGCAATCGTATTATGATTGAAAAGAATGATAGGATTACTCGAGTTAGGAGTGATAGAGGTGGGGAATTCATAAATTCCAAATTCATTGATTTTTGCACTTCTAATGGCATTAAACATGAATTCTCCGCACCTTACACACCTCAACAAAATGGTGTAGTCGAGCGCAAAAACAGGGTCGTACAGGAAATGGCACGTGTTATGCTTCACAGCCGGAACTTACCTTTTTATTTTTGGGCTGAAGCGGTGAACACTGCTGTTTATGTTATCAATCGCGTGTATTTGCGCCCGGGGACTTTGAATACACCATATGAACTTTGGTTTTGTAGAAAACCTAACATCAAATATTTTCGTATCTTTGGGAGTCGGTGTTTTATTTTACGTGATCGTGAGAATCTTGGAAAATTTGACTCTCGAAGTGACGAAGGGATTTTCTTAGGTTATTCTACAAACAGCAGAGCATATCGAGTTTTTAACTTAGAATCTAAGACGATCGTAGAATCGATAAATGTTAAGGTAGATGAAGCTTTTCATTTTGAATCTGAAAAATCTACCCTCGATATCTCTCTTGATGATGATACACCTGCTAATGCATCTTCTTCTAACAATTCTTTCGATAATAATTGATGCATCTAACGGTTCTTCAAGCTTATCTGATGTGCAGGAATCATCTCGTGTACCTCCGCCTACTCCTCTACCTCAAACGTTACGCATCTCCAAGGATCACCCTGAATCGAACATCATTGGAGATCCACAAGAAGGAGTTAGAACACGGAGACAATTGGTTTGCGGATTTGCATGCTATGTATCTCAAATCGAACCAAGGAATGTTGATGAAGCTCTCCAAGATGACTACTGGATTAAAGCAATGCAGGAAGAGCTCCATCAATTCGAGCGAAACAAAGTCTGGGAATGACGAAGCCTCCGAAGCAACACAATGTGATAGGTACCAAATGGATCTTCAAGAACAAGAAAAACGAAGAAGGTACTATCATCAGGAACAAAGCAAGGTTAGTTGCTCAAGGCTACTCTCAAGTAGAAGGTATAGACTTTGATGAAACTTTCGCCCCTGTAGCTAGACTCGAGTCCATTCGTATATTGTTTGCGATCGCTTGTCATTTTAAAATCAAATTATTTCAAATGGACGTTAAGAGCGCCTTTTTAAATGGATTTTTAAATGAGGAAGTTTATGTAGCTCAACCGAAAGGTTTTGTGGATCATAAACTACCTAACCATGTTTTTCGTCTGAAAAAGGCTCTTTACGGTCTGAAACAAGCACCGCGAGCATGGTACGAAAGGTTGACAAAGCACCTTTTGGAAAAGGGCTACACTCGAGGGGGAGCTGACAGGACTCTCTTTGTGAAGCATTATCAAAACAATTTCATAGTTGCTCAAATCTATGTCGATGACATTGTTTTTGGAGCAACGAGATAATGATGCTTCTAAATTCGCGGAGACCATGGAAAGCGAATTTGAGATGTCCATGATGGGCGAATTGACTTATTTTCTTGGATTACAAGTTAAACAAAACGATGAAGGAATTCACTTGTGTCAATCCAAGTATGCACTGGAGTTGGTCAAAAAGTTTGATCTTGAAAATTCTAAGGATTTTCCGACTCCAATGGGAACTAGCCATAAGGGACTTGGAAGTGAATCACAAAGTGAGAATGTAGACGAGAAACTGTATCGCAGTATGATTGGAAGTCTACTATATCTCACGGCTAGTCGCCCGGATATATCCTTCAGTGTTGGGATTTGTGCGAGATATCAATCAGCACCGAAGGAGGTTCACCTGAAAGCGGTGAAACGGATCATCCGATATATCAAAGGTACAATCAATTTCGGAATTTGGTATCCTATGGGAACGACTTTGGATATTGTTGGATACTCAGATGCCGATTGGGCTGGATCGGTGGATGACCGGAAAAGCACGAGTGGTGCATGCTTCTATCTTGGCCACTGCCTTGTTGCATGGCACAGTAAAAAGCAGAACTGCATAGCACTCTCGACTGCCGAAGCGGAGTACATTTCTGCAGGAAGTTGTTCAACCCAATTGATTTGGATGAAAAGCGTGTTGAGCGATTTCCGGATTTCAACATCTTCGGTAACCATTTTATGTGACAACACTAGTGCTATTAACATTTCTAAAAACCCTGTGTTGCACTCTAGAACAAAACATATTGAACTTAGATATCATTTTCTTAGAGAGCTAGTTGAATCAAACATTCTTCAACTGTCATATATTTCAACTGAGGATCAATTAGCTGATATCTTAACAAAACCTTTGGATCAAAAACGTTTTATTCACTTGCGTAAAGCAATTGGCATGCTTTCCTTGAAATAAACTCTTTTGAAACCTTTGCTTAGGTTAGGTTTTGTTTTTGTTCTTGTTTTTTGTTCTTTATCTATGTTTTGTACATAGGACATTAATTGAGCATAAATCATAATTGACTTTAATTGCATCCTTTTATGCATTTAGAAATTTATTATGCTTTTGATGTCATAATATTTCAATGTTGCAATGATCATTTACGTTAATTAAACCATCTTTTAAGTGATCAAAGTCAATTTCTCTCTCAATGATCTCTTGGTATAGTCATTATCATATTTGATTGCTTAGTCGAGTATGAATTCGAGATCAATGGTTTGGTTGAATACCTTATATATTAAATAATTGATAGCCAATTGAGGGGGAGTCAATGAAATGTAAAATGCTCAAAAGATGTGGAAAGAGTTACATCCCAATGAGGAGTGTGAAAACTACCACCACATGGAGAAAATGAAAGAAAAAAATATCTACTCCATGAATGAAAAGCAAATTTTTGTTTGAAAATTGTTGATGAAATCATATTGAAATACTTGACTCAGTCGTATTTCATGGTTGGTATAAGGTGGGATTTTGATTTAAGATGCTCAAAGAGCCACTCCTTCAACAGATTGTCTAGATATATTATCTAACTTATCTGGGATTTCAAACATCTATTGATCTTGGTATTTCATTTTCTTTACCAAATTGATGATTTGATAAAGGCATTACACATAAGATCAGGATAGATGTAATTGAAGTTGTTCAACTTTAAGTGTTTTAACTTTCGTAAATTTTCGTTTCATTTTTGGATATTTTTGATAGATTTTGCATAATCTATTTCTTGTTGTATGAAACGATGTCATTTGTTTAAAGTTGACATGGTAAAGTGCTTACATACTTTTTCTGGATTTTATGGAATTTTTCTAAATTTTTCTGAAGAAAAAGTTGTAGCCGATCCGGATCGGGCAAGTGATCCGGATCCCGAACGCAGGATTTCTCCTGCGGGTAGCCGATCCGGATCACATTCTCGATCCGATCCGGATCACGGCTAGGGTTTTATAAAAACAAAGAGATTTTGATTTCTTTTACCCTAATCTTTGGTTTTCAAGCCTCTAGAGTTTCTCTCTCTAGATTTCTTGCTTCTTGGAGCTTCAAAACTCAAAGTTCTTCGGATTCAAGTAAGTTTTATTGATCAAAACTCGGTTTTTACAGTTTTTCATCAAACGTGAGTTGAAAAATTGGAACTTTTTCGTTTGTGAATGGTTTTTGATCAAATTTCTTTTGAAATAAGAACTCTGGGTCAATTAGTTTTGCTTTTATGCTGGGTTTTCTCAAGATTAACGAGTTTTTAGGCTTCGATTTCTAAAAATTCGGTTTAGGGCATAAAAGAGGAATTTTTGAAAATCATGGAATTGATCTATTTTTAAAATTCTTTTGGAAAACTAATTTGATTCTTGGCTTCTCTACATGATTATGATTGTCTAGGTACAATGTTTTCAAATTTTTCAAAATTGACGATTTTTCATATGTTCTTGAGTTGGTTTTCACAGGACACTTTCTCAAACTCAAAGCACTAGATCAATGGCATTCTCCTGGTTAATCCTGTTACTGGTCACAATGGTGCCCGAAGTTCATCTGTTAAAGAAGAACCAATGTCTCAACTCGAGACAAAACCGAACGAAGCTAATGAGGACAGCTCGGATTACAATGAGGAAGAATGGGACGAATTCTTCAAGGATGTTCAGCGAAAAATTGATGAGGAGGACAGGAAATTCACCAAAGGAAAGAGACTAATGAAATCTGCCTCCACGACCAGACAATATACAAGAAGAAGAAATGTCCAAAGAAGTACGAGTCAGCATAGTGGGCCTCTCACCAGAGCACGCTCACTTTCTGGAATTCTGCAAACTGAATCTCCATGGACTGCAGGACCAGATGCACCATCTGCATCTACACAGCGTCCATCGCACTCAAAGCACGGACAACTGAGACAGAGATTTTGGAATCGATTTGTCAGGAACAACAAAGACTCTCTGCTACACAAGAGAGAATATCGAAAGAACTTCAGCAGATTTCTTCTGAACACAAGAAGATCAAGAAAAAGTACTCAAATATTAAGAATTTGCTTAAAGGGATTTTGAGCAAGCTGAGCTGTACTAGTTCAGATTCTTCAGACTGAGCAGCACCTCCTTCTGTTCATTTTGTCTACTTTGGTTCTTAGTTTTCAGGACTTGTTTTTTTCTCCTTACTTTTAGTTCTCAGTTTGTGCATATTATTAGAATTTTTTTCTCTCCTTACATATTGTAGCTCTTGCTACGTTTTGGCTTTGTTTTGTGACAAAAAGGGGGAGAGAGTTTGAGAGAGAGAGAGTTAGAGTTTGCAAAGAACTTTGAACAATGATTGTGAATATCAATGACTAAGTCAAGGTAAGTATGACCTCAACTCAACTTTGGTTTTTTTTTTTTGTGATTTGTGACATGCTTCTATACTAACTATTCGACTAACTATTTGGGCATGTAATATGACTAACAAGTTGATGTTGGACTAACATACTTTGACATTTGGTTTTTGACTGCTTAGAAGATATGTTGGTTTTAACTATGATTCTCTTACATATCTGAATTTTTCAAATGTCATGATGAGAATAAACTCTATCTCTGTATTTGGTTTTGTATGTTTCAATTCTTGAGGTATCTAACGATTTTGTTTGTCAAGAATGCTTTCTGTGTGCAGAGATTACAGATGTCTAAGTCTAGAGTCTGTTTTAGGAGTTTATCTCATGTTTTTAATTTCTGGAACTCTTTTGTAAATTTTTGTTGTATGGTGATAGCAACAAAAATATCCTTTTTGAATTTTCTTTTGTGGATTTGTGTTTTGTCACGAAACCGCCAAAGGGGGAGATTGTTACGGAATTTGAGTTGGCGTATTTCGTGAATGTATTTAGTCTTGAAGATTGAAGATGAAGTAACTTTGGATCATATACCTCAATCTCAAGAAAGAAGAATTCAAAAGGATCAGGTACGTTTAACTAAAGAATTTTGATGATCCGAATACTTCTTATAGTGTAGAAACACCTGGAAGAGGTTTTAATTGCTTAAACATCAAAAACTGGACATGGGACATGTTCAGGATCCGGATCGTGCTTGCAATCCGGATCCCGAAGGGTGTTTGTTCATACACTGCTTCAATCCGGATCACAAGCTTCTGCAATCCGGATCCCGAACATGGATGTTTTTGGTGAAACTGTATGAACGATCCGGATCGGGACTACGATCCGGATCCCGAACAGCAATTTTCTGGAAACCGTCTTTTGTGCTTCTGCAATCCGGATCGCCAATCCAATCCGGATCGCCGTCGGTAAAACTTTCCAGAAAAGTTGTTTTTGATCCTAATATTCTTCCTAGGGTTTCTAACCTATAAATAGCCCTTATTCATTTCTAGGGCATCCGAGGAAATAGAAAAAGATAGCCGAAAAGAAAAATCCACATATATAGAGAAGAAAGGAAATCAATAGATCTATTCTATGTTTCTTCATCTATATTGATTGATTTGATTCTAGGTTTTCCATACTCACATTTTGAGTAGAATCAAATCAATGAATACTTAGATGGTATTTCCGATCTATCTTTAATCTAAGTATTCGGCGGATCATCACCACCCAAACAAACAACGATTTATCCCAAAATCGGCGCGTGGACTCGCGTGGCCTTGTGGATTCAAGGTGCAACCGCTCTCGTGGATTCGGAGCGAGGTACGTTCGTGGATTCGAAGCGTGCCATTGGGTGAAGACCGTGGATTCGGTTGGACGTCGTGGACTCGACGTTGGACGCTGTGGATTCAGCGTTGGGCGCGGATCGTGGATTCGAGAAGCGTCGTGGAGCGAGCGGAGAAGATCTACTAGGAGCGTATGGTAAAAGGTTGAGTCGTCTGTGAGTACGTTATATCACCTTGTACGTGTGTTAATTCTAGTGGATTTCGCCGTGTTATCGGTCCCGTGGTTTTTTACTCCGGTTTGGAGTTTTTCCACGTAAAAATCTTGCGTGTTCTTTTATTTTTCCGCATTGGGTTTTATTGCGCAATGATTTTTTGAGTGTTTATTGTTTACACCTATTCACCCCCCTCTAGGTGTTTTTTCCCCTATTTAGATCCTTATTAACCTAAACCCAACAGTGGTTGCGTCCGGATGTTTGTAATTGTGCAGTGGACTACGATGCCCCTGAGACGTCGTGTAGTGAAGAGGGCACATCCCGATCGATGAGTAACTTCGAGCAGCGGGAGCAGAGCTATCATAGCGGCAAGACCCAGAGTTATGGATCCAAATGGCACAGATGTCGGAGGCTGCCCAGCGTCAGGAGGAGACCATGGACCGGATGATGCGCATGTTGGCAGAGAGCGCAGCCTGTTTTTACTCCCCCTGAGAGTTTCCTGCATCTCTTCGCCAGCTGTGGCACCCCCAGTTGTATTAGTAACACAGGCAAGCCCCTACTGCACCGGTTACCATGGTCAGCCGTCCGGACGGCGGAACAGTTGACCCCTGCAGAGCAGCATGAGGTGGTGGATCTATTGATGAGGTTCCGCCAGTTCGATCCCCCCGTTTTTCTGGATTGAGTGCAGAGCGTGGGAGGCTGAGTCTTGGATCACGGCCATGGAGCGTCATTTTGAGAGTTTGTTCATTGTGGAGCGGTTTCGAGTCCCCTTGGCTACACACTTCTTGGAGCACAACGCCGATGCTTGGTGGCGACGTGTGCGACCTGCTGGTCCGCTTGGGACGCAGCTTCTCTCTTGGGCGGAGATCTGCAGTCTATTTCTTGGACCTTTTTTCTCGGAGAGCGTCAGGCAGAGGTTAGAGGAGCAACTAATCTCCGTCAGGGAGATCGACTCGTGCATGAGTACATCGCAGACTTCAACCAGTTGTTGGCCTGTGTACCGCACGCTGCGACGGACGAGGCGCATTGGGATTGCTTGTTTGAGCGGGGTTTGCGCCGAGAGATTTATCAGTTCGTCCGTTCGCGCAGATTGCAGACGTTGGGTGCCTCTATGGTGCAGGCACTTTATGTTGAGAACGGAGAGGCGGTGATGGATGAGGTGGCTCCATCTTCCGCAGTGATTCCTGGGGCGAAGCGCCCAGCACCGGTTGATGAGGGACAAACGAGTCAACAGGCACCTTCGGGACCTTCACGATCTCACCCTGAGGGTCGTGAGTTTCAGAGGCGCTAGAGTTCAGGTGGGCACCCGCAGCAGCCGCAGTATCAGCAGCGACAGCAGTTTCAGCAGCAGTATCGGCAACAACGACACGAGCGATGTGTCATCTGTGGCGGCCCTCATCTACCGTCGCAGTGTGACCAAAGACAGGGACGGTGTTTCTTTTGTGGAGAGTTGGGACATTTTCGAGCAGCTTGTCCCCGAGCCATTCTGTCAGTGCGACCCCTTGCTTTAGCACCCCCCTTGCCTGTATAGGAAGTGGAAGCCCTCCGGTACACCGTCAGACTGTAGAGTCCTGGTGTCCCCTTACCCTGGTATGCCTCCCTTTTATTTTTGACGGGACTATTAGGAAAACTTTTCACTGTGTTTTCTGCAATGGGCTGGCCTGGACCGCGAGCATTTTTCTGCGATTGAGCTCGAAAAACGGAGGACGGCAAAGCGAACGGATTCGGATTCCGATTTACGGATCTCCCGGAATGGGGGTCAAAGCGTTTGCTTTTAAGTAGTGCATCGAAATCCGTGCTAAGTGGCCGGCACGCTTTTCGAGGCGATCGGACGGGATCCTGCTGTGATCGGACTTTTCATCTTCTTATGTCAGTGGGTTATTTTATCTTTGGGTGGTACCTCGACCTTTCGATTTTTTGTTGTGGGTCCGAATTAATATTTTCGGCTGTTAAGGGGGGGTTGAAATTCGAGAATTTTTGGGATGATCGTCGGGTTTGCGGTATTTTTAGGTGGTAGAGCTCGCAAAACGGAGAACGGTGGCGCGATCGGATTTGATTTCCGACCCCGGGATCTCCTAGTGTTTAATTTTAAAGTTTGGACCCCTTTTAGGCGCTCCGGGATCCGTGCGAGCGATTGACACGCTTTACGAGACAATCTTAGCCATCGATTTTTGTTCCGGTTATTTTAGGGTTTCTTTAAAATCGGGGGCCGTAGGGTTTTTCTCTTGACGGCTAGGGTTTAAGGCGGTGCTTTTAAGAAAGAAAAAGGGGAATCCCAATTCATATTTCCTCTCTTTTCAACCGTGGGCGTGAGGAACCGAGGTGACGAGACAAGGAAGGACGATCGCACGCCCTGCGGAGCCCGGCGAACGAGAGCGGGACGATCCTCTTCCTTCCTCCCTCACCGGCGAAAACAAGGTGAGTGGTTCGGGTCTTTCCGATTTGTCGGTGTGAGGTTTCTTTCGTGTCGTGTCGCGTGCGAGACGTGTTGTTGGACGGGAGGCCGCCGCCGCCGTTGTTAAACGGGAGGCCGCCGCCGCCGTTAGCGTGTCCACGGGGTCGTCGCCGCAGACGTCGGGGGTCGCAGGGTCGCAACCGGAGCCGCGGGGGGCGAAAATAGGGTTCACTATTCACCCCCGTACGGCTTCAGGCCGCGCGGTCCACCAGGCCAGCCGTGCACCCGGCGCACGCCCACACGGCCAGGAGAGGCGGACCCGGCGCACCGGCTCGTGCGCCAGCCAGCCCAGGTGCACGTGCACGCGCCAGGCGTGCACCCGGCGCACGCCCCCGCAGCCCGTGGTGAGTGACGACCCTCACGGCGCGTGCGCCAACCCAGCCCAGGCCGCGCGGTGCACAGCGCCAGGCGTGCACCCGGCGCTGCCGCCGCGCCGGGGGAGCGCGCGAGCCGGTGCGCGCTCTGCGCGTGCACCGGCCCGGCCCATTCGGTTGGTGCACGCCCCCGGGGTGAGCCCGGTTTACGCCGCGCGCTTCCTCTGAGCCGTGAACCCGGTCCACGCCTGGACCCGTGCACCCGACTGCAGCCAAAGAGCCCGGAAGCTCCGTTTTTGGCCCGTTTCGCCCCGTTTTGAGTGTTTTTGACCGCGACGATGTTTTTAACATTATTTTTCCTACTTTAGTTTTTCGGGCGCAAGGTGGGAGGGTTTTTAACTGGAATTTTCCGCACACCCTTTTCTTCGCGTTCCAGGTGGGTACTCCTTAGAACATCTTTGTGTATGTTTCCGTTATTGTCATTTATGTCTTGTGAGGGGTGACGTGGACCTCCGGGTTCAATGAACACCGCGGTGGAAGACTGGATGGGCAGTTCGCCCCTCCGAACAACAGTGGGGTTGTTTGGAGCGTACTAGCGAGGGGGGCGGTGATCGGTGTGACCAGACGGACATCGAAAGGTGGGTTCATCTCCCGACAGTTCTTGAGTCGGGAAACGAGAGCAATTGGTAAGAGCAAAGGTTTGACATGATGAAATGTTGCTAACCCCGTTCATGCTTATGTTTTGTTATCACTATGCTTATAGCGACTGAGGGTCGTTGTGCCCGACGATACATCGTGTTCTGGGAGGTCACCGAGGCAGGTGCTCGGTCTGGCTTACCGAGGTTGGTGCTCGGTCTGGACGGCCGAGGTTGGTGCTCGGTCGAGGCTCGTGTTACTGCACGCACACCGGCGGCTTGGCCCCCGCAAGGGTGTGCTTTTCCGGAAAAGTGGTACGTTGACCCGTGTACCCTACGTGATGGTGACGTAATGGGGGCCCCCGTGGGTGGGGGGTGTGAGCGGTGTTGCCGAGGCGGGTGCTCGGCGGCCGTGGCAGGTGCTCAGCAGGGGTTCCCGAGGCAGGTGCTCGGTGTGGTTGCCGGGGGAGGTGCCCGGTTTGGTATGCACAAGGTTCTTCATTGTTTGGTATGCACAAAGTTCTTCATTGTTTGGTTTGCACAAGGTTGTTCATTGCTTGGTTTGCACAGGAGTCTTTATCGTTTGATTTGCACGGGGTCCTTCATTGTTGATTGCTCCGGTTTTTACCGTGATTTGCCTTCCTTTAGCATTATTGCCTTTATTGTTATTTCCGGTCACTGACTTCCCACTCTGTGACAGGTTTGTCTAGTCCGTCCAGGGGCAAGTGCTGGGGCGTTGGTGAGGCCGCGTGAGCGATCTTCTGGCCCTTAGAGGCTACTGATACGGTTTACTTTCCCTTCTTTGTTCATTTCATTACGCATTGTAGCTAGTTGTGGATCGCGATACCCCCGTGGAATCGATGTGGATGTTGGGCTATTCGATAGCTCTTTTGGATGTGTGATTTGTTCTTATTTCTTGGTTTGGCCGCTTTCAAACTACAAACAAGGAACAAGGAAACTGATTGTATGATGTTGAAAACGGTTGTATGCGGTTGGCAATCGGTCTAGTGTGGTTAAAGGCATGTTTGTGCGAACTTTGTAATCAGGACGCCGTGCATATACAAAGGAGACTCTGCCTTGTTGCAGAGTGAATTTGTATATGCGGCGGGTCTGGGCACGCACTGGGGGAGATTTGTAAAAATATATATATATATGTAGAAATTTGGGAGCATCGGCGGCTTCCCTTCCGCGCGTAAAAACCCCCGGGGCGTGACAGATTAAGATGGTATCAGAGCGAAACAACTCTAACCACAGTAGACGATGTCCAACATCCACTGGGTATGTCATCACTAGCTACTAACCAATGAGATGATCAGGGTATAGATGGGTAGAGATGCGAGAGTGCGGGATTGTGAAGTCTGTGTTTTTGGTTTAGCTCGGGTGGTGTGTTAGTGTAGTCGATTTAACTTGGAGGTTGGGGTCGAGGCCGGCTGCCACCGGAGCCTTGATGGCTGCGAGGAATCGGTGGATTAGGCAACCAGTACGGGACACGGTGGGTCTGCTGACGGTGTCCATGCACTTGCTGCGGCTGTTAGCACCGCAGATCGTAGCGCCGGCTTTCGTTCTCCCGAACCCCCTTTCCTCCGCCGACGTTCTGGCCATCGTTGGTATTGGTGGCGGGTGTAAGTGTGACCCACCGGTGTTTGTTAGTGTGTCGGCCGCTTTGTCGGTCGTGAGTAACTGATTAGCCTTTTGTCTAAATTTGTACCTTCTGGGTCTTCTAGTGTTAGGGTACAGCGAGTAGTCGGCCGATCCGATTTTGCATCTTGGACAAGGCAGGGGTGGGAGCGAGGACTCTTCCCCCACGGTTGTTACCCATAGTTCGGCTTTTTACTGTAGTCACTGCGATGGTTGTAGAGATCGTTGCGATGGGGGTCTTGGGGTGCTCATTTGGATCGAAAAAGGAGACCCCCAGGGCCAGTAAATCTTGTCCATTTGGGCTCGATTTTGGTTAGAGAGACCGTGTCTCGCTTCGCACAGGTGCGCGTTAGCGGCGACTATCTGGGGGTTTAGCTTTCGATGCTGGGTGATGCCAGTAGCTCTTTGAGGGAGTTGTGAGGGTCGTTTAGGTTGACCTACGGGTGGGTGAGCGCGTGTTCCCTCGAGTGCGCTTGGAAACCTAGGCAACCTTTTTGGACAGGTCTTTCTCGCTGTCTTCGTTGCGTGATTTCTTTGACCCGATGGGTTCCAGATGGACAGTCGATTGTACCTGGAGGCCGCTGTTTTAGTAGGCTCTGAGCTTAGAGTTCCCCAGTGGGGGTGTCGTTGTTTGGTTTGGAGTTTTACCGCTCGACTCGATGCCCGATGCTTGGAGGGGCAACGGGTTGGGACCGAGCGTTAGTGGCCAATCAGAGTGTCGCACCCCGTCGGTGCCGGGACGGAGGTAGGACCTGACCTTGTGAGCTTTGTCGCCAGCTTTCCGTGACCAAGGCATAACCATGAGGCTTGGTTGTGAGCTTTTTGGGTCTTTGATCTTGTGAGGCAGGTGTGGGTCATGGGGATCTGTCGACTGCTTGGAGCTTTGGCACGGGTCACTTTCGGCTAGGATGCCTTGTACGTAGCCCTTCTGTGGGGTGGACCTTGGGGTAGGCCTTAGAGCCGAAGCCTAACCTTAGTTTTGACCGCCGCCCCGACCGGACGGACCGTCGATGTGGGTAACCCGGGACGGGGGATATGCTCCGAACTCGCGACCCGTGTTGGTGACGGGTGGAGGTGGCCCGTGATGGTGACGGGTGGGAGCGGTCCGTGTTGGTGACGGGTGAGCTCGTTACTCTCAGGGGAGTTTTTCTGGTTGTTAGTAACCCAGCCTGCTCAGCTGGCACCTCATAGAGCCTCGTAAGGGTGTTAGTATGATCTCTCCCTCGTTGTCGGGTTAGTTGCGTTGGACCCTTTTTAGGGACTCTTCGGTGCGGTTTGGGATGTATGACTGGGGTACCTCGACGCGTCGCGAGACCCTTGTTGTTGTCCGCTCAGCGCGGGCAGAGGTGGCCTGCGGACCGGTGGTGACATGACGGGGAACTCCAAGTTGGGAAACGAGAATGCGACGTGGTGCCGGGCAGGGTTCGGTTTACGAGGTATCAGGCGGAGGTGTAGTTACCTGGTTCTCCGGGCCTAGTGACCCGACCCCCTGCATCACTCGGAGACACCCCGGTTGTAAGGATTACTTCCAACGTCTTCCTGACTGAATTGCCGGGGATACCCCCGAGCGAGGGGTCGTCCTCCCCTTCGAGCTTCTACCAAGCACGCAACCTATCACTTAGGCGCCTTACTGAATAGGTCCTGCGGAATTGAGGGAACTCAAGGCGCAACTAGCAGACATTCTAGACAAGGAGTTCATCAAGCCGAGGGTGTCGCCTTGGGGGCGCACCCGTTCTCTTCGTGCAGAGGAAGGACGGAAGCTTACGTCTGCGCATCAACTACAGGAAGATGAACAAGATTACAGTGAAGAACAAGCCCAGGATCGGTGACCACTTCAACCCACCGCGAGAAGCTGTTTGCTAAGTCTAAGAAATGTGAGATCTGACTTCGCGAAGTGGGCATTTTGGGGCACATTGTGTCAGCAATGGGAATCGCAGGGAATGTGAGCGGAACTGCCCGACACACGATTCGGAATTGGCAGCAGTCGTCTTCGCTTTAAAGCTTTGGAGACAGCACCTTTTGGAGTTCATCGTGATGTGTTTCGAGTCGCCTGAGCCTTAAGCTTGGTTCACATAGGAATAGTTGTTTGGGGCAGAGGCGTTGGTTGGAGTCGCTGAAGGACTCGACCTGTCCATTCAGTATCACCCCGGGAAGCAAGTGTAGTAGCGGATGTCTTGAGCAGGAAGGGTCAAATCGAGGAGAAATCGATAAGCGCGATTTTTCAGCAGGACCGGTACGGTCGCGCGACCCTTGTCCTTAATGGTCGAGTCAACCCCATTAGAGAAATCCTGGAAGGCAGAAAACAGGCGTACGGATACAGCTATTCGAGACAAGACCACCCCCGGACCACGCCAGCGACTTTTCGGCGAGTGCGAACGACCCAATACGTTTTCGGGGCGGACTTGCGTGCCCGAGCTGCCAGTTTTGAAGAAAGAACTACTGCCAGAGGCGCACTACGCTCCCTTCGCAGCACACCCAGGCGACACGAAGATGTAGGAGGACCTCGAGCAGAATTTTGGTGGACCAGAGACACACGGCGGGTGTCGTGTAGAGTTATTTAGGATCCACAAGGATCTAAATAGGTACTATCAAACACCTAGAGGGGGGTGAATAGGTGTAATATTATAAAAACCAATCTCAGTGCAAAAATAAAAACAATGCGGAAAATAAAAATCAACACACCGAGATTTACGTGGAAACTCCAATCCAGGAGAAAAACCACGGGACCAACACGCAATAACAATCCACTAAGAATTGAAGAATAACAAGGTGATTACCGACTCCACGGACTCGACCCCTCCTTCAAGTTCTTCGGACCTTGCGCTCCACCGATTGCACGTCCACTGCACACGTTCGAATCCACGAACGCCACTCGAATCCACGAGCACACGTTTCGAATCCACGAAACGCCTTCAACACATCGAATCCACGATGCCACGTCGAATCCACGACGCAAATAGCCGATAAAGAATATAGGCTTTGATGGTGATCCTTTGCTTAGATTCTCATTGAAGAACCGTAGAAGAAATCTCTAAGCAAAGATTAGATCAATTCGACAAAAGATAGATCTTGGAAGAACCGTCGAATTGACCTAAAAGAGGCGAAAGAGAAGAACGGTAAAAACCAGCCTCTAGGGTTGCTCACGAGTGTTTCTGAATTAATCGGTATTGGTCCACCTCGTCGAGAAACCCTAAGTGTCTATTTATAACCCTTGGAAAAAGATAAAAGTCGGTTTAGTAATTTTATCCCGAAAGGGCATTGTGTACCGGTACCAAATATCGTGTTCCGGTACGCAATGGTGCAAAACACAGATTTTTCTATTGTGTTCCGGTACGCGAGTCTGTGTTCCGGTACGCAATGCAAATTTCAGAAAATTCTGTGTCGGGTTTGAGGAACTTCAAGTGTGGTTCCGGTACTCAATGTAAAAACTGATTTTTCCAAGATAAACTTTATCCAAAACAGACCAAGTACCGGAATCCAAACTTAAATCAAGTTGTAAGTTAAAACCAAGTTCCTAAAACCAAGTCTAAACCGGTTTTCATTAATTTCCTGATTCCAATGATTATAAATGAACTTTAATCACCATGATCAATATTTAATCATACCTAGGAGTTAACTTGAGCTCATGTTCAACGAGTCTTCGAAAGCTGATTTGACAATTTGATCCCTTTAAGACTCCGACTCAACTCACTGACTTGACTCACGAAATATGCCAACACCAAAAAGCCGTAACAATCTCCCCCTTTGGCAATTTCGTGACAAAACCCAAAAATACATAAAAACTCTCAAGTCACTCATCTTAAACCAAAAAGTCGAAATTCAATGTCATCACCAAAACATTGATTTTCTTTGCGTGAAAGATCCAATAAATACAAAATTACATTTGAACCAAACATCCTAGAACATACTCTATGACTTAGGACTTGGAGTCTTAAAGTGATGTAATTCCTGCAAAAATAAAACTCCAAACAAATCAAATGTTAGTCGTTAGAAATTAATAAATCCTACATTTTGATTTGTCCTTTTGGTTCTTTTGTTTTTCCGGCTCTTTCAAACTTTTCTTTATCTCCCCCTATCTTGAGCATCCATCTCTTGAGCATCCATGTTCTCCCCCTTTGTGATGCAATCATTATTTTCTGTCTCCCCCTTTTTATGATATGTCCATCATTTCCGTTCTCCCCCTTTTTGTCACAAATTGTCAAACAGTTAATAGAAACAAAAAGTAGAAATCCTAGGAGGATAAGTTCTTAGTTACAATACGAGTAGAGTACTTGTTCATCACAACATGAAAAGAAACTGAAAATCAAAAACAAGAAGGAAAAGAGATCACTCATCCTCATTTGAATCATCATCATCATGTGATGTTGGTCCACGCGATGTACCCGGTGCAGTTGCTCCAGTGACCACATCATCATGTTTGCACCCAAGGATATCGAAGATTTTCTTTAAGCTATCCTCAAGTTTCTTGAAGCCTTGCTCCATCCTTTGCTCTATCTTTTGCTTTAGTGAACGAACGTCCCGATGCAAGGTTTGAAGAGTTACGACCTCATCTGGTTCAGGAGATTCTTGACGAGGTGGTGCACTCACTGTCGCTTCACTTGCATAGGCTTTTGTATGCCCAAAAGTCTTCAAAGTGCTAATTGACTTGGCTAAAGTGATTCCATCAATTGCCCCCAAGCCATAATCATATTTGGCACAAGAAATGTCCACTCCATGATCTTCCAGAATACGAGTAATCAAGATCGGATACGGTAGAAGGTCACGTTGTCTAGATCCTTCAATGACATGTACCATCTGCTGCCAAATGAGAAATGGAATGTTGGTGTTAATTCCATTTGCACTTTCCGGGTGACCAAGGAAAAAGAGAAGTAACAATCGATCCCATCGAATCCTTTTGGTCCCCAGTGTGGGCAATAGGTTGTAGCATACGATTAAGGACAAAATATGATACTCTGGTTTTAGGTCCTTTGATTCAACATATGATCTGTTCGTGTGCGTCCCTGTCTTGCAAATAGAGTCCACAACCATATCCCAATGGGTATCATGTTGGAAATTACCATCAGTGTAATAAAGACCAATAATGTCAACAGCTAATCCAAGGTTTGCACCAATTACTGCTGGAGTAATGTCAAACTTGACGCCTCTAACTGTAGTTTCAAAAACGAAAGATCCGGTGTCATGGTCTTTTTGAAGTATGTTACCTTGCATGTAGAATTCCCTGATGATCTCCACACAAAAACCCATCTTAGGTTGAACTCTGCCAAGTGGCCGAATATGACTTCGTTCCAAAATCCTTGCAAAGTCTGGCACCTCACGACATAGCTCGTTAAAGTTCACGTGTCGCTCTCCAATGCATGTGCGGTTTGCAAATCTAGCACGACGTTTTGCACTCACATGCGATTCATTTTCATCAACGTTTGATCTCCGTTGAGAGCGCTCGCGTATTACCGGTCCACCGGTACTTCTACGCGGAGGAGAATCCCTCTTTTTCCTTGGAGCCACAGGTGCTTTCCCCTTTCCTTGAACCGTTTCTTCTTCATATTCTGAGGAATTTTCAGAATCTGAGCTTGTCGAACCTTCCTCTCGTGATCGTTTAGTAATCTTCTTCTTTCCAGAACCACGACCACGTCCACTTCCAGTGGCCATTAAGATCACTAGTGCAAGGAGCCATGAAAACGCCATTTCCTACAAAGAACACAATGCACTATGATTTGATCTTATAGGAAGGCTTAAACATGTCTAAGAAACATTCTAAACATGTCACAATTGATGATTCATCATTTAAAATTCATTTGCATTAAAAGCCCTAATTCTCAAATTCTTTTATACTAAGAACATATGAAAATGTTAGATTCAATCAAATAAGCATGGAAACATGAATCTAATTAGATAGAAAGCAACCAAATATGTTCTAAGCATGAATTAAGAGTGATTTAAGCAAGAGATTTCATTTGGAGTAAGGATCAACTCAAAAATCCCAAAATAAACATCAAAACCTAAAAACTAGGGTTTTGAAGCAAAAGAAAGCAAGATTAGTGAAGAAACTTACAAATCAAAGCAACAAATCTCTTGATCTTGAAGAAAAACCCCTTAGAGATGTTTTAGAGAGAGAGAGGGAGGGTTTTGAAGTGGGAGAGATGAAATAAAAACAATGTAGTTTCGGAATATAAAGAATTCCAGATCGCGTACCGGTACAAGAAGTCGCGTACCGGTACGTAGTGTAAAAACCGAAAAACCTTCGTTCGGGTTCCGGATTGTAAAACAGGGGGTGATCCGGATCCGCAAAGTAGTTCCGGTACTAAAAGAGTAGTACCGGTACGCCAGTGAAAAACAGGGAATTTCATGATTCGGGATCCGGATTGGGTTTTCTGATCCGGATTCTTGGTTCAGGTACCAAAATTCAAGTACCGGTACACCAGAACCAAAAAGCAAAAAATTCTTGAAACAAATCCAAATTTTGACAACTTTTCAAATACCGATTTGTATTCCATCAAGAAATCCATTTAAGTGCTTTGAAAAACAATGAATTCACATAGATGTCATTCAATCCAAATTTCTTTCATTAGAATAATTTAGAAAAATAAAAACCAGAAAGAGTATGTAAGCACTTTAGCGCATCAACTTTAAACAAAAAGTCATCGTTTCATGCAACAAGAAATAGATTATACCAAATCTATCAAAAATACTCAAAAATGAAACGAAGATTTATGAAAATTAAAACTCTTAAAGTTGAACAATTTCAATTACATCTATCTTGATCTTATGCGTAATGCCTTTATCAAATCATCAATTTTGGTAAAGAAAATGAAATACAAAGATCAATAGATGTTTGAAATCCCAGATAAGTTAGATAATATATCTAGACAATCTGTTGAAGGAGTGGCTCTTTGAGCATCTTATATCAAAAATCCCACCTTATACCAACCATGAAATATGACTGAGTCAAGTATTTCAATATGCATTTCATCAACATTTTTAAAACAAAAATTTGCTTTGCATTCATGGAGTATCTTTTTCTTTCTTTCTTTTCCTCCATGTGGTGGTAGTTTTCACACTCCTCATTGGGATGTAACTCTTTCCACATCTTTTGAGCATTTTACATTTCTTTGACTCCCCCTCAATTGGCTATCAATTATTTAATATATAAGGTATTCAACCAAAAATTGATCTCGCATTCATACTCGACTAAGCAATCAAATAAGATAATGACTATACCAAGAGATCATTGAGAGAGAAATTGACTTTGATCACTTAAAAGATGATTTAATTAACATAAATGATCATTGTAACATCGAAATATTATGATATCAAAAGCATAATAAATTTCTAAATGCGTGAAAAGATGCAATTAAAGTCAATTTAACCAATGCTCAATTAAACAACTCCTCTAAATGAAGTGTCTTCAAGATTATGAATAAGGAGTCAAGTTGATAATCCAAGAAAACTTAATTTGGAGTGAATGAACGTGAAGCCCCTTTTTTATTCAATGCACTTGTTCAATAAAAACCCTTTTGTTCAAAAACAAAGTTATAAAAACAAAGAGCATTGAAAAACATGTAATGCAAAGATTAAGCAAAATATGAAGGGAAAACCAATCAAAGCATTACACACAGTCAAAAGCTATTTAGAACTTAAGACAAGGAAAGATATCACCTTTTCGAATCCAAAATCGTCGGATCTTGGGTTGTCTTGATTCATTGTGGCCGGGGGTTGTCCGCTTTGACTGTTGATCCACCTTAGGTCTTTGCCTCGCAGTGATCCACTTGAATGATTGATGTTGTGGCTCGGACCTTTGGTGGGTTGAGTGAACTCCATTGACCTGAAGAGTCTTTTGATTCCGTTGAGTCCGCTCCGTAGATGAAGTTGCCGAAGGATTTTTCTTTCTCTTTTTCGGGCAATTCTTCACCAAATGTCCTTCAAGTCCACATTGGTGACATGAAATTCTTCAAACTGCTTTTCAAGAAAACCAATCTTGTCCATATATGATTTAGCGTGTGTCTCCGATTGGTTTAGCTTTTCTTGGAGGATTCTATTGTTGTCTAATACCCGTCCATGTTCCTCCTCGAGATCATGAAGTTTGATCTTTAAAGCTTGATTCTCGTCTTGAACTTCATGTCGTTGCTTCCTCAACTTCTTGTTAAGTTTGGCCATCTTCTTTGATTCCGCAAGAAGTTGTTGGTATGCCTCAACGAGTTCTTCTTCGTCCGACTCCCCCTTACATGATGACTCTCCTCCGGATGTTGATGTTTCATGCAAAATCAAAGGAATAGAGTCAGTGACTAAAGATGATAAACACACATTAGAAGAGGGAATTTGAGAGGCATGAAAAGCAACAAATTTTTCTTTTTCCTCTTCACTTGAGGTTGATTCATCGAACTAGAATCGTCCCAAGTTTTTGCTTGCAAAGCCTTCTTCTTGTATGATTTCTTAGAAGGACAATCCGTTGAAATATGGCCGTAGCCTTTGCATCGATAGCATCGGATTTTTCCTTCGAAATCATCCTTTTCTTTTTCTTTAGAAGGTTTTGCAATGCTATTGAGTTTAGAGGATTTAGAACCCGATGATCCTTTAGATGGTTTCGTGGATGAAGATTCATCGGTTCGATTCTTCCAAAATTTCCGACGAAATTTCTTCGTGATCCGCGCCAATTGTTCTTCAAACTCGGCTAAAGAGATTTCATCATCGGAACTTGATTCGTCATCTTCTTCCTTTGTTGATTTGAATGCAATACCTGTAAGCTTAGAAGAAGACTTGGAAGAAATTTGATTAGTAGGAAAAGTCATCTCATAAGTTTGCAAAGCACCTACTAATTCCTCTACACTCATCTCATCCGGATGACTAACGGTTTCAATGGCGGTAACCTTTGCCCTAAACCGTTCCGGAAGAGTCCGAAGAATCTTTCTTACAATTTTCGACTCCGGAATCTTTTCTCCTAAATTAGCACATGTATTAATTACATCTTGAAGTCTAGTGTAATAATCTGTAAACAATTCATGCTCTTCCATATGAATAGAGTCAAATTGACTTGTAAGCATCTGGAGCTTTTGAATTTTTACAAGATTAGTACCCTCATGTGTAATTTTGAGAATATCCCAAATTTCCTTCGCGGTTTCACACGCGGAAATTCTTGTAAACTCAGTCGAGGAAAGAGAATTAAATAAAGCGTTCATACCTTTCCCATTGTAAGAAGATCTTTCGATTTCCTCTTTGGACCATCTAGAGCGAGGTTTTGGGGTAGTAGAATTTCCTACTTCCTCAACCGGATGCACCCAACCGTATTCCACGGTTTGCCATACCCGCTCATCAATAGAGATGAGAAAAGCTCTCATCCGCACTTTCCAATATGCATAATTGGTCCCATCAAAAAGAGGAGGTCTAAAAATATTACCACTTTCACCCATCATGATAGATAAACCTAAAACCCGCTCTGATACCAATTGTAGAGTTATTTAGGATCCACAAGGATCTAAATAGGTACTATCAAACACCTAGAGGGGGGTGAATAGGTGTAATATTATAAAAACCAATCTCAGTGCAAAAATAAAAAACAATGCGGAAAATAAAAATCAACACACCGAGATTTACGTGGAAACTCCAATCCAGGAGAAAAACCACGGGACCAACACGCAATAACAATCCACTAAGAATTGAAGAATAACAAGGTGATTACCGACTCCACGGACTCGACCCCTCCTTCAAGTTCTTCGGACCTTGCGCTCCACCGATTGCACGTCCACTGCACACGTTCGAATCCACGAACGCCACTCGAATCCACGAGCACACGTTTCGAATCCACGAAACGCCTTCAACACACCGAATCCACGATGCCACGTCGAATCCACGACGCAAACTCAGCCGATAAAGAATATAGGCTTCGATGGTGATCCTTTGCTTAGATTATCATTGAAGAACCGTAGAAGAAATCTCTAAGCAAAGATTAGATCAATTCGACAAAAGATAGATCTTGGAAGAACCGTCGAATTGACCTAAAAGAGGCTAAAGAGAAGAACGGTAAAAACCTAGCCTCTAGGGTTGCTCTCGAGTGTTTTCTGAATTAATCGGTATTGGTCCACCTCGTCGAGAAACCCTAAGTGTCTATTTATAACCCTTGGAAAAAGATAAAAGTCGGTTTAGTAATTTTATCCCGAAAGGCATTGTGTACCGGTACCAAATATCGTGTTCCGGTACGCAATGGTGCAAAACACAGATTTTTCTATTGTGTTCCGGTACGCGAGTCTGTGTTCCGGTACGCAATGCAAATTTCAGAAAATTCTGTGTCGGGTTTGAGGAACTTCAAGTGTGGTTCCGGTACTCAATGTAAAAACTGATTTTTCCAAGATAAACTTTATCCAAAACAGACCAAGTACCGGAATCCAAACTTAAATCAAGTTGTAAGTTAAAACCAAGTTCCTAAAACCAAGTCTAAACCGGTTTTCATTAATTTCCTGATTCCAATGATTATAAATGAACTTTAATCACCATGATCAATATTTAATCATACCTGAGAGTTAACTTGAGCTCATGTTCAACGAGTCTTCGAAAGCTGATTTGACAATTTGATCCCTTTAAGACTCCGACTCAACTCACTAACTTGACTCACGAAATATGCCAACACCAAAAAGCCGTAACATGTCGAACCTTTGGCAAGTCTGCAACGAGCTCTGGAGACTAAACCACACTTCAGCACGGCGTTTCACCCCAGACCGATGGACAGCCGAGCGAGTGAACCGGATTCTCGAAGATGTGCCCTGAACCTGCGTACTTGATTTTTGAGTGATGGATAGTCATGGCTTTTGAGCTTAGAAGAGGACTTGAGCTTCGACGGAACACCAGTGCGGATCTTAGCACGTGAGGACAAAAAGGACCGCGGAACCGGACGATCCCCCATGGGAAGGTGCTGTGGAGCAACCAGGAAGAATGTGAAGCGACTTGGGAACTGGCGTCAGAGAAGAGGGAGTGCTACCCAGATTTACTCGTTGCGGACCAGGATTAAGTTTCGAGGACGAAACTTCTTTTAAGTGGTGAGTGATGTAGAGTCCTGGTGTCCCCTTACCCTGGTATGCCTCCCTTTTATTTTTGACGGGACTGTTAGGAAAACTTTTCACTGTGTTTTCTGCAATGGGCTGGCCTGGACCGCGAGCATTTTTCTGCAATTGAGCTCGAAGAACGGAGGACGGCAAAGCGAACGGATTCGAATTCCGATTTACGGATCTCCCGGAATGGGGGTCAAAGCGTTTGCTTTTACGTGGTGCATCGGAATCCGCGCTAAGTGGCCGGCACGCTTTTCAAGGCGATCGGACGGGATCCTGCTGTGATCGGACTTTTCATCTTCTTATGTCAGTGGGTTATTTTATCTTTTGGGTGGTACCTCGACCTTTCGATTTTTCGTTGTGGGTCCGAATTTAATATTTTCGGCTGTTAAGGGGGGGTTGAAATTCGAGAATTTTTGGGCTGATCGTCGGGGTTTGCGGGTATTTTTAGGTGGTAGAGCTCGCAAAACGGAGAACGGTGGCGCGATCGGATTTGATTTCCGACCCCGGGATCTCCCAGAATTTAATTTTGAAGTTTGGACCCCTTTTAGGCGCTCCGGGATCCGTGCGAGCGATTGACACGCTTTACGAGACAATCTTAGCCATCGATTTTTGTTCCGGTTATTTTAGGGTTTCTTTAAAACCGGGGGCCGTAGGGTTTTTCTCTTGACGGCTAGGGTTTAAGGCGGTGCTTTTAAGAAAGAAAAAGGGAAACCCCAATTCATATTTCCTCTCTTTTCAACCGTGGGCGTGAGGAACCGAGGTGACGAGACAAGGAAGGACGATCGCACGCTCTGCGTGTTACGGCTTTTTGGTGTTGGCATATTTCGTGAGTCAAATCAGTAAGTTGAGTCGGAGTCTTAAAGGGATCAAATTGTCAAATCAGCCTTCGAAGACTCATTGAAGATTCAACTTGAGCCCAAGTCAACTCTCAGGTATGATTAATTATAGCTCATGGTGATTAAAGTTCATTTATAATCATTGGAAACAGGAAATTAATGAAAACCGGTTTAGACTTGGTTTTAGGAACTTGGTTTTAACTTACAACTTAATTCAAGTTTGGTTTCCGGTACTTGGTTTGTTTTGGATAAAGTTTATCTTGGAAAAATCAGTTTTTACATTGCGTACCGGAACCACACTTGAAGTTCCTCAAACCCGACACAGAGTTTTCTGAAATTTGTATTGCGTACCGGAACACAGACTCGCGTACCGGAACACAATAGAAAAATCTGTGTTTTGCGCCATTGAGTACCGGAACACAATATTTGGTACCGGTACACAATGTTGCCTCGGGAAAAGTTTCCTAAACCGACTCTAATTCGTTTCCAAGGGCTATAAATAGACACTTAGGGTTTCTCAAGAACGTGGGTTCAATACCGATCAATTTATAAAACACTTGAGAGCAACCCTAGAGGCTAGGTTTTTATCGTTCTTCTTTATAGCCTCTTTTAGGTCAATTCGACGGTTCTTCCAAGATCTATCTTTTGTCGAATTGATCTAATCTTTGCTTAGAATTTCTTTCTACGGTTCTTCAATGATAATCTAAGCAAAGGATCACCATCGAAGCCTATATCTTTCTATCGGCTGAGTTTGCGTCGTGGATTCGACGTGGCACCGTGGATTCGGTGTGTTGAAGGCGTTTCGTGGATTCGAAACGTGTGCTCGTGGATTCGAGTGGCGTTCGTGGATTCGAACGTGTGCAGTGGACGTGCAAACGGTGGAGCGCAAGGTCCGAAGAAATTGAAGGAGGGGTTGAATCCGTGGAGACGGTAATCACCTTGTTATTCTTCGTTTCTTAGTGGATTGTTATTGCGTGGACATCCAACCGGTCAGCGCAAGGTCCGAAGAAGTTGAAGGAGGGGTCGAGTCCGTGGAGTCGGTAATCACCTTGTTATTCTTCATTTCTTAGTGGATTGTTATTGCGTGTTGGTCCCGTGGTTTTTCTCCTGGATTGGAGTTTCCACGTAAATCTCGGTGTGTTGATTTTTATTTTCCGCATTGTTTTTTATTTTTGCACTGAGATTGGTTTTTATAATATTACACCTATTCACCCCCCTCTAGGTGTTTGATAGTACCTATTTAGATCCTTGTGGATCCTAAATAACTCTACAATTGGTATCAGAGCGGGTTTTAGGTTTATCTATCATGATGGGTGAAAGTGGTAATATTTTTAGACCTCCTCTTTTTGATGGGACCAATTATGCATATTGGAAAGTGCGGATGAGAGCTTTTCTCATCTCTATTGATGAGCGGGTATGGCAAACCGTTGAATACGGTTGGGTGCATCCGGTTGAGGAAGTAGGAAATTCTACTACCCCAAAACCTCGCTCTAGATGGTCTAAAGAGGAAATCGAAAGATCTTCTTACAATGGGAAAGGTATGAACGCTTTATATAATTCTCTTTCCTCGACTGAGTTTACAAGAATTTCCGCGTGTGAAACCGCGAAGGAAATTTGGGATATTCTCAAAATTACACATGAGGGTACTAATCTTGTAAAAATTCAAAAGCTCCAGATGCTTACAAGTCAATTTGACTCTATTCATATGGAAGAGCATGAATTGTTTACAGATTATTACACTAGACTTCAAGATGTAATTAATACATGTGCTAATTTAGGAGAAAAGATCCCGGAGTCGAAAATTGTAAGAAAGATACTTCGGACTCTTCCGGAACGGTTTAGGGCAAAGGTTACCGCCATTGAAACCGTTAGTCATCCGGATGAGATGAGTGTAGAGGAATTAGTAGGTGCTTTGCAAACTTATGAGATGACTTTTCCTACTAATCAAATTTCTTCCAAGTCTTCTTCTAAGCTTACAGGTATTGCATTCAAATCAACAAAGGAAGAAGATGACGAATCAAGTTCCGACGATGAAATCTCTTTAGCCGATTTTGAAGAACAATTGGCGCGGATCACAAAGAAATTTCGTCGGAAATTTTGGAAGAATCGAACCGATGGATCTTCATCCACGAAACCATCTAAAGGATCATCGGGTTCTAAATCCTCTAAACTCAAAGGCGTTGCAAAACCTTCTAAAGAAAAAGAAAAAGATGATTTCGAAGGGGAAATCCGATGCTATCGATGCAAAGGCTACGGCCATATTTCAACGGATTGTCCTTCTAAGAAATCATACAAAAAGAAGGCTTTGCAAGCAAAAACTTGGGACGATTCTAGTTTCGATGAATCGACCTCAAGTGAAGAGGAAAAAGAAAAATTTGTTGCTTCTCATGCCTCTCAAATTCCCTCTTCTAATTTGTGCTTATCATCTTTAGTCACTGACTCTATTCCTTTGATTTTGCATGAAACATCAACATCCGGCGGAGAGTCATCAAGTGAGGGGGAGTCGGACGAAGAAGAACTCGTTGAGGCATACCAACAACTTCTTGCGGAATCAAAGAAGATGGCCAAACTTAACAAGAAGTTGAGGAAGCAACGACTTGAAGTTCAAGACGAGAATCAAGCTTTAAAGATCAAACTTCATGATCTCGAGGAGGAACATGGACGGTTATTGGATAACAATAAAATCCTCCAAGAAAAGCTAAACCAATCGGAGACAAACGCAAAATCATATATGGACAAGATTGGTTTTCTAGAAAAGCAGTTTGAGGAGATTCATGTCACCAACCAAGCTTTGACCAAGCAAGTTCATGAACTTAAATCCGACATACAAAGGCTTTCAACCGGTTCCAAGAAACTTAATTGTATGTCCGGATTAGGTCAAGCAAGCAAGGTTGGTTTGGGATTTAAAAAGGACCAAACTGTGCATGCTTCAAGTTCCACAATGAAATTGAAAGGAAGACTTGTCACCTTTGTGGACTTGAAGGACATTTGGTGAAGAATTGCCCGAAAAAGAGAAAGAAAAATCTTTCGGCAACTTCATCTACGGAGCGGACTCAACGGAATCAAAAGACACATCAAGTCAAAGGAGTTCACTCAACCCACCAAAGGTCCGAGCCACAACATCAATCATTCAAGTGGATTATTGCGAGGCAAAGACCTAAGGTGGATCAACAGTCAAAGCTACAACCCCCGGGCACAACGAATCAAGACAACCCAAAATCCACGATTTTGGATTCGGAAAGGTGATATCTTTCCTTGTCTTAAGTTCTAAATAGCTTATGACTGTATGTAATGCTTTGATTGGTTTTCCCTTCATATTTTTCTTAATCTTTGCATTACATGGTTTTCAATGCTCTTGGTTTTTATACTTTGTTTTTGAACAAAAGGGTTTTAACGAACAAGTGCATTGAATAAAAAGGGCTTCACGTTCAATCACTCCAAATTAATTTTATATGGATTATCAATTTTACTCCATAATCATAATCTTGAAGATACTTCATTATAGGAGTTTTTGATATTATAAGCATCAAATTTTAGAAATCATGTGTGATCTTTAGATGCTTAATCTATCTCGGTTGTGTGAATTCATTGTGATAAACGTGAGACAACCGATAGACTGAAATTTGGGATTTAATTCTTTCACGTAAGAGATTGCCTTCTTACAAGGGTAAATAAATGAATTATAAAAGATGTGGAAAGAGTTACATCCGAAAGGAGTGTGAAAACTACCACCACATGTTGGAAAGAGCTACCACATGTTATGGATGCCTGAAAAATATTTTATGAGAATTTTTAGTGAAGCATTCGGAGATTTAAATTCAAAGTTCTTATTTTGAACAATCTCCTGGTTGGTATAAGGTGGGATAGTTAAAAAGATGCTCAAAGAGCCACCCTTAGGTACTTTAGTGCTTATCTCAAATTTGAAAGGGTAGAATTCAAGATTGATGTCATTTGGAAAATCTCCGTAAGTCATCTTTGTAAATCCGTTACATCTTGATAGAGTTTGGATCTCAAGATTATTTTTGATGACTTGTGTTTGATGAATATAACATGAAAAACGGTCTATAATGTTTTACCTTTATTTTTCATGATTTTGGAGTAAATCTTTTTAATTTTATAATTAATTGGATTGAATGACATCTATGTGAATTCATTGTTTTTCAAAGCACTTAAATGAATTTCTTGATGGTATACAAATCGGTATTTGAAAAGATTTCAAAATTTGGATTTGTTTCAAGAAATTTTTGCTTTTTGGCTCTGTTGTTCCGGTACCTGCTTTTTAGTACCTGAACCAAGAATCCGGATCAGAAAACCCAATCCGGATCCCGAATCATGAAAATCCCTGTTTTTCACTTGCGTACCGGTACTACATTTTTAGTACCGGAACTACATTGCGGATCCGGATCCCCCTGCCTTTCAATCCGGAACCCGAACGAAGGATTTTCGGTTTTTGCACTGTGTACCGGTACGCGACTTCTTGTACCGGTACGCGGACTGGAATTCTTTTTATTCCGAAACCACATTGTCTTTAATTCATTTCTCCCACTTCAAAACCCTCCCTATCTCTCTCTAAAACATCTCTAAGGGTTTTTCTTCAAGATCAAGAGATTTGTTGCTTTGATTTGTAAGTTTCTTCATTAATCTTGCTTTCTTTTGCTTCAAAACCCTAGTTTTTAGGTTTTGATGTTTATTTTGAGTTGATCCTTAATCCAAATGAAATCTCTTGCTTAAATCACTCTTAATTCATGTTTAGAACATAAATGGTTGTTCTCTATGCGATTAGATTCATGTTTTCACGCTTATATGCTTGAATCTATCATTTGCATGTGTTCTTAACATAGAAAATTGAAATTTTAGGGCTTTTGATGTAAATGGATTTTAAATGATGAATCATCAATTGTAACATGTTTAGAATGTTTCTTAGACATGTTTAAGCATTCCTATAAGATCAAATCATAGTGCATTGTGTTGTTTGTAGGAAATGGCATTTTCATGGCTTCTTGCACTAGTGATCTTAATGGCCACTGGAAGTGGACGTGGTCGTGGTTCTGGAAAGAAGAAGACTCCTAAACGATCACGAGAGGAAGGTTCGACAAGCTCAGATTCTGAAAATTCCTCCGAATATGAAGAAGAAACAGTTCAAGGAAAAGGGAAAGCACCTATGGCTCCAAGGAAAAAGAAAGGTGTGGATTCTCCTCCGCGTAGAAGTACCGGTGGACCGGTAATACGCGACCGCTCTCAACGGAGATCTAATGTTGATGAAAGCGAACCGCATGTGAGTGCAAAACGCCGTGCCAGATTTGCAAACCGCACATGCATTGGAGAGCGACACGTGAACTTTAACGAGCTATGTCGTGAGGTGCCAGACTTTGCAAGGCTTTTGGAACGAAGCCATATTCGGCCACTTGGCAGAGTTCAACCTAAGATGGGTTTTTGTGTGGAGATCATCAGGGAATTCTACATGCAAGGTAACATACTTCAAAAAGACCATGACACCGGGGCTTTCGTTTTTGAAACAACAGTTAGAGGCGTCAAGTTTGACATTACTCCAGCAGTAATTGGTGCAAACCTTGGATTAGCTGTTGACACTACTGGTCTTTATTATACTGATGGTGACTTCCAACATGATACCCATTGGGATATGGTTGTGGACTCTATTTGCAAGACAGGGACGCACACGAACAGATCATATGTTGAATCAAAGGACCTAAAACCAGAGTATCATATTTTGTCCTTAATCGTTTGCTACAACCTATTGCCCACACTGGGGACCAAAAGGATTCGATGGGATCGATTGTTACTTCTCTTTTTCCTTGGTCACCCGGAAAGTGCAAATGGAATTAACACCAACATTCCATTTCTCATTTGGCAGCAGATGGTACATGTCATTGAAGGATCTAGACAACGTGACCTTCTACCGTATCCGATCTTGATTACTCGTATTCTGGAAGATCATGGAGTGGACATTTCTTGTGCCAAATATGATTATGGCTTGGGGGCAATTGATGGAATCACTTTAGCCAAGTCAATTAGCACTTTGAAGACTTTTGGGCATACAAAAGCCTATGCAAGTGAAGCGACAGTGAGTGCACCACCTCGTCAAGAATCTCCTGAACCAGATGAGGTCGTAACTCTTCAAACCTTGCATCGGGATGTTCGTTCACTAAAGAAAAGGATGGAGCAAAGGATGGAGCGAGGCTTCAAGAAACTTGAGAATAGCTTAAAGAAAATCTTCGATATCCTTGGGTGCAAACACGACGATGTGGTCACTGGAGCAACTGCACCGAGTACATCTCACGGACCTACATCACATGAGGACGATGAAGATTCGATCAGGATGAGTGATCTCTTTACCTTCTTGTTTTTGGTTTTTAGTTTCTTTTCACTTTGTGTTGAACAAGAACTCTAATGGGCATGTAACTAAGAACTTATCCTCCTAGTATTTTTACTTTTTGTTTCTATTAACTGTTTGACAATTTGTGACAAAAAGGGGGAGAACGGAAATGATCGTAGGGGGAGAACACGATCACAAAGGGGGAGAACATGGAGAACATGTTGGAGATGCTCAAGATAGAACATGTTGGAGATGCTCAAGATAGGGGGAGACAAAAAAAAAAATGAAAGAGCCACAAAACAAATGAACCAAAAGGAAGACGGATCAAATGTAGGATTTTAATTTCTAACGACTAACATTTGATTTTGTTTGGAGTTTTGTTTTGCAGGAATTACATCACTTTAAGACTCCAAGTCCTAAGTCATAGAGTATGTTCTAGGACTGTTTGGTTCAAATGTAATTTTGTATTTATTGGATCTTTCACGCAAAGAAAATCAATGTTTTGGTGATGACATTGAATTTCGATTTTTTGGTTTAAGATGAGTGACTTGAGCGGTTTTATGTATTTTTGGGTTTTGTCACGAAATTGCCAAAGGGGGAGATTGTTACGGCTTTTTGGTGTTGGCATATTTCGTGAGTCAAGTCAGTAAGTTGAGTCGGAGTCTTAAAGGGATCAAATTGTCAAATCAGCCTTCGAAGACTCATTGAAGATTCAACATGAGCCCAAGTCAACTCTCAGGTATGATTAATTATAGCTCATGGTGATTAAAGTTCATTTATAATCATTGGAAACAGGAATTAATGAAAACCGGTTTAGACTTGGTTTTAGGAACTTGGTTTTAACTTACAACTTAATTCAAGTTTGGTTTCCGGTACTTGGTTTGTTTTGGATAAAGTTTATCTTGGAAAAATCAGTTTTTACATTGCGTACCGGAACCACACTTGAAGTTCCTCAAACCCGACACAGAGTTTTCTGAAATATGTATTGCGTACCGGAACACAGACTCGCGTACCGGAACACAATAGAAAAATCTGTGTTTTGCACCATTGAGTACCGGAACACAATATTTGGTACCGGTACACAATGTTGCCTCGGAAAAGTTTCCTAAACCGACTCTAATTCGTTTCCAAGGGCTATAAATAGACACTTAGGGTTTCTCAAGAACGTGGGTTCAATACCGATCAATTTATAAAACACTTGAGAGCAACCCTAGAGGCTAGGTTTTTATCGTTCTTCTTTATAGCCTCTTTTAGGTCAATTCGACGGTTCTTCCAAGATTTATCTTTTGTCGAATTGATCTAGTCTTTGCTTAGAATTTCTTTCTACGGTTCTTCAATGATAATCTAAGCAAAGGATCACCATCGAAGCCTATATCTTTCTATCGGCTGAGTTTGCGTCGTGGATTCGACGTGGCACCGTGGATTCGGTGTGTTGAAGGCGTTTCGTGGATTCGAAACGTGTGCTCGTGGATTCGAGTGGCGTTCGTGGATTCGAACGTGTGCAGTGGACGTGCAAACGTTGGAGCGCAAGGTCCGAAGAAATTGAAGGAGGGGTTGAATCCGTGGAGACGGTAATCACCTTGTTATTCTTCGTTTCTTAGTGGATTGTCATTGCGTGGACATCCAACCGGTCAGCGCAAGGTCCGAAGAAGTTGAAGGAGGGGTCGAGTCCGTGGAGTCGGTAATCACCTTGTTATTCTTCATTTCTTAGTGGATTGTTATTGCGTGTTGGTCCCGTGGTTTTTCTCCTGGATTGGAGTTTCCACGTAAATCTCGGTGTGTTGATTTTTATTTTCCGCATTGTTTTTTATTTTTGCACTGAGATTGGTTTTTATAAAATTACACCTATTCACCCCCCTCTAGGTGTTTGATAGTACCTATTTAGATCCTTGTGGATCCTAAATAACTCTACACTGCGGAGCCCGGCGAACGAGAGCGGGACGATCCTCTTCCTTCCTCCCTCACTGGCGAAAACAAGGTGAGTGGTTCGGGTCTTTCCTATTTGTCGGTGTGAGGTTTCTTTCGTGTCGTGTCGCGTGCGAGACGTGTTGTTGGACGGGAGGCCGCCGCCGCCGTTAGCGTGTCCACGGGGTCGTCGCCGCAGACGCCGGGGGTCGCAAGGTCGCAACCGGAGCCACGGGGGGCGAAAATAGGGTTCACTGTTCACCCCCGTACGGCTTCAGGCCGCGCGGTCCACCAGGCCAGCCGTGCACCCGGCGCACGCCCACACGGCCAGGAGAGGCGGCCCCGGCGCACCGGCTCGTGCGCCAGCCCAGCCCAGGCTGCGCGGTGCACGCGCCAGGCGTGCACCCGGTGCACGCCCCCGCAGCCCGGTGGTGAGGACCCGGCTCACGGGCGCGTGCGCCAACCCAGCCCAGGCCGCGCGGTGCACGCTCCAGGCGTGCACCCGGCGCTGCCGCCGCGGCCGGGAGCGCGCGAGCCCGGTGCGCGCTTTGCCGTGCACCGGCCCGGCCCATTCCGGTTGGTGCACGCCCCCGGGGTGAGCCCGGTTTACGCCGCCGCTTCCTCTGAGCCGTGAACCCGGTCCACGCCTGGACCCGTGCACCCGACTGCAGCCAAAGAGCCCGGAAGCTCCGTTTTTGGCCCGTTTCGCCCCGTTTTTGAGTTTTTTGACCGCGACGATGTTTTTAACATTATTTTTCCTACTTTAGTTTTTCGGGCGCAAGGTGGGAGGGTTTTTAACTGGAATTTTTCGCACACCCTTTTCTTCGCGTTCCAGGTGGGTACCCCTTAGAACATCTTTGTGTATGTTTTCGTTATTGTCATTTATGTCTTGTGAGGGGTGACGTGGACCTCCGGGTTCAATGAACGCTGCGGTGGAAGACTGGATGGGCAGTTCGCCCCTCCGAACAACAGTGGGGTTGTTTGGAGCGTACTAGCGAGGGGGGCGGTGATCGGTGTGACCAGACGGACATCGAAAGGTGGGTTCATCTCCCGACAGTTCTTGAGTCGGGAAACGAGAGCAATTGGTAAGAGCAAAGGTTTGACATGATGAAATGTTGCTAACCCCGTTCATGCTTATGTTTTGTTATCACTATGCTTATAGCGACTGAGGGTCGTTGTGCCCGACGATACATCGTGTTCTGGGAGGTCACCGAGGCAGGTGCTCGGTCTGGCTTACCGAGGTTGGTGCTCGGTCTGGACGGCCGAGGTTGGTGCTCGGTCGAGGCTCGTGTTACTGCACGCACACAGGAGGCTTGGCCCCCGCAAGGGTGTGCTTTTCCGAAAAAGTGGTACGTTGACCCGTGTACCCCATGTGATGGTGACGTAATGGGGGCCCCCGTGGGTGGGGGGTGTGAGCGGTGTTGCCGAGGCGGGTGCTCGGCGGCCGAGGCAGGTGCTCGGCAGGGGTTCCCGAGGCAGGTGCTCGGTGTGGTTGCCGGGGGAGGTGCCCGGTTTGGTATGCACAAGGTTCTTCATTGTTTGGTATGCACAAGGTTCTTCATTATTTGGTTTGCACAAGGTTCTTCATTGCTTGGTTTGCACAGGAGTCTTTATCGTTTGATTTGCACGGGGTCCTTCATTGTTGATTGCTCCGGTTTTTATCGTGATTTGCCTTGCTTTAGCATTATTGCCTTTATTGTTATTTCCGGTCACTGACTTCCCACTCTGTGAGAGGTTTGTCTAGTCCGTCCAGGGGCGAGTGCTGGGGCGTTGGTGAGGCCGCGTGAGCGATCTTCTGGCCCTTAGAGGCTACTGATACGGTTTACTTTCCCTTCTTTGTTCATTTCATTACGCATTGTAGCTAGTTGTGGATCGCGATACCCCCGTGGGATCGATGTGGATGTTGGGCTATTCGATAGCTCTTTTGGATGTGTGATTTGTTCTTATTTCTTGGTTTGGCCGCTTTCAAACTACAAACAAGGAACAAGGAAACTGATTGTATGATGTTGAAAACGGTTGTATGCGGTTGGCAATCGGTCTAGTGTGGTTAAAGGCATGTTTGTGCGAACTTTGTAATCAGGACGCCGTGCATATACAAAGGAGACTCTGCCTTGTTGCAGAGTGAATTTGTATATGCGGCGGGTCTGGGCAGGCACTGGGAGAGATTTGTAAAAAAAAAAAATATATGTAGAAATTTGGGAGCATCGGCGGCTTCCCTTCCGCGCGTAAAAACCCCCGGGGCGTGACACAGACTGAGTGGGGTACGACGTCGGGACAGACGGGACGACGGTCTTCAGCACCCAGTGGACGGGTTTACTCAGCCCTGGTGGAAGGCACCCCGGCAGCAGATCCTATCGCCGCAGGTATGACCTTATTTTCTGTCAGCTGAGTTGAGCTTTTTGGATATCGCTGCATCCTCCTGCACATGATAGTAGGGCTTTTGCATCTCTGCATGGATAGGAGATAGAAAGTTTGCTACAGGTAATTGCCTTTGGAATCTGCACAGTATCCTGCGAGCAGAGGAGGATTTTGGGGCATGATCAGGACAGCTGAGACTTCGAAAAGTACACCGGCAGGTGTGACGGTTCAGTTACAGCTCCACGACTCAGTTTGGGCACACGGGATGGACTAGTTGGTGCGGTATCGTGCAACGATTGATTGTGGATTGAGAACTGTGACCTTCCCGCGAGTTGGACAACAGGAGATCATTTCCACAGGTCACCGAGGTATCCTTTCTGCAGCAGTAGCTTTAGCGGTTTTGGGTTTAGTGCTACCCGTTGAGCGTAGGTGACGCCTAGGACTAGAGGTTGTGTCTCTAGGGGTCACGGATAGGATTGTGTTTTTAGGGCCACGGATAGATTGTAGCTTCCGTTTTTGTAGCCACAGCAGGAACGACATCAATACTTCTCTCCTTTTTTTCTCGCCCTTACGCTGAAATTTACGAACAGGACGAAAGCTTCGAAAGGTTACTCTAGAAATGGAGACGGTGCCCGAACCTGTTCTTGTTTGATTGGGGCGAGGGCACCGATCTTTCGGAATTTTCAAACTTTTCGTTAATTTCAGTTGTTTTCTAAATTGAGAGTTGGGGGTTGATGACTTTCCTGTTGGTGGGCCCTTACCTTTCTGGTTGGTTGTGTTGGCGTAATTCGTGTAGTTTTGGATGAGTAGAGTTGGCGGTTCTTCCTTATCCCCAGTTTTCTTGGAGTTCCTGAGGTTTATCCAGCTGTTGGACTCGCTTTGTGGAGAGTGAGAAGCGGGGTCCCCAGAAGGATGTCGAACCAGAGAAAAGAGGAGGAGAAAGCCACGACAGGATCTATCCACGACAAGATCTAGGGCACCTCAGTGAGAAGGGGGACTTAAGGCAACACAGGGGAGGCAAGTATAAAAGAGAGTACATAGTCAAAGCCCAAGTAGATTGTCACGCCCCGAGTCCGCTAATTTGTACGGTTCGGGCACGCCAACAGACCCGCCAATCGGGTACGACCTTTCGCTACCCGAAAGGAACGGTAACATCCATAATAACACAACAAGTGTATGCGGAAGCTCAATATCAGAGTACTAAAAATCACTACAAATTTAAACTTTCATTAATAAACAAACAGTTTAAGCGGAATGAAAGCATACCAGAGTGAACCATAAATTAATTTATTACACTTTACATTTTGAACTTGCAAATAAAATTATTACAATTCCTTTACATAAATTCCTCACCATACAAGGTTCACTCAAGAAATATATAAAAGGGATACCTCTGTTAGACCCTCTAGGTCTCTATGCTGCTGGGCACTTGCCCCTGTCGAATGCCTCGCTGACTGCACCTGTATCTGTCTCGACCGCTGCATCCATGCCTGAACCTGTGGGGGGGGTCACCCAAGGGGTGTGAGAACTACTACTGAGTTCCCAGTGGGTTCAACCACCGAGAGAAAGTGTCCTACACCACTTGGTCCAATGGAAGCAATAATAATAGTGCTAGGAAACTAAAATCCTCAATATCAAAATATGGCTATGCAATATAACATATCACTACACTATCAGTGTATACTCATCGACCCAGCACTACTCTGTCTAGCCACGCTAGGCTGCTAAGCACCAACTCGGCCACTATGCCGCTGTATACAGGGTCAAACTAACCCGGCCACCTTGGCCACTCTAATTTCTCTTTATTCTTTAAATTCTGGTGCTTTAGTTCAAGTTAACCCTCAGAAATTCTTATCCAACGGGCCCCAGCCCGGTAGTCCTGCTACCATAAGATAAGATTTCTAAGGTTGCCGATAACACTCGCAAGTGTTACCCCGTCCTACGGGAGAAACGTGCCAGATGGGTCACTGCCCTGGAGCGGGATACTGCCTGCGCCTCCAACAAGGGTCACTGCCCTGGAGCGGGATACTGCCTGCGCCTCCAACAAAGGTCACGTTTCCTCCCCGAAGGTACGCCCGTTTTATCTTTATATTTTCTTTCTTTTCTTTCCTTTTTCTTTCTCTTTTTACTTTAGTTCTTAGCCTCCTTGCCTTTGAACACTTGCTTTTCTCATTCGAGCTTATAGCTCCAAATTTTGCCACTGGCAAATCTCTTTCTCTTTCCTTTGAGCATATAGCTCTTTGCTTTCACTTTAAGCCTTTCGAAAGTACCTCGTCCGACGGGTCACTGCCCAGGGAGTCCCGCTCCACTTGACGAGTCTCAAATTCGAAGGCGCCATTTACATTTTCTTTATGCTTTTTAGCGACTTTCAGCTTGCTTTTAATTTTGCCTTTTTACATCAATTTATCTCATATCCTGGGTCTCGCCATAAGGATAACTAGGAGTCACTTGGACTCATACCATTTCTCTTTGTCTTAAGCAGTTTGCTTGTCTTGCTTATTAACCACTTCTGCTCTATCTCGAGCTATTTGCTTGTCTTGATCATTAATCACTTTTAGCTCTATCTCGAGCAATTTACTTGTCTTGATCGTTAATCACTTTTATCCCTTACCCTAGGTCTTGCCACACGGGTAACTAGAGAGTCTCCTGGACTCTTATCATTACACTTTCATTTACTTAACTCAAATTGAAGTTAAAGTTATTGTCCATTTGCCCAGACACCCTATGACTTTCTAGGGTTATTTTCGTTTAATTCTTTAACCTTGGGATCTTATCCCACTTTCCTGATTCCTCACTGAATCTTAGAGTTAACTTAACTCTACTTTCCTGTCTGTGAGTTTAAACTCTGCTAGTTCACCTTAGGTTCACTTTGCCTAAGTTCCAGATTATACTCATCCTAGAGTTCCTTGACTCTATGTTGATCACTAGTTCACCTTAGGTTCTCTTTACCTAAGTTCCATGTCATACTCATCCTAGAGTTTCTTGACTCTATGTTGATCACTAGTTCACCTTAGGTTCTCTTTACCTAAGTTCCATGTCATACTCATCCTAGATTTCCTTGACTCTATGTTGATCACTCTATCCAATGTCCTTAGGTTATCTCCTAAGACAATGCCACTCGTTAATTCCTAGGATAACTCCTAAGTCTGATGTCACTCGTCAAACCCCTAAACTAGGTTTTCTCCTAGTCTTACTACCAACAAGTTCTGTTCTCTTATGTCACATGATTCCTAGGGTTATACCCTAACATGATCAATATCATAAATAGCTAATCCTTTTTCATGCATGCAATTATTTTCATCTCATTCATAAAATAGTAATTACTTATACGCATGCATATTAATCATATATCTTTGGCAACCAACAGTTGCACTTTTCCTCTGTGTCCATCTACACATGCACATTTACTCATCTATCTCTGGCAACCAACAGTTGCACTTTTTCATCTGTATCCATCTACACAGGCGATCTTAATCATGATTACCTAACGCCTCTAGCAGGCTACTATCATGCTTCGAAATCGAAAAGCAAAGGAGCAAGGGGAGAGGCCACCCAATTTCGGCAGAATTCCCGACCTTATTGCGTCCCCAATTGCTTGTAGACACTTGCAATTGGTCTCCGCGTGATTCCACTTGCTTCCTGAAGCTTGCACGCAAAACGGTGCACATCCACCAAACCTGCACGCAAAACGGTGCACGTCACTAGAAACCAGCACGTAAAACGATGCGCGCCATTTTAATCTGCACGCAAAATGGTGCGCGACTACACAATCTGCACGCAAAACGGTGCACGTACCTCGGGTTTGCAAGCAAAACGGAGCATGATTCTCTTCAGGTTGCACGCAAAACGGTGCGCGTTCTTCTTGCCCTGCACGCAAAACGATGCATAATATTAGAGCTGGCACGCAAAACGGTGCGCGACAACACAACTTGCACGCGAAACGATGCACGTACCTCAAATCTGCACGCAAAACGATGCACGCTCTACTATAAGATTGCACGTAAAACGGTGCATATTTTTCTAGCCCTGCACGAAAAACGATATATAATATTAGAAACTGCACGCAAAACGGTGCGCGATAAAATGATATGCACGCAAAATGGTGCACGCTTAACTGTAAGGTTGCACGCAAAACGGTGCATTTTTTTATCCCTGCACGAAAAACGATGTATAATATTAAAGACTGCACGCAAAACGGTGCGCGACAAAATAATCTGCACGCAAAACGGTGCACGCTTAACTGTAAGGTTGCACGCAAAACGGTGCATTTTTTTTATCCCTGCACGAAAAACGATGTATAATATTAAAGACTACACGCAAAATGGTGCGCGACAAAACGATCTGCACGCAAAACGGTGCACACTTAACTGTAAGGTTGTACGCAAAATGGTGTATTTTTTTTTATTCCTACACGAAAAACGATGTATAATATTATAGACTGCACGCAAAACGGTGCACAATAAAATAATCTGCACGTAAAACGGAGCACGTACCTCGGGTTGGCACGTAAAACGGTGCATTTTTTGACAACTTGCACGCAAAACGAGGCGCGCCCGTAATTGCTCCCCGACAGTCCGCGCAGCAAAACGGCACAGTATAACTCGGTCCCTAACACGCATAACGGCATGGGGTCAAATCCAATATCCAAAAGGAAATTTCAAAACTATGCCAAAAAAATACCGTAAAAATTAACACGTGGGACCTACCTCGACAGCGCCGCGTCGCCCCATCCGACTTTTTGAAGCGCTTCACGTTCCACGAGATCCACGGCGCGCCGCAGCATCCTCTAAACCTCCTGCCTCTCTCTCTCTCTCTACTGCTCGGGTGGAGAAGAAATGGGAGGAAAGAGGATAGCTGCGCGGGAAGAAGGAAGAAAGAAGAAGAAGAGAAGAAGAGGGAGGGTTCGTTGGACCCGGTTCACGGAGCCCTCCAATGGAGAAGTGCCACATGGCGGTCCAAATTCAAAATTCGAAATTCGAATTTTCCTGCGCCAGGAGGGCGCGACACCCGCGCGCCACATGGGCGCGCGGCCCCACGCTGGCCTGCTGCGACCCGCAGCAGCCAGTCGGGCGCTGCCACGTGGTGCCCCACCGGTCGCGCATGCGCATGTTTCATCCGTTTTCGCTTCGTTTTCTATCCGTTTCTCGCCCGTTTGCGCCCAAATTTGACAGGCGGTTTCGTTTCAGCTTAATTTACCATAGAAAATTTTAAATTTTCACTTTAGGCCATTTCTGGGCCACCAAAAGCCTCCCTGTATCCAAAATCGCTGGCGGACCCCGTTCTCACAATCCGGGTATCCGATCAACACGAAATTTTTACTGTAACCTTAAAACATAATTACGAAGCTCCCGTAATTTTCTCAGAATTTTTCGACACTGTCGGCGGAGCCCGTTCTCACTATCCGGCCTCCGATCAACGCGAAACTTTTTCTGTGGCCTTAAAATATATTTACGGGGCTCCCGTAATTTTCTCGAAATTTTCCGACACTGTGAATTTTCTACTAAAAATTTGGGCCCCCTTTCTCGAATAAAATTCTAGATCTCCTTATTTTATCCCGATTTGATCCCAACTCGCTTCTAAATATTCTTTACTTCCCCAACTTTCATAAAATGGTATATCATACCATTTTTATTTACATTTATTTATGTGCCGAAAATTCGGTACTTTACATAGATAGTGAAGGAGCAGATACCACAGGACCGGAGGAGGCCAGCCACCAGCCAGATAGCCCAGGCCCGAAGCCCATTCCAGAGAAGAGCAGTAGCCCACTCAACAATTTCCCAGTAGTGTTAATTAAGATTGTAACCCTCTTAATTACCATAGTAACCAATCAACACTTAATAGCATACCATTAGTATACACTATATAAGCATGCAGATAACAGAATGGGGCATATATGGAATTTGATCATCATCTTCATCTTTCTTCCTTCCTCTATCCTTATCTACTCTCTTCTTCAATACTTCTCCCCCAATTCACCTCTATCTCTCTCACCATCTCCTTCACCTCGCAATCTCTGGTGCGATGAGCTCGGCAGGCCGGTGGTGGAGCATTGGATCGACCTATCATCCCCGTTGCCATCCTCATTTCAGAGCAGCCTCATCATCAATGGGTTGCAACGGATCAGGTTGATACAATTATTCACCATTTTGTAAAAGAGGTGAATGGTTAACCGTTTTTAATAGCAATAAATAGTTTATCATTTTTAAAAACGGTAAATCACTCATCGTTTTTATGATTTTTAATTAATTTTAATTAATTTTTTTTTTATAAACGGTGAAATAAGTATATAGAAATGCGGTAAAATATTTATCCTTCATGCCTATTATAAATTTATTTTAAATAAAATTATTTTTAAAATTATAAAATTTCATTAAATTATTTATAAAAAATTTGATATAAATACTACATAATAGACTTAAAAAAATAAAAATAAATAAAAGTGAAGTACAATCTGCCACGTAGACGGTAGTGAATAAGCACGGCCCTGACGATGGATGATGATCGGGTATGCCTCTCGTCCTCCCCGAAATTCCAGCCACGAATCAAAATCCCACACCACACGTACCAATGGCTCTCCCTTCTTGCTCACACCTGTCACGCCGACCGGTGGGCCCCCCTTGCGCACTCTGCCACCCCCTTCTCCTTCTCCTTCCTCCTGCTCCTCCTCCTCCTCCTCCCTCTCTTTTTCTTCTTTCGACTCTTCTTCTTCTGCTTCTTAAGTCGACATTCGCATCTGTCGAGCTGCTGCTTCCGCCCTCCGCACTCCTACGTTTGCAATTCCACACAAACGTGAATGATGGCTCTGCCGTTCCCTCCAAGCGGCGGTCCGATCGCCACCACTGCCGTCGCTTCTTCCTCGTCTTCCTCCAGTTTCCATGGCTTCCCCCTTCCAAAACGTGCGCGCCGCCCTCTGCTTCCTCCTCTCACGTCTCTTAAGCGCTTCTCCTCGTATTCGAGAGCCGAGCTCGAAGGCCCTGACCGCAAAGGAGAAGAGAGGAAGATAATCTGATAGATACTAAGTCGAGATCTGGTAGGGACCGCAGCAGCAGAGAAAAGCAGAAGAAGGAGAAGGTGGTGCCGCTCTCGTTGGAGGGCGTGAACCCGGTGGGGCTGGGCCGCAGATCCGCCAGATGTTTGACGAGGTATGGCGCAAGTTCTCGGGCTGGGCCAGATATCGAGGACCCCCTCCACCACTGCCGCCAACGGCGACAGCGCCCTCCTCGATTCCGTCCTCATCCGCGGTGGCCCATGTGCGAGTTCACCATCCCCGGCGCCCAGGACACCACCGTGCTTGTCGTGGCGCCACCAGCAAGATCGGTCGTATTGTCATTCGCAAGCTGATGCTCAGAGGCTACAACGTCAAGGTGATTAAGTAACCCAATCCAATTATCGTTTCAATCTCGATTTTATACTACTGATCATGACTCTTGCCGTTGTGCCTAGAGATTGTTCTTTTCTTAAATCCATATATGGTCGTCTAGAAGCTGAGCTGCTGCTAAATCAAGTTGCTCATGCTTAATTCTTTGCCGGGTCATATTATAGAAAGCCTCCTTGCACTTTAGCCCCAGTAAGTACTCCCTACATTAAAAATTGCATCGATTATTCCTTACACTTTGCCATTATCTCAAATAGGTCCAACTATTTGTCCAGCTATTTGGGATTGTTGAATTCAACTATACAACTTTGCAAAAACAAGTTTGCATGTAAAGTCACTTATAAGTGATGCAATAGAATCATATAAATTGAATAAAATTGCTCAATAAATTATCAATTTTGATAGTATTAGCAAAATATGGGATCACTTTTATCTACATTTTTTTATCTACTTTTTGAGTTGCAAATTAAAAGGATATTGAGATATGGAACAATGTGAGATGTCAACTCGTTTTAGTAAAATTTTACAACATAATTTGCCAATTTTCTAAAATTTTGTATCTATTTGAGATGGTAGTAAAATGCAGGGTGGTAGTTGATGCAAATTTTATTGCAAGGGTGTACTGGCCTGACCCATTAGCAATAATAACTCGTTGGGCTCAAACTATTGGTCGAAACTGCGACCCGGGTTCGCCAACAGATCCGCCATCCATACGGGAAACCCCGCATAGGCGAAGCGCCTAACCTGCAAAAGATAGTACTACAACTATACAGATATCAGAGCGGGAAATAAACTACTGTAAAATAAAATCCGAACCACTGTACAACTGGAATAAAAGTACAAGATCCATCTACCAAAAATAAATAATACATAATTTGATCCACAGGAATAGTAAAAATAAAAATCCTCCTATACAACATCTATGAATCCAAAAAGGAAGATAAATTAAAACAATAATATATCAGTATACAGTAAAATCCCACAATCTGGGATGGTACATCTATCTCACCAAAATGAACTACACTGGTAGGGATCTATCTCGTGACTCTCTGTCCTCGGTCCGTCAAGCCAGCTAGAGTAGGAACGGAGGGAAAAGCCTCTGCAAAACTGTCACCAACAGAGAGTGTGAGAATTATATCAATCAGCAGTTCTCAGTGGGTACCGTCTCCAAGCCCAACGGTCTGCCCACTAAGTTTACGAGAGGCATCAGATAACAAAATATTGTAATAATGAAAGGATAAGTTAGAAAGAAATCTGCAGCTATTATGCATATCTATAATGCTCAATAAGTGATACAGATGATGATATGCAGCTACTCGAACACGAGATGCTCAATCGACCCAATCGTAAAGACTACCCAAAAATGGCCTAGTCAAACCTGCGCCCACCTACTGCCATTACATCCACGTAGGACTGGACTTACGTAGGGCGTCTATGACTGCCGTAAATGGGCCTAGTCAACGAGGTCAGCATCAACAAGTCGCATTAGCAAAGTAACAGGCCCAGCTCCGGAGCGGCACTCGAGGGGAGCAACCCCACCAAGGAAAGTATCCGCGCATCTCTGTCGAGCTCCATACGGCTCATGCAGGCTATAGTCCAAATCGACGATCAATCAGATCGACAATGTCAAACTCACAACACTAACCCACTGGCC